>CAEMYA010002140.1:7397402-7464505 GCA_903131615.1 Diplodus sargus | reverse complement strand
ATATATATATATATATATATATCTCCCTTAAAGCGTTCAGATAGTAATTAATATAATAATTGCTATCTGAAAGCTTTAAGGAATCAAACACTGGCTTTGTAATACACATACAATCTTCTTCACAATCCACAATCTCATACATTTATGATTAAATTTCATCTTGCACTTTTGCTGAGTTTGTATTTAACTCCATAAACTAATTAAAGGAGAGATGAAAACAAACCTGGAGGTAATTCTTCAGCTTGACACACTGAGTGACACTGCCGCTGCAATTTCACGTCATGCTAGAGACACACAAGTTGTGTCATGTGTGCGCGCACACACACACACACACACACAGCCGCCCGGGCACACAAAGATAACCTTGCCACAGTGAATGTTGCAACAGTCTATCTGCTGCTCCTTTTCTCAATCTCTGCTGTGGGAGGAGAAGCTGCTGCTTCTATTGACAGCAGAGGCTCTCCGCGGCTTCCTCTCTTCCCTCAGACCCTCCTCAGGTTTGCAGCTCTGTGGCAGGTGAAAGCACCACCCTTGAAATATGTATGATTCAGAAAAAAAAATAAGAAAAGAAAAAAGGTAGAGGGTAGAAGGTTGAGGAGGGCAGGGTGATGGGGAGGGATGACACAGCACTGACTGCACACATCAAGATGACATGCTAGTTATCTACATTAGATCACATTTGATCAAGGTTACATGTTAGTTACTCACATTTTCTCTGCGTCACAGATCAAGGTGTACTTTCTTCTCCGCTCTCATAGCAACAGACATGAGTTTGACAGTTACAGTACATCTGATACGGCGGGTCGATGGGAACTTCAAAGAACATGCCCTGTTCTCACACACTGTTCTGTAGTTCAGTGCAGCAGAGACTGTACAGTGCAGACACCAATTCTTATTTTAATAATGTAGAGGGGGCGGGGGGGAAACAGTGATCTTATTGTTTGGGAACATTTCATTCGGAAGTGGGCAACTCAGTCGAACATTTAGATTTCTCTAGGGTCACTTTCTTGTATTTATGTCTTGACAATGTCTGTTTATGATCTGGTTTGGGCACAGCAACTACTTGATTAGGGTTAGGGGTAGGAAAACTTGTTTTAGCTTTAATTACCTGTTTGGGTTGCCGCAAAGAGCTGGAAAGGCCATCAGCAGCATGCCCAGTGAAGCAGCAGCACTGTCAGAAATGTTCTTTTTTTTATCCAGTTTTAAGCTACACTTTTAGATCCAGGCTGTTTTAAATATATGTGTAAATCATAGTAAATTAATTTTGTGATTGGTCTTTTAGATCGCAAGCTTTGGGCTCTCCCTGTCGGGATAGTCTGCCTATAGTGCTTCTGCTGCTAGCAAAATCCGGCTTGTTTTTAGTGTGTGAGCTAGCTGACCAACAAAGCTATCAGACACATCAATGCCTCCACTCACCTCTCCACCAGACTGTGCTGGATGCTGTCGGCTGTCACAAAAGATAGCTGAACTTTAAGGTCGGATCTCAAACCTTTATCAAATCCAGGGGGATAAACGACTCATCTCCTTGCTTGCCGCAGAAGTGTTCCGCTTCCATGACAATAACGCCACACTGCCTTGGCTCGGTCCCTCGGTCATTGCAGAAACTGTGCTGCTGATCGGTCCTTGAGGAGGAGCACTGGCCCAGACTTGGAGCCAAACCCAAGACGCGGAGGTGTTCCACACCTGCTTCTTCAGAGCCCTGGACTACAATCCGGGGTGACAAGAACCGGAGCAGGAACCATCTCTGTACTTCTCTGTCTGGGTCCATCCAACTGAAAAACAGGTTCACGGTGCTGGGGAAGCCGGAGTCACACCCGCACACTGATCAGCGGGACTCTTCGGCATGTCCAGCGCAGCCGCGGCCTCAGGAGCAAGTGGAGCCCTGGGTTCTGCTGCCCCAGATCCCTGTGAGCTGCGCCAACTCTCCTTCTCCTTCTCCAGAGCAACCAGCACCAAGCCTGCAGGCGAGAGCTCATGTCAGCCCCTTAACATCGGTTATTGGTGACTCGATCATCAGGAATGTCAGAACTAATGCCGTTTCGACGTGTTGTTTCCTGGGCGCCACTGTCCGTGATGTGACCGAGAAAGCAGTTCAAATTCTGTCTAATGAACCGGCTATTTCTAAGGTCATTGTGCACGTCGGCGCAAATGATATCTGTAAACAACAGTAAAAAAAACCTTGAAAAGTGACTTTGTCCACATGTTCAGCACCCTGAAAAGTGCTGTGAGCCAGATCTTTGTGTCTGGCCCCATCCCCACCTGTGCCCGTGATAGCGGGCTTTTAGCTGTCTACTGTCGCTGCACACCTGGCTCTCCTCAGCCTGTGCTTCCCATGGTGTTTCCTACATTGACAATTTTAACCTCTTCTGGGAACGCAGGCAGTTACTTAGGTTTGACGACATTCACCCAAACTGGCTACAGGCAAAATTACTGTCCGGAAACATTTCTCATGCTGTCGCCCACTCTAGTGTTACACAAATCTGCAGTCAAAACAATTCCCTGATGTCCACGCCCTGCGACCAGTCCCACTACTATTGATGTCCCCGGGGTTATCGCACCAGTCTCTTAGGTCCCTTGTGTCTCCTCGCTGTCGCTCAAATGGAGCCAGGACCCTCTGGCAAGCCTATCTTTCCTATGAATGCCCAAATTTCAATCTGGGCCTGTCACAACATCATAACCAGCCCCGAACTCCAGAGTAGCCTCATCATTGTCAGCGGCTCTCTTTCATCCCCACCTCAGTCATCGTCTGTCTCCACCATCCCAGTCATCTACAGTAACAGGCCCCTTTGCACCAGAAGGCCACAGGGGGGAGCAAATCCATGCCATTTATGCCACTTGCAACGGGCAACTGCCAGTCTGCCCTCAACTCTGTTTGCCATGCACATAAATGTCAGCCTTCTGAATGCAACATCACTTGGGAACAAATCATTCCTAATCAATGAACTGATTACTGACAATAAGTTGGACCTATTTATGATAACAGAGTCCTGGCTGACTCCTGCTGATACTGCTGTATTAGTGTATTATTACTTCCCCTGATTTCTATCATCTCCATCTTCCTTGACCCTGTGGGAGAGGTGGTGGTTTAGCAGTTTTTTTTAAGAAATGTTTTAAGTTCTCCCTCATTTCTTTCGGCAATTTTAAGTCATTTGAAGTTTTATGTTTTTTTATCTCAGGCCCTGCTCCCTTACTGTGTATTTTAGACTATATTTACTTTATGGCTCCATTACCTTCTTCTCTTCTTCCAAAACCTATCCCCATCACTAAGTCCAGCATTTTTAATCCTAACCCTAAATTCAGGAATTGGTCCATCCAGTACAGACCTTGATCCTGACCATGCAGATAAATTAGCCACCCACTTCATCAGTAAGATTGAGAACATCCGGTCACAAATTTCTACTGATCCTCGCTATCTTCCCACTTCCAACAATAATCTGGCTTCCTTTATGCAGTTTCAAACGACTAACATCCTAGCACTAAGTAAGTTAATCTCCCGAATGAAATCCTCTACCTGTGTTTTAGATACTATCCCCACTCAATTTTCAAAAGAGGTATTCCACATAGTTGATCCTTTGATCTTATTGATTATTAACAGTTCTCTGACTTCTGGCATTTTTCCTCATGGTTTTAAGCACGCAATCATCCATCCATTACTCAAAAAACCTAACCTAGACCCTCTTCTGCTCGATAATCACAGACCCACTCCCAAATTATCGTTTTTATCCAAGGTGTCGGAGAAGACCATGTCTACACAATTGATTGCTTTTATAAATAATAATAATAATATTTTTAGCGGTTTTCAGTCTGGTTTTAAAGCTTTCCACAGCACAGAAACGGCCCTAATTAAAGTGACCAATGACCTGCTTTCAATAGCCGATAGGGACGACTGCTCAGTCCTTGTGCTTTTAGATTTAAGTTCTGCCTTTGACACAGTTGACCACTGTATTCTCCTACATTGTCTTATAACTTCGGTAGGTATAAAGGGTATTGCACTAAACCTGCTTGATTCGTACCTTAAGAACAGAACCTTTGCAGTGGTTGTAGGTAATCACTACTCTACCACTGCTCCTTTTAACTGTGGTGTTCCTCAAGGGTCCATTCTTGGGCCGCTGTTATTCTCCATATACATGCTTCCTCTCAGCCAGTTAATTAAACATCACGGCGTCTCCCATCATTGCTATGCTGACGACACTCAATTATACTCCCCCCTCCAGCATTGTAACTCTGCCACCCTTGACAATCTTCTGAGTTGCCTCAAGGATGTGAAGAGCTGGATGTCACACATTTTTTTAAAACTCAACGAAAATAAAACTGAGATCATAGCCTTTGGTCCAAAACATTCATCCAATCTGCTTCAAAGTCAACTTGGTCCTCTCTCCCTGAACATGAAGCATGCTGCTATAAATCTGGGTGTTATGTTTGCTGCTGAACTTGGTTTTGATGTGCAGGTAAAGAGCACTGTAAAGTCTTGTTTCTTCCAGCTGAAAAACAATTTCCAAAATTAGATCTTTTTTATCCCACTCTGACTTAGACAAGATTTTACATGCTTTTATCTTCTCTCGCCTGGACTACTGCAATGGACTGTAAACTGGAATCAGTCAAAGCTCCATCCACAAACTCCAACTAGTGCAGAACCCTGCTGCCTGAATTTTAACAGGAACCGAAAAATATCACCACATAACTTCAGTTTTAGCAGCTTTGCACTGGCTACCCATTTTATTCAGAATCGGTTTAAAATTATTTTATTCACTTTTAAAGCTTTAAATGGCCTTGCCCCTATATACATCTCTGATCTTCTGGTCCCCTATGTCCCAACACGTACACTGAGATCTGAGGATAGGGCTCTACTGGTGGTCCCTAGGTCCCGACTGGTGACTAAGGGTGACCGGGCCTTTGCCATTAGAGCCCCGAGTCTCTGGAACTCACTACCCCTTGAGATTAGACAGGCGACATCGCTAGCCTCTTTAAATCCCTACCGGAAACTTTCTTTTATCGTAAAGCCTTTTTAACTTCTTAATCTCCTTGTTGCTTTTATCTCCCAGTTCTTGCCACTTTCTATGTTTTGACATTTCTAATCCCAGCTTTGTCTGCATTGCACTTTACTTTGCTTTGTTGTTTTTATTGTAGTTATTATCTGTCGTCCACTGTGTTTTTATCTCTTGTCAGCACTTTGTAACTTTGTTAAGAAAAGTGCTATACAAATAAAGTGTATTATTATTATTATTATTATTATCATTATTATCATTATTATTATCATTATTATTATTATTATTATTATTATTATTATTATTATTTCCTCTGGAGAGTGTCCTCTGCGCCATCAAGCTTTAAGTTTTGCTGCTTCAGTCTTCGCGGGGGTTACAATACAGCTGAAGATGACATATTGGAAATATGTAAATAAATAAATAAAATATGTAAATAAATAGCCAAGTCTGTTTATGTGTACACCATCAAATGATGACTTGATAGTGGAGGTTTTGATCACTTCCCTCTGTTCTGATTGAAAAGGGGCACTTGAAAACTAGGCGTAGGGGTAAAACTTGGAAATGGGATTTGGCCTTATTGTAAGTTTGAAGTTGACTTTGGTTTCTGCCGTGTGAAATCCAAGGACACACGTGTACGAGTCGTTACAAACACAGCTACGTTTCCCTGGCATGCCTTCTTACTGTCATGCAAATACACACGCAAATACCTCATTAGAAACATGATTTTGTTTAAACTGTCCTACGACTGCAGTAACTACTTTTTCCTGACTCCTCGAGTTGTTTGAAGGTTGTTAGGTGGCGAAGAAAACCATGCAGCAGTTAGAGGGGTTGTAATGGTGTCATTCTTAATTCTTTCAGGCTGATTGTTTAACAATCCCAAGAAACTGACACACACTTATTATTTATCCCTTCTAGTTCTCGTTCTAGACTAGTTTTTTTTTTCCACCTTTTTCTTCTTTCTTTTCAAAATCTGGCACCTACATTACCCACAATGCCACTGCACAAGTCACTGACATCACAGGGAGCTGTTTATCACATTGCATGCAGCTTCACCGAGGAGCCACAAAAGGCTTTAGTAGTACTTGCCAAGACCTGTAAACACATTTTCAATTTGTAAAACTGGTGGAGTAACCCTTTAAGAAGCCAGTCGGTCAGGAACTCACACTTGCTGTCTGTTTATTTAGAGCCTGCAAATACGTGAATGTTTCCACCGCTTGTAAAGAAGACGGACAGAAGCGCCGACCGTTTGTGGGCAGAGGAGAGTTGCTTCGAGGAGCGAGAAACGCTCGGGTCAGCTCCAGCATTTGTCAGAATGCTAACAAAACATGAAAAAAACAAAAACCTGACAAAACTCTCTGCCTCACTTTTTGTCTCTCCTGTCTGTCTCTGAAACTAGATCCCCTTGTCTTAACCTTCGCAGAACTACCTGGTTCAGTTTGACGGGCGAGTCGAAGGATAAAAAGAACACACACACACACGCGCACATACACACTTCTTGTCAGGGCTCCCCAAAGACCCGCTGTCTGCTGAGGGGCAGATGAAGGTATAGCAAGAGTAAAAACCAAGAGTGTGTCCACATGCGTGGATGTGAGTGTGTGTGTGCGTTACCCTTTTCCTCTGAGAGAGTCATTACGTGGTTTCCCACATTGGGAATTGACATTTTCTTCCTTTACTTGCCATTTCACAGACGGTGTCGTGACTTTCTTGTCACAACACACACACCCAACGCTCGCTTTGAATGGCCACCTAAAGTTTGCACACACGCACACGCTATCCCTGTAACTTTTTAGTAGGTCAACCCCTTAAGGGTGGCCCAAACTTACACTCAGGTAAGAACACAATGCATATTTCTAGATACATGCAGCCTAATTAGGCAAAGAACAAAAAGATCACATTCTCATGTACCTAGGGTTTCTAATTAAAGGAAATACCTCATTTTCCTCTCATACCTATTCATGACTAAAATAGACATTGAAGGGGAAAAAACGTCTCCAAGTACAAAGTAGAATTGTACTCTGCCTCGGGTGATTTGTCTCTGCCCCAGGGCTTAGGCCCACTCACTCTTCAGTTTCACAGGTTTTGTTCAGCTCCCAGAGTCATCTCTATCGCCCTGTCTGTTCATATTAAATAGGCACGAAACAGAAAGCAAGGACGAGAGAGAAATGAGCAGAAACCAACGTCCAGCGCTTTCCCAGGAAAAGGACGTCTCTTTGACTCAGAGTTGAGGGCAGTGCTGCCTTCGAGGACATTTTTATCACACACCTGTCAGCTTGGGAGAACTGTGGAGTGAGTAATGCCTGCAGTGAAGATCACACAGACTAGTGGGCCAGACCATAGGAGCCTAGAACAGGGCTGGAGGGCCTTGATGGAGGGGATGTTTGGGGGCCGGGGACACTTGCCGCAAAGCTCTGTTAGCTTGTAGTGACAGATAGTTAGACGGTGTTCGCTGGGGGCAGCGAACGTGTCGAGCATCTGATAAATAAATAACAGCACCTGTGTGATGGGAGTCCCGTGAGATTATGCGGCCGAGTGCTGAGGCTGATGTGCACGTCAGCTGGGACAGATTTGAGAATGGCTTTCACACAAAGACACGCCAGTGCTGAAACATTACAAGACTAAAAATAATGCTCAGGTTGGCCAGGCTCTCCAGGCTGCCTTTGGTGACGCCTCGTGCCAGAAATACATCTTCAATATAACCCTGCATCCTGCGACCTAACATATCTGTTTGCCTTTCAGGCTCTTGGAGAGCAGCAAGTTCATTACAGCTTTACCTTAGCAGTTCACAGGTTTTTTTTCCTCTCCCATGTCTTGGTTAAAGATGAGATGAAGTTGAAATAAAATTCCATTTCAGGGGATTAAACTCAGGCCTAACTGAACGCCAGATTTCAGAGTTATTTCTACCGCTCTTCTGTTTTTCTTTTTCTGACTGCCCGAGTCACGACCAGATCATAAGTACACCCCTGTTATCATAAGATGAAATAGAAACTTTAACCCAAAGAAGAAGAAGGAGATTACACTCAATTAATTCTATTCCTGGTTTTCTTGATTCTGCCTTTCCTTTTTCTTACTTTCCAAGTCTTTATTGCTTTTAAGACAAATACCAACTGTCAGTCAGGGATGGCAACCGGTTCAGATTGTGGCAGATTTCAGGCGAGAAGGCTGCCAAGCCACTGACCACTGTTCAAGACAACGTTTCAACATTTGTAGGCATAAAAACCACTGGAAATCTTTAATGAGACCTGGTAAATTTTCCATCTGTGTTTGTGGCAAGGCGACCAGATAGTTTTGACGAGATGCCGGGACAACTTCCAGCCTCATTTGTGGGGACAAAACCAGGTGTTTTAAGCCAAAACAAATCTTTTTTTAACCCTAACACTGTGTTTTTCGTGCTTAAACCTAACCAGACGATAAGCACCCGCACATCAGGTAGAAAAATACAAAGAAAAGAATGAAAGAACACAGAAAACAAGCGATTGATTTCTCACAGATCCCAGTGTGAAGCATCGGGAGGGGAGACATCAACTCGTCTCCAACGACCTTTCCTCAGCTACACAGTCGACAGGAGCACCTCAGAGATGAAGACGAACACGGGAAGCAGCGGAGTGGCAGGTTTGATGTCATCCCAACCGCTGCTTCGCTTAAGGCAATGTTAAGGCACCCTGTTCTTAAAATGACATATTTATGACTCACCTGATGACGAATTCCAGTCAGGACTCAGTCCTAAAATTGTCCTCGCTTTCAAGAAGTCGGCCTTTTCATCTGCGAGAGCCATCAAAGCTGACTCTTGGTAAAAAAAAGCTGGAGGGCGTTCTGATTTGAAGCTGCGTTTGTTCGTCTGTCTGCGCCACCTTTTTTTTCCCCCCCCCCATTAATTACCGCATAGGGGATCTGGACGACAGACGAAAAGGAATGATGCAATCAAATGTTGCGTCTTTTTTATCCCTGGCTGACAAAAGAGTGTCCCACATGAGTGGCCTGCCAACCAATAGGGGTGTATTGATCCAAGCTTTCTCTTATGATTCATCAAGGACGTCTGTCATGCACAGGCGCGTCAAAGAGTGCTTTGATTTTCTGGGATGTCTGTGTAAGAGCTGGACCTACATCAAATCTACCTGCAGTCTGGCGGCAATATCAAACTCCTGCCCTTAATTATTCAAAGCACTCAGACGGAATGCCTTTATTCTTTTTTTGCCGGGGCCGGGATGCAATCAAAATAATTTCTTCTTTTGTGGTGTAATAGCTCAAAAACAAAAAGGCTACACACAGTCTGAACGTGATTTGTTCAGAGGCATTTCCACGGGGTGACCGTCTCTCGAATTGGCAAATTTCAAATCGCTCACTCTGTAGCGCACAGGCACACGCACACACACACACACACACACACACACACACACGAACATACATCCAAGCTTTCTGCAGCCGTGTGTTGTTAAGTTCCAGCCATGGGCATGACAGTGAATCATTGATGGGTGAATGGGATAGCTGATTCTTCTTGGAGCTCGGTCTGAGGAATACCAAGAGCCCAGCAATGAGTTGTGAAATGTAAAGTCGGAGAAGAGAGAGAGAGCGGGGCTTTACTCTCACACAGCCAGCGATCAGAGGCCTGTGTGAATCAGTAATGCTCCACACACACAACATGCTCTCCTCTTGCTACTACATCATTCTCTCTCATTCTGCCTTTTATGCTTCATTTAGTCACTTCCAAATCCGGCGTGTTGTCATGCGATGCTGTTGCGATAAATATCCTCTCATCAGCCATCTAAGGCATCAAGATCCGCTCGATTGGTTAGCCTTCTCTTTTTATGCAACACAGAGTTTACATCATCTGTTTACACTAAAGTGCATGAACAAGCGAGCAGGAATGTGTGCTTTCCTTGTTCTTTGATAGCTGAATGTGGGTGAGGTAGAGGAGAAAGAACAGCAAAAGCATAAAATAGCAGCCGCAGAGCACGCAAGTAGAGAAGGAGATGTGAGCAGAAGTGTAATCGATAACAAACCTTCTCCCTTTTTGGGTGTGGAAAGAAGAGGAAAATGAAGACGGGGAAGCAGACAATCGGAGGAACTTTAGCGGGAGACTGGTAGGAGGTCGGAGGTTTCACTTAAAAGTCGTCGAGACAGCTCATTTAAAGTAAGAACACGAGGTAACACTCCTGGGAGCTGGTTGCCTACGCACAAAGTATACACAGGAATCCTGCGCTTCAAAAGCAGTTTGCACAGAAGTTCCCCCGACTCCGAGGAATAAATCAATTACAACCTTGTTCAATATTCGCATTCTTTCAAATTCAGAAAAGAGAACATTTGTTTTAATTTAATGGCCATAGTTCATGTGTTGTCATGCAGCTAAATGGCAGCGGGATCTGTTGTTTCCTGTCTGAGCGCCGACTTTCATCTTCCATCTTCATTTCGTTTGCCGTAACAGTGCAACATTTGTCATCATTGAAGCGTAACTTGAAGGGTATTTCACGATGTCAACAAACCTCTAAAACACACTGCGCTTTGCGATGAAACGAAACAGCCACATTCATTCTTACATGAGAGAACATGAAGGAAAGCTGAAGTATTTACTATAAACTAAACAGGTTGATGTTCTGCTAAAGGGATTTATGAAGAAGATAATGGATCCGTGGTTCGAGCTGTGCTAGTGAAGAGGCTTAAAACAAGGGATCTGAAACGTCTCAACAACTGCTGGGTGGCTTTCTATTACATTTCGTACAGATACTCATGCTCCCAAGAGGATAGATTATTAATACACCAGGAGGTCAAGTATCCGGATGCAGTGGCACAACATTAGGTACAGACGTTCCAGGTTTATAGATGGTGGTGATGTTGATCTACTGGCTATACATTCAGCGGCGTCATCAGGTGTACTGTGTGCTACTTACCAAATGTTAGCATGCTAATGTGCAAAACTTAAACGATGACCAAGGTAACCACTATGGTATACCCCTGCTAAACATCAGCATGTTAGCACCGTCATTGTGAGCATGTTAGCATGCTGAATTTCGCAATTGAAGCAATGCTGTACGCAAGTTCAGTCTCACAGAGTTGCTAGCAATGTGGTGTAGGCACAGATATTAATTTAGTTGGGCCAGCAAAAACCAATGAATAATGATATCATTGCATTAGCCTTCTGTTTTATACATTGCACTGATATAAGGGACTGGTTTTCATTACAGTTGCTTGGCAACATGTGATAGCTTCAGGAAATGAGGAGGTGGCGGCGAGCTGCAGCTTTATTTCTTCATTCAATACTGTAATATGTTCCTCAAAAACAGTATATCACAACTGCTGAAGCAATGTCAAACCTTGAGTTGTGGCGATTGCAATGGTCTACTCACCAAACATCTGCACGTCCATCCATCGCTGATAAATGCTATTAGTATATTGCTATTGCTAGATCCGTAACGTTTACAGCGGCATCTTGGCCAGCGGCTGTGGCTGTAGTGGTCGGGTTAGAAAGTCCTGCTCCCGCAGTGGTTGCCAGAGCGGAGGAGAATCCCAGACTGCTCTCTTCTGACCGCCGTTATCTGTTTCTCTTTAGAAACACGTGGGCCTCTTGAAACCTTGTCCAAAGAGAACGTTTTGAAATCTTTGCAATAAAAGCGCAAAGGCAGCACATTCATTATATGTCACTAGATGTCTATCTATTCTCTCCATATACTGTTTTCTTGTTTAATTTACTGTCAATAGTGAGAGGAAATCATGAGAAACGATATGAAAGCACAGCCACATCAGTGCACAGCTGTGGCACTCGCGTGGCCGTCGAGTATAACGTACTGATGGCAAAGCACTGCATACTAATCGTCACACTACACTGTGTCTGTGTTACCGTTCTATAAAGAATAGAACACAAGACGCTAAAACTGCAACTTTAAACACATTTAACAGACAAAGACAAAGAAAAAAAATGTTTCTCATAATATTTAATGATCATTTTTGTATGTGTTCCTGGAGCTGTTTCACCTCCACACACAATTACTTTGAATTTATTCCAGCATCTCGTCTCGGAACTTAATTTTCTCCGTATTGTATTATGAGACAATGGTCCAACATCAGCACGCTTTTTGAGTATTTTATGTTATTACTTTTCCAGTTTGAATAAAAATGTGGATATTGGACACAGCGCGCCCAGAAACACTCCAATTAAAGCTGATTTATAGCGAGGCTGCAACCTAGAACTAAACTAGCTACTGACTGACTATTTAAAGTCGACTGAAAATAGAGTACTACATTGTTTAGATGTCTGCTTGGTCATCTATGCAAGCGCTGAACGGTAACCTCATGTCAAACTGAATCGTGTCCATCCCGCTGGATGCGGAAGCGCAGAAACCGAAAGGAGCGAGGATAAGAGAGCCAAAGATTAGGGATGAGTGGCTGAGTAGATGAGGGATAATGGGTAACAGTCCGCTTTCGGAAGGCATGGCATCGCGTGGGAATTCAGAAGAGGACCGATTCAGGCCGGATGAGAGAGGAAGCTGATTATCCATCCTCCTTTTGTGTGTGGGATCAGGATCAGCAAGCAAATCCTCCACTCGGTGAGGAGAGTCGGGAGAGGAGGGGCAGGTGAGGTGAGTCGAGGAAAGACAGTGAACACAGTGGAGATGGGAGAAAAAGCAGAGGACGGGGGAGGGAAAGAAAGAGAGGGATGCCAAAGGGGGAGAAAAGAGAAAGAGAGGGTCGGGAAGGAAAAGTGAAGTAAGATGTGTGATTTTTACCCTCTGTGCCTTGATTTGGCATATACAATGCAATCAAGTCATCGCTGATGCGGTTTTCACCTGCCACGCGTGATTATGTGCATATATATGGCCATACTCTCATTTATGTAGTCTGATTTTAAAGACTTAGTCCTCATTAGCCACTCCATTATATTGGGAACTGCTTTGTTCCTGTTCCCTTGTTTTTCTCCACACCTCACAGTCTCTGATGATTAATTGAACTCAGAAATATCTTGCTCTAACAACCCGCACTCTTCCCGCTCGTCATGGGAGCAAGAGAAGCCAGACTAATTGCATGCACTTCTGGATTCGCCTGATACTCAGCGAGGCTGAAATGTAAAGTGTTTGTGGGCGTGCAGCGAGTGTGTGCAAGCATGTACGTATGTGTGTGCGCGTGTGCGGTATTCTTGGTCCTAGGTTCTGCCTTCCTGTGCCAGATATCCCTACCTCTCTCTGGTACCTGCAGCGATACAGGAGCCATTAGATGCTCACTGAGTGATGAGACGCAGCAGTTTTCATTAAAAAGACATTTGGTGAGGACTGGAGGGCTTGGATTGATGTGAAGCGAGAGACAAAGGCTCTTGTTTGTCTTTTGGGGGGAGCCGAGTGACTCATATGTCAGCGTTTCAGACTGCGGAATCGAAAAATCCCTGCCACTCAAATAAACAGCAGCGGAGAGCGAGCCAAGGTTTGGCGGCGATAACAGGGAGGCAGGTGTGCAGGCGTGTGTGTGTGTGTGTGTGTCAGTGTTTCAGTGCTGGTAGGAGGAAGGACGGTGTGAAGTCATTTGGCGAATTTGTGGAACGCTGCAGAGTGAAACCGAGACACTGCTGCTAACACCTGTCCGTGAACTGTGGATTAACAAGAACTAACAGAGGGAGGACTTCCTGCGTCTACAGCTTTCCAGCCGACTACCTACCACGCACCCCGAGTCCGTGCCTCCCCTGGGATGGGAGCCCCACCTCGAGGCGCGACTCATTGGGCCACCAGCCAACACTGCCAGAGTGTATAACTGTCATACAGACAGATTTGAAGAGCAGAGTTCAGATGGGGCGAAGAAACTACTTCCAGTAACTCGACCCATGGGTAGCGTTTTCCACCGGTGTGAAGAATAATGAGAGTGGTGAAAAGATGGCGGAGACGTATGAGTCATCATGTGTCACAGGCACAACAGTGGATAATAGTGTCAGTGCAGCCAACTGTCATGGTCATTTAAGGCAACAGTTTTGACATGAATAACATGCAGATGAACTACAGCTACAGCCGGGTAGAGACACTGATCACATGAGGCATGTACATTTGCATGTGTAGCATGCTACAAGTCAGCTTGGCCAATTACTTCTATTGATTTATTTGCTGATTTTTTTGCAATGATTCCTCAAATGATCCCTCAGATACTTGTGACAGATAAATGTAATGGGGGCAGAATATTTTACAGTGTAAACCTCATGCCCAAAATGACATCAGTTGCCTGGAACAGCACACTTCACTGGAAATGTATTAATCAGAATTATCCCAAGCATATCCACTGATGCCCATATATCTATTGTAGGACAATACTGGCCAATAATATCAGCCAACCGTCATATTGGTCTATCTAGGAGGAGGAAGGAGGACATGCTGACATCTTAGAAGTTTGTTTTGATTGTGTGTTTTCAGGATGGAATTATCCGCATGTCTGCAATTAAACACTTTTTAATTATTTTTTTTTTACCTCTGTAGATGAATTCTTAGAATCAGGCGGAACAGCTACAAGACGAGCTGTGGGTTGACATAAGAGCTTTAATGGCACTTGAATAAATGCCTGAAAGATCAACAACCTTGACTATTGAGCAATGGTAATTATTTTGGGAATTTTGGCTGTACAACGATTACATTCCCCACATAGCTGCCATGAAAAGACCTGTAGAGATCTTGATGCACTGTGATTTAAATGACACTGGACATAACTGCAAAACAGGCAGGTCATCTGCTGCCATACTTCATGTTTTTTCCCGGTATGAGCATCTACATTGGGCCCGTTTGATTGAACTGTACAGTGATTATATAAATCAAGTTTTTGCTCCCATATATAATATCAATTTGGCAAATAACGGGAACATGACAACGCATCCTACAATCTTCCTGTCTCCATTTGTGCTTTTCCAGGGTTCCCACAACCTTATGTTCCTAAGGTTCCCAAGGTCCTTGATCTGAACACAATGGGAAGTCTGTTAACCAGCCCGTCTGTGGAAGCAGCTTATCCATATCAATGTTTCTTGTTGGACAGTGACATCTAGTGGTTGTAGTAATTATAACGGCAGCAAAGGAGGAAATCAGCTGAAGTAGTAAAATGTGCAATGAGTCTGTATTAGGATGGGGATGAATGGTTGGTGAAAAAAGTCCATTACTTTCATCCAGGAGAGTGCTGTTCGGGTCTAATAATTCCAATAAGCTACATAAGCGATGAAATTTTAAGCCCAACCCACAATGTATTCCTAAACCTAACCAAGTTTTTCTTCCTTAAACCTGAACAAGCTGCAAGCATATGGCAAAGGTTTGGTACGTGTTGTTTTGGAAATGGTGAATGGTGAACTTAAACTTTCTGTACTCTAAACGAAAGAGTGCCCCTACACTCTGAAGACCACTGCATTATTACAGAGTATGCACCTGTTTTGTGGCTAATGTTACCATCTACTTTAACACTTGGCTCCATCCAGATCCACCATATATCAGTTTTTGCTAAACACAGTCATGTCTGTATCTGACCTCAGTGACTTTTATCAGCATGCCTGTAGCTGTAAAGCAACTGGATGAGCAGAACTACTGACAGTTAAACATAGCAATGACGCCGCTTTAATATCTGCGCGTTGAATTCATACCATTGAGGATCAACTGAGGTCGAAGACCCTCAGGCTTGGGTCCTCGTAACCCCGGGCAACCTATTGATGCGGAAATGCAACACAGAATGCACTAGAAATGCTAATAAACCTTACACGGCACTTTATGACACATTTTAAGAATCCAACAACATGCCAGTTGGAAAAGACTTTCTTCAGTTCGCCTGGAGGCGTCACCACTGCTAAGTCTACTGTGACAAATGCAAATGCTTTTCATGCTTTACAATGTTTGGTGTTTTCGCATTTGTGAGTCAGGTAAGCCGACATGATCTGTCAGTATATCAGAGCAGAGAAAATTCTTTGTCCATTATAACGGCTTCAGAGGGGTTTTGGTTTTATTCGACTACAAAGACAGCTTGCAAAGGCCGGACAACCTCAAAGTGAGGAAACGTTCCTGCTCTATGGGTGAATTTGGGTCTGCACATATGTGGCCAATGAGTCAGAAACATTTTGTGTATAGCTCTGGCTGAGGAGATAAGACACAAAAAAAGTGGGTGAAAAACGGGTATACATTAAGGTGATGTTGTTTTAAAGTGCAAAAACGCTCACACGTACACACAGAGAGGGCTATAACTGAGTCACAGATGTGCCCCAGAGACGGAAGGTTAGCCAGTCATGAAATTACTAAACAAATAGAGGCTCACAGGCTTCTCAGCTCAAACATTTTAAATGGGAGTCTTTCAGATAAGCTGGATGTATGTGTGCCTGATGGATATAAAAGAAGAGCGTGACGGTGCCTAAGATCGTGATCATAATCATAATGATGGTGATGTTGGTAAACCTGATGTAATTGCTTAATTATTGCCTACATTAAAATGCTTCTGTGGGTCAAACTCTGAAATCATTATTGCTTTAACATTGGTTTGATCGTTTGTTCTGTAATTGCTTTGGTTATTTTCCTTTGTAAGTGAAAAGCTGATGACTAGCATTGCTTATTACCTACCTGACAAAGATAACGTTGGACCGTCATGTTTGAGATCATTTGTAAGCAACAAACTGCCGTTGAGCAGTGCATCAGTGTTTTCTGATGTTGAATTTAGAGCTTAATAGATTTGACTAAAGCACTGATAAAGTCGACAATTTCCTAATCGTGAGCACATGATAAACTGCAGCAATATCTAGCTAACCTAGCCCCAGCACATCTACAAAATAACTACTATTAGAACAAACAGCGGGCAGCATATCATCAGAGTTAGCGATAAATGCTTGTGTCGTCGTTGTGTCCTTGGGCAAGACACCTCACCTACCTTGCCTGGTGTGAATGTGTCTGACTGCTGTATGTTTGAGGTGGTGGTCAGATGGGCCGTAGGCGCTGAATGGCAGCCACGCTTCCATCAGTCTGCCCCAGGGCAGCTGTGGCTACTATCGTAGTTTACCACCACCAATATGACTGAGTGTGAATGAATGGAACCTGGAACCATGTCAGGCGCTTTGGGCGTCTTGAAAAGCGCCATACAAATCCAATCCATTAATGCTGCTAAAAATAAGCTAACATTAGCCAGTTAGTTACGGTCTCAATAGAGCTAAAATTTACCTTGGAAATCAGGAAGACTGTATTAAAAAATGTAATTGATATTTAGCAACACCATGAAAATCTGACAACACAGAATACAGAATCAGAACATGCAATGAAAAAAAATTAATTAATTAATGAATCTCTAACAATCCATCCCCATAATTAATTTTTTTTTTAAATTCCATCTTGTGACAATGCTGTGCTTATGGTCTGATTAGGTTTAGGCACAAAAAAACACTTGGTCAGATTCGGGAAAAAAGAGATGCTGGATGATGTCTTGAGGTCTCGTCAAAAATAAATCTGTTTTTGTCATCACAAATTCTTCCGAGGCTTCCTTAAAAATATTCAGCAGTGTCACACCTACAAATGTTAAAACCCAGTTTCAACCTGTAGTCACCGGGTTGGCAGCTTTCACACTTGTAACTGCAACACCATCCCCTCCACCACATGATATGAAATCCAGGTCATGAATATAAAATGTGAGTATCATATGACGCATTTTTTACAAATGCAAATATGGTAAAAACAATAAAAGCAACATTAATTGCAAACGTTCTATCTTAGGCCGGTACCTCATAATTGAACCAAAGAGGATCATCATGATTTTGATCGCAGAAATATCTCTTCTTTTCTTCTTTTTAAATGCCAAATTACTCTATCAAAATAACATCGCAAGGTCCAGCAGATGGAAATGCTTGTTATCAGTCAGTGGGGAATTTTAGTACGAAAGTAATGAGATTTTCTTTTATAGCTCATATTATTCAAATATAATATTAAAAAGAGTTGATGATTCGTGCAGATTCTTTAGCTAGCCCCTCGTGAGCAGTGCTAAAAATTAAAAATGTAATCATTTTAGTGCAGCGCTTTTATTTGTAGTAGATGTTTTGTCCCAGGCATCATGAACTAGCAACCTACAGTGCTTTGTGCACTGCTCAGCTGAGCGCCTCATTAAAGCTCGCGTCCCATCTCTCCCCTCCTTCCCCGTCCCTGCACGCTAATTCTCTCTCCATCCTCCATGTCCACTGACTTTATGTAGGATTTCTATGCTCCTCCTCCTTCCATCCGCCCCAAACCAATTCCCCTCCCTGTAGAGGAGACTGCTGCCCTTGTCCTGCTCTGCTGTGGCAGGCCGAACCTGGACCCCGAGCCACTAATCCCCTTCGTGGCCTGCGTGGGAGAGGGAAGTATAAGAGGGCGTGGATTTTTTAGCGCCCGGAGTTGAGGGCCTGGATCTAATGTAATTACTCATTGCGAATGACCCTGGTGACAGGTGGCTGCGGCCTCAGAGAGCAGCCACGAGACCTCTGTCCTTTCTCTCTTAACTCAAAAGGAGGGGCGAGAAGGCGAATTGTAAAAGAAACATAATTGCTGCAGTGATGGTATATGTGTGTGTGTGTGTGTGTGTCATCCGCAGTGACCTCCACACTCTTACTCAGAACTCATTTCGGCTTCACGTCCTGTTTATCATAAACCACAGCACATAACTTCTCATAACAGTAAGTACATATTTTATATAACGACAGGCTCATGCGGGCGAGTTCTCACTTTAATCTGCTCCCGAGGGAGAGGTGAGGCTAAACAAGCTAACTGGGTACGCGGCTTAATTGAGCGTGCGGTCTCATAAAACTGTGAGGATGGAAAGGGAAAGTGATCTCAACGCGCCGGGCGCTCTCAGGTGTGAACAAACGGGTCAAGTAGGCGCGCGGGCGTAGGCGTCCGCATGCTTTTAAACGTGTTTGTTCCACTTACTTGGACGAGGATGCATCACTCACAGAGAGCCGAGGCCGATTGCTTCCATTGCCACGAGAAAACTCTTTTTTGCAAAAAATGACAAATGCGTCTCCTCCCTTCTACCAGCAGGCTCCTGCTCCTGGATCAGAAAAAAAGGTGTATTTCACTTCACGCCTCGATGTGTCCTCCCAGCAGGACGTATCGGACTTGGAGTCAATATATCATCAATCATTTACTTTCATCTTCAGAGCCTGAAGCTTCTCTGATCTCCTCCTCCAGCCCCAGCCAGCAACCGGCAGAGGACACGAGTTAACAAAAAGGAATGCAAATGAATTAATGAGTGATGTGGGGGGACAAACGGGAGCTTTATGTGCTGCTCAAGCGCCCGTTTAACCTTAAGTAATTATTTGGCTTCCGCTTTTAATGGAGGCGTGAGCAAGTGAGATAAATCAGCGCTCACTCGAGAGATGCTAAAGGATTTGGGAGTGAGAGACAAGTTGACAGAGTGAGTGCTGATGAGCCTCCTGAGACCGCCGCGCTCACACACACAATTAGGCACACAAGCGTGATGTGTATTATCCGAGGACACGCATGCGGACGAGTGCTTCTTTTTTCCCCCTCCACAAACATGCAATCGATGTCTTCGCTGGACCTTCAGGATGGAACAGTTCACATCATTCAGCCTCGTCAAGGATGTGTAAAAAAATATATAGAATAAGTGAATAATTCATTGTGTAGCTCACGTGTCGTGACCGCCAGTCAATACAGCGGATCAATTGATACGCTCGGTATGCGAGGTTATCGAACCCACGGTTGAAAC
Organism: Diplodus sargus; assembly: GCA_903131615.1. Taxonomy (NCBI): domain Eukaryota; kingdom Metazoa; phylum Chordata; class Actinopteri; order Spariformes; family Sparidae; genus Diplodus; species Diplodus sargus. The sequence continues at coordinate 7,444,859 of CAEMYA010002140.1, read as the reverse complement.
TGAAACGACAGAGGGGCCGGGGTGGACGTTCTGGAAGGCACACAGAAAAACACAGCGGCACACACACGGGGCGGATCTGAGGGAAAGCGTTGATTCATGTTTAAGCACTCCAGCTGCTGTCACTCATCTCCCAGCTCTGTAATTTGTTTTGAAAGGGGATCATTGCAAAGGGGATACTTTGTCAGTCTCAGAGTTTTTGACGGATATTTGCCAATAAAATAAATTGCCTCTGTGTGTTGTCTCTGTGCTGTGCTCTGCGCACAGTCGGAACAGTGTAATTCAATTAGACTTAAATGTAAAAAATAAGGGCTCCCTGGAGCTCGGCTGGTAAATGCACGGAGGATGTGTCCTCGTCGCAGCGACCCCGGGTTCAAACCAGACCTGTTGCCTTTTGTTATCCACCGCGCTCTCATCCTGAAGCTGAAAGCTAAAATAAAATGTGTTTCATTTGCTCATACTACTGAAAGTGACTTCTTTTTTCAGTGTTTAACTCACGTGCATGTTTAAGATCTTAAAAGTTAAAAAGGTCATAGTCTGCACCGACATATTCTCCTCACTGCTCCTGAAACACCTCATCAGTCCTGCTGTTGATTTTGTAACTTAGTGACATCACACTATATCACCGCGTCACACATTTGCATAAATCATGGCTAGTGGCGATCAAAAATGCATTTAGCACAGTTGCAGAATTAAAGCATGCAAAGCAAGTCTAGTGGGAACACTTCTGTCAACTCCTCACTCGTCTTCCAAAGCCACCGTCACGCCAACATGGAAATGAAAATGACATTTACATCACACATTCATGCTCTATAGATCTGTAACGTATTCTGCATTGTGGACGATGATAGTTCTGTGGCCTATCCTTTATCCTAACATAAAGGTTTATTTAAAAATGTGTTAAAACAAAGGCAGAATTTGTTCTATATGCTTTTGTATATTAAAACTCCACTTGCATTGAGACATGTTGGAAAATAAAGTCAGGAGTAAGAGGACCGCTGTGATTCTTGAAGGAAGTGGAACGACACACTGTTTATGCAGAATGTTCAATTACATCCGGGGCCGCTCACGGGGCTTCAGATTCTTTCGTCTCGTTCTTAAAAACAGGTCTCCTTATTAATTATTCACAACCTTGGTGCATCTGAACATGTACATGTGTTTCCAAATGCCCTCTGTGAGCGTGCGCACACAATGTACTTCTTTGGATCATCCCGGTACATCAGATGCGCTGGCATTAAAGTGAGGACAGATTAGGTGAGGAAGTGGGAGAAGATGGAGGGGACCGGAAATGAGAAGGCATTTTAAGCTGAAAAGTAGAGATGTGGCAATATTGGCCATGAAAATGAAAATGTTAGTGGTGTAGTGGAGTCTGTGCGGCACTCCGGCTTGAAGTGTGTTAGAAGGAAAAAAGGGATGTTGAGTTAATGTAGCTTTCCAGGCACATTGTTAGACCTGGGCATTTGGGGCTATTGCCCCGGATGTTTTAGAAATAGCTCGGACAGATTCAGCAGTCCCGCCGTGAATTCAACCTCTATGGTCACCTTGACACCGGGTAGGCGCATGTGTTCATTATTCTAATTCTAATTTCTAATTTTGCCCGCTGTGGTAAATCAAATCGCAATTGTGGTAGTGGGTTTAGTCTAGGGTATTAAGAGAAAGGGACTACACACCCACAAAGTCTCATGTAGGCCTAATGCAGATAGACAATGAAGCAAAGAAATTATAATAAGGAATGCTCTACTGCTCTGGTAGCCTATGCACAAAGCACAGGTCTTATTACAGGCTATAATATCTTTAACTGAAACATTACTCAGTAGGCCTATAGGATTAAAATATGACGATGAGGACCCCAACGATTGGCCTTCCTTTCCTTCTCAAACTTTGTTGAAATTGCATCTTTAACAGCCCAATTTTCAAAATTTCCGGGGCGAGAAATCTCCGTACCCCTGCTAATAACAGACTCTGTAGTCAGTCATGACGTGTAAATCTGACCACTTGTTTCAGTAAAAAGTAATCAAACGCGGCGCGCAGGTGGTTGAGTGGTTAAAGCGCATGCCATTTACGCAGCCGACCCCGGTTCGATTCCGGCCAGAGGTCATTTGCTGCATGTCACTTCCCCCTCTCTTTCCCATATTTCCCATCTATGTACTGCTTATTAAAGGTGTCTGTGCCAAAAAATCTAAAAAAAAAAAGTAATCAAACGCGTCAATATTTCCAAACCAGTAATCAGATTAAAGTTACTTATTCAAGTCACTGTGCGTTAATGTTATGTTTGTCATTTTCCTTAGTAAAAATACATATTTTTGTTTTCTTCTTGCGTCTCCGGGAGTGACATCACGTCTGCGACAAGGCACGTTTTCCGCATGGAACAACTCACGTGTTACACCACGCAGCAACACAAACACAAACCACAATGGAGGGAGGAGAGAGATGCGCGTTTTCTAGCTGGAAATACAGTCATTATTTTGAGTTCGTGTCAGCTAAAGATGAGAATATTAAGGTTTGTTCACTCTGTGCTGGCTGTACTTTTTAAAGGAGTAATCAGTAATCAGATTACTTTTTCCAGGTAACAGAGGCTAAAGCTCCGGATGTTTTACACTGCTAGCAACACCCTTGTAGCTTTCTTTTTTTCTACACCGATCTGAGAATAAAAGGAAGAAAACATGAGGAACAACAGACAGAGATACTTAAATGTCAGAGCCATGACAAATCCACATGAAGTGATCTGAATTAGCTATGAATGTAACATACATGTTCGCATGAAATGTCACACCCTTTAACACATCTTAGGCTTGTTACATCGCTAGTTTCAGCCTGATGCAGTTGTCATTTCCATACCCGGTGCCCAAGTTGTACAAATAGGAATGCACTCTTTTCTTAAAATGAGGTGTGGTCTGGTGCATTGCTATGTTGAGGCAGAGAGTGACTGCAACCTTAGACCAACAAAATCCTGGACTGGCGCATTATTTAGATGGTAAAATGATTAAATGATGAAGAATCAGCAAGGATGCTTTCAGTTTTTCAAATGTTTCCATGCGCACGGTGACATCGCTGCAGCAAATTTCGAGAAAAGGTCCGAGCAGTAAAACTAAAAGCAATAATTCAAAGCCAATAAATAATCTTTTCCTGAACCTAATCAGGTGTTTGTGTGCCTAAACCTTGCAAAACCATAAGCACAGCGCTGTAACAGCCAAAACTGAGCATAAAGAAATATAGAGTTTCGAAATATATGTGACTTGCAGATGCGACATTGCCAACAGTTATTCTAGGTACTTCCTGCATTAGTACGGTGGTCATCCATCAGACGCATGCAGTAAGGTAAAACATTTCCCCTCATGTTTGGTTTATTGAGTCCGGCGACCTTGTGAAGGGACACTTTACCAGCAAAATATAAGCAAACAGCAGTAAACAACAGTGACTAAGAACACATTTATCCACTTGACTTCAACCCGAGCGGTACACAGTGCTGCACATGCCTTTGTATGATTCATCTCGACCTGTATATTAAGCATATATATCACACGTGTCCAGGCGAGGATGGCGGCAGCTCCCACAGGGCCTCGTGCTGGCGTATTGATTGCGGTGTTGGATGGTGGTGGTGATGATGATGATGGTAGTGGGATAAGGCTGATGTAGATGACGTGGCTTGCCTCGGGCGGTAGTAATCAGAGATGTCCTCCAAGGCCCCCGTGCTTCACTCTCCTTTGATCAGGGGACCCAGATGGATCTTAACAACACTGATGGGGGTATGTGTGTGTCTGTGTGTGCATGTGTGTGTCTCGGCGTCGGTAAGGCTGATATAAAGACCAAATCTCAGAGTGGTACACACCACTAGCCCAAGGCAAGAAGCGCACTTTGATGGAGGCAGCTCACACAGGCTCACTGCTCCATCGTCTGACTGACAGGAGACAGAGGAAAACACAGCAGTCGCTTTGCAGCGTGAGAGGAGGCCGGGCTCCCCTCTTCATCCCCTCGGCATCTCCGGTCCCTCCCCGGCTCACTTCGGCTTCTGTTAGAACCAAAAGCACTAATTCTGTCTAGACTGGTCTCATTTTACACTGGCCGTGACATTTGAGTTAATTTACTGATGGATTTTCTTGCTGGGAAGTTAGCAGGCAGAATCATAAAGAGAAAATCAGCAGCAGTGATCTGTCTGAGCTTTCATTTCATATTTCAAAGTGTTATGGCTATAGACTTCTTTCTATAAAAATCCCTTTGTGGAGGCTTTGAAGACGGAGCTGTATGGGGGTGCTATGCAGTGTCCCCAGACACACTATGTTGGGACTGTTATTTCCCTTTTGAGAGAAGGCGGTCTTTAAATGTGCCATGAGTTTGTCCCCAGTGCAAATTTGGGTGACTGTAATCTCATTACCCCACTGGTGGAAGAAGTATTTGAATCCTTCACTGGAGTAAAAAAAAAAAAAACTACAATGTGAAGAATCAAGTAAAAGTCCTGCATCTAGAGCTGCAACCAGTTCTCAACTATTACGTTATCCTCCGACTATTCTGAGAATTGATTAAAAAGAAAATTCTCTGCTTCTGAAATGTGGACACTTTCTGGTTTCTCTGCTCTTCTATGCAACTAAATACCTTTGGGTTACAGACAAAACAAGCCAAGATCGATCAGATTAGAAAATAATCATTAGTTGCTGCCCTACTGCATGCAAAACCTCACTTAAGTAAAAATATGTGAGTATTATCAGCATAATGCAATTAAAGTATTAAAAATAGAGGTACTCGCTGTGCAGTAGTTGCTGTCAGCGTACTGATATATACGATAATTGTGGTGTAATGTTACTGCTGCATTAATTGAGCCCATGTGTTGCATTCTGCTGCTGCACATGATGGAGGCCGTGCTATTTTTAACAACTTTATATACAGCTGGCTGGTTTGATCTACAGAAACGCAACATGTTTTATAAGATCTTGGTATGTTTGTAGTGTTACTCCCCTGTGAGAACAACACAGCTGCGAGACGATGCACTGAGCAGCCAATCGAAGGGTGAAGTACAGCAGAAGTATAAAGCTGCATCAATATTGGAAATATGAATGTAAAGTTCAAAATACCTCGGAGTTGTACTAATGTACAAACCTAAGCCAGAGCACTTTGTTGCATTCCATCACTGCATTACCCAGTAACTCGTTGTGTTTGATTTCTTAACATTTACGCTGCCTCACACACGTAAGAGATCAGAAGTATTTTGCTGCAATGCAATGAATGAAATCCTGTTTGTATCTGCCAAGGACAGTATCTGTACCTTGGCTCAGTGTGTAAGAAAGTCTCCACTTTCTGCGAGGGAAGAATATTCTCGCCAAAGAAGCTGGATGCTTTAAAAAGTACAGGCTGTAGACTTTTTGAATTCACGCCATGCGGGGATCGTAATCGCAGTGTAACAACCGAATGGTGTCCAGGCTGGAATCGTGTTTTCACACAGGATCCCAAAACACGCTCGTGTTATGGCAAAGGAGCTTGTCGCAGATCGTCATGATCGTCGTTAATGCCTCAGCTCCTGCTACGCGGGATGTTCAGCTAATAACCAGTAAACAAGCAACAGCACAGAAGGCCACGCTGCCGCTTTCCTTCATTATGTGTGCTGGTGAAAGACCGCTTTATACCACCGATGTAATGATGATAAAAGAGCATCCTAATGCGATTACTGTTCAAAGAGCAATGCACTTTTAATTCCTTAATTCATTCATTGAGATGTACAAATAATAATGTAATGGTATAAATGGATAGAACAAAACAAAACCACACAACCAAAACAAAAAATAAGAGTCTTATAATGGGAAGAACCCTGCTAGCTGCCATGTTAGCTAAACATATTGGTGACATATAATATTATGCAAACATACAATGTCAGCAAAAACGATCACAGTACGTGCATGTATATTTTACAGCTCAGACTCAATATTCATCTCAAGACTGACCAGAAACTCTGGTCTTTTCTCCTTTTTTTCCCCTCCTCCATTAGTATAAAGATGGGATTAGACGGGGATCATGCGGCGCTTCTGTTCAGATTTTGCAAAGACCAGAATGAAAATGTTCTAAAACCGTCAGTGAAGGACAAGCAGCAGGCATATTTTTGAGGAGAATGGCTGCATTCAAGTTCAAGGCAGACTTTAATCTCCGGTTTCAACTCTTTTATTATTCCGCTAACATTTTTCAGTCAGTCTGTCGTATGTATATATATTTTTCATATTAAGCTTGGTTTGCTTGAGGCCACTCTTAACAACTGCTTTTCACGGCAAATAATTAACCGTGTTGACGAGGCTCAAGCTTACGGCTCCATGACATGTTTTGGTATATATTCTTTATCATTACCTCATTATTTCAATTAAATGTTCTAAACCTCTGTAGCTTCGCCTCAGAGGAAATGTTACCAGGCTTTTTTTTTTTTAACAGGTTGCCTCAAGAACTGTGTTAAATTATGGAGCGAGGTTGAAACCGGGAGCGATTCCGCTCGCGAAACGAGTCCCTCCATCTCTCTGCCCTCATCATCTTCCCTTTGACCTCCTCCAGCCTCCGTGCAGCCGCCTCCCTCACACCTTTCTTCGACCCGCTCTTCCATCTCATCAAATGAAGGAGAGGAGGCCGCCTCCGCCGGAGAGATGCCATTTCCTGCGTAAATGTTGCCACCGCTCTCAGCCTTTCTTTCTCACACCTTTTTTCACTCACAAGTGTTTTTCTTCGCTCTCTCATCTCCCGGGAGGAGGACGAGGGCAGGAGACCGCCAAAACAGGCAGCCGGTGGGCCAGAAAAGCCAGGACATGCACTTCTCCGCTCGGGCGATGTTTCATCTCTCACGTCCTTGGCTTCCTGACCTGACAGCCTCCCTGCCATGTGTTGGGCTCTCCTCTGCCCTTTCCTTCCTTCCTTCTTTCCCCTCCATTTCTATTTCCGTCCCAATCAAGTGTCTCTCGAGATGAGGGAATAACGAGCGGGATCAGTACGAAGGGTATTTCAACGGGGGGGCGTGGGCCTTTTAGCAACAATTGCCAATGTTTCTTTCTTCAACCGAAAATCCCAGGTGGAGCCTCATGATGACTGACGGAAAGCCATTAACCCTCTGCTCTCCCTCTTTCTCACCCGCCTCCCTGTCCCCCACGCAAACCCATTCTGAAAAGTCATGGCGGAAATTACAGTCAAGCCCCCTCTTTTGTGGTAATTAGTCATAATATGTGACACGCAGGCGCACGTGCTCCGCCACAAGTTGCCAGCGCTCCTCCAGCACCATCACTTTGGTGAAATTGAGCAAGGAGAAAGGGAGTATATTAGCTGCATGATTGAGATGGGGAAAGGTAAATGCGCCTCTGGGAAGCTGATTGATCAAGCGGATAGTGTAATATCCTTTGTGATTGTGATTGCTTATGTGTGTACGTGTGTGTGTGCAAAACAGAGATGAGATAGGCGAGAGAGAGAGGGAGAGAGAGAGAGAGAGAGCTCTATGAAGAGGGCCAGCTGTTTCCAGTATTACAAGTTTGAAGGATATTGGGGTCACAGAGTTTTTCGCCTGAGAAGAGACAGCTTTTTGATAAAAGGCGAGAGGGAGGTCGGGCCGGGTCGGCACACACACACACACACACGCACACACAGAGAGATGGTCAATTCTGGGCAGAACCCCCAGAGGGCCCTCCAGTTTTTATCCCCTTGTTAAGCTAGCTTAATCAACAGGCGATCGATGAGTGCGTAATATGGACAAATGGTGGCCGTGCATCTAAAACACAGGGGCTTTGATTACTGATCAATGCTTGGTGTGTATATGTGTTGACTGCAATAGGATCTGCCCACACACCACTGATATCTTAAAGTTAATGGGTTGATGATTAACCTGAGCACAATATTGTATCCTTTCCCCTCATTCTTTACCTTTAACTGACTCTGAGTCAGCACGGCAGCAGATTCATGTGCTCGTGTCGTCTCTAACAATGGTGACTGCACTGAGCGGAGGGCTAGGGTTTTCGCAAATGCACCAAGGCTGGTCTTTAATAAAAGAGTGTTGACATCCAAAGAGCAAAAACTATCAGGCAACATAAATAGATGAAGCAGGCTGAGCAGAATCCAATAAAACTACAAAGAAATACAAAAGACCTAACTAGGAACAAACCAGAGAGGCCGAGAACGAAAGCGGCAACACTGATGAGACACGCAGACGTCAGTGGAAACACGCAGGCAGCATCCGAATGTCACGACTGCAGCGCTCTTGCAGACTAGCAGAATCTAGGGCGCATTCACATGGCGTAGAATAACTTACTATGTAAAACAGAGACTTAATTAAAACATTACTGCGGAATCAAGTAGGCCGGAAGTAATATTCAGCGCATCACAATACAGAAATATGTACACATCTAGGTTACAGAGGTAAAAAAAAATACATTTAAGTATTGTAGTCCCTCAGCTTGTTTACAAGCAGCTCATATTTTGCCTTGTGGTCTCACGCCCTCACAGACTTGACGCAATGATTGCGAGCACGTCACGTTGAGTACGACTAAAGATGGAGAGGGCCTGGTCCAAGGTCCAGATGGTGGATAGTTGGTTTCAGCCAGAGACCTACACACAGGGACTAATTAACTGAAGGAACACAGTTGAACCCAAAAAACAGAAGGCAGAAAAAAATACAAAGACAGGAAGTATGAAACAAAAGATGACACATGAGGAGTCGTTCAACATAAAGCAGGTAATAACTACACGAGAACCCAGATCTTTGACGCCCAGTACAAAGGAAAAAGATGGCCAACACCTGCCCCCCTCCTCTGAGACCACGCCCACATACACTGTGCACAGCCCTGTTCCTTAAAGGAGCTCCTCTGCAGGAGATTAGCTTTGAGGATGTTGTTGGGGCATGACAATATGAAATATCACACAAATTCCCCAAAACACACTGGAGTGGGACTTTAAATTCTTTCCGTAACGCTGCCGCGTCTTTGAAGTATTTCATTAAACATGAGATGTCACCAGTGATGGTGGCATGATGTCCGTATGCATCATTTCTATTGCGCTGACAACGCCACATGTTCTGGCAGCTAATGTCAGGGGTCGGTGCTTGATCTTTCCATTTTTCAGTAGGAAATACACTTAAAAGCTTTGATGAAAGGCCACTTAACACACTTCAATGGAATATGCCACACGAGTAACAGAAACTCACTGGGTCTTTTTTTTTTTTTTTTTTAAATAGAAAACTGACACGACTGAACAAATCAAAAGATACAAGTCGGAACAAAGTTAAATCACAAAAAAAGGGGGAACTGTAGAGGAACATCTGTAACCACTTCTTTCATCCGACTTGGGGATTTATTTCATAAACATAGCGTAAAACACAACCCTCAGTGTCACACAGGGACACAGGTATTCATTGTGCAGCTGGTATAACGGCGGCATTATGTCCATATGCATCATTTCTATTGCACTGACAACGCCATAAGTTCTAGCAGGTAATGTCAGGGGTTATTGCTTGCTCTTTCCAACAGAACGTACACTTGAAAGCTATGACAAAAGGCCACTTAACGCACTTTAATGGATCATGCCGTGTAATTAACAGAAAATAGCAATGGCATAAGACAAATGTCAATCACATAAAGGGGGAATTGTTAATAAAACCATCTGTAACCACTGCTTTCATCTTATTTATGGAATGACGGATTTCTTTAAAAGACACTAAGATGCAGTGAAACACAAAGCCGGGAGTCATACGGGGACACGTGTATTTGTCTCGCGGGTGGAGCTATACAGCACTAATTCATTATAATTAGCCGGAGTTAACCGCCTGTGCAAACTCCTTTACTGTGCGAATTGATGTTCTTAAACAGCCAGGAAAAAGAGAAAGACAATCCGCACTGGGGTTACTTATGGCGATCGTTTTGTTCTTACCTTGAAGGGAGCGCGCCCGGTTTGTCAGGGTAGCTTAAGGCAACGCTGAAATAGATGCACTTTGATTTACATGTACTCCGAGCCTGCACGTCTTCACTTCACATCCACCAGCAAGTGCTAAGCCTTTATACGTGAAATGAATGTTCTCACAAGGGTTGCTCAATTTCTTCAAAATAAAAAAAAAATAAAAAACACGTGGCTGAAGCTTTACACCTGGCCTGTCTCATTCGTGCCAGTCACTTATAATTGGCAGTTGTTATTCTGACAGCAAACAAACAAACTCAAAAGATACGTGGCGGGGGGAAATGTGGGAATCTGATCACGCTGCCGCTTTAAATTTTAATCACCCTCACCACATGTGTTTGTGCGCTCGCTTCATGCATAATGTACTCACTATTACAGTCGGTGGCAGCACCCATAAAGTTTGACGGTTTAGCTCGTCGGATATGCATGTTTTATTTTTACTTATGTAATGTTTGTTTTTTTCTGGATCCAAACGCTCCGCGTATGTGTTTCATGTGAGCTGCTTTTGGGAACACAATAGCCTGTCTCCGTTTGTGTGTGTGTGTGTGCGCGCGCGCGTGGATGAAGAGCTAAGTCGGGCGCTGTGATCGCGATCCACCATGTTGTTGTTGAGCGGAGGAGACAGGTCTGAGCCTGCGGTGTCAGGGGCTAGATGGATGTCAGCAGCGTGGGTTAAAATGTGTTTCTGCCTGCTGTCCTTGGGTGATTTCCACAGCACACTGAGCAGAGCACACAGTCCTGGCCAGGGGGCACCATTACTGCCGCCGTGTGCAGGAGAGACGTGGCAAATGTACCTGGATGTGATCCACAGAGAGGCTGCAGAAACAAGCCTCCGCTCCCTCTCGCTCTCAGTCAGGTCTCCACTCCATTTTGATCTCGGGAAGCCTGGAATCTGTTCCTAAAACGCATTAAAAAAAAAAAGTTGATGAGGTAGTGGTCGCACAGGCGCAGTTTTCCCTGTGAAAGACCATCATCTGCCCAGTGAATAAAGCATCACACATGGCGGACTGTACTCTTAATCCACATTCGGAGAACGAAACGCCCCGAAGGCACTGGATGCAGTAATTGATGCATATCATCGGGGCGCTCTAAATTTGATGTTCTCTCTTGGCCGAGTGCAGACGGAGGATTTTAAGCATCAGACCTGACACCTGTTGTTCATTACTGCAGCACTCATGCCACTGCATCACATTTCTCTTAGAGTCAGATAAACAGCATCTCCTGCAAGCCGACTCATTTGGTTTGGAAAGCTACGAACAGCACTTGTCTTGATTAGCTCTAATTTGAGACATTTAGCACACAGTTTGAGTGTTTCTCCAAAATCAATGCCTTCCCTCAGATTCCATATCAAACACCTCGCAGCGTGGCGGTGGAGTCACTGTGGGATCCGCTCACAAGCGTCCCCTCCCCGTATTTACCCACAAATGCTTAGCGAAATGCCAATAATTAACCCGTTAATAGCAGTGTAATTTTCCTGTCATTATCATTTAGGCAAAATGTCACAGACAATGGCGGGTGAAAGAAACGACCCTAAAGTAGTCAATCACAGTCTCACTGACTGTGAAATTGAAACTGCAGGATCAGAAAGCAGAGGGGAGTGGAGGACTGGAACCACATGTTTTGAGGGTTTCAACCAAAACCAAAAGAAAAAGAGGAGGGGTCATTGATTTTTTCTGTCTGCGCTGGAGACCGGTTAAAGTGGAGCAGCTTTTTCAAAGACGCAGACTTTTATTTCTGCCACTAGGGGTCTCTCAACCAAAGCAAAGTCACTGAAAGACGCAGTTTGATGACATGAAGTGGCACGGGATGGGGGAGTTAGATAACCAAACATTACCGATGGTAATCTATCTACGTGAATCAAACAGAAACGTTCACGGACAAGTCGATGTTTTAAAGTTTATTTGTGTTATGTCGCTCCACCTTTTTTATCACCTTTTTTTTCCAGTGTGCGAATCTACTCTGATAAGAATTTTGACACATGATTACTCAAAAAGTACAGAGTAAAAGTACTTCATATTATGCATGCAAGTAGTCTAGGAAGTACTAAGTTCGGCAGTATATGAATCTTGGACTACTTATGGAAACAATTTTTTTTTTTTTTTTTTTTTCTCAAGTCGTCCTTTACTTTGAAATCCGGAAGGATGCCTTCGTGATACCTTCAGTTTATTACCGGGAATAATTACTGTAAAAGTACTTTATGTTTCATGGGTCTGATTGTGAGACTGCAGTCTGACCCACAGTCAGAGCGGGTTCAGTATGATTACCGTAAATGTTGTAGAGTAGCGTGTCCTTGAGTGCTTTGAAAGGCGCCTTCAAATAAAATGCATTATTATTATTATTATTATTATTATTATTATTATTATTATTATTAGATTTGCGCACTGGAAAAAATGGTGCGGCTGATTTGACCAAGCAAATGCGAACCACGGCTGGCTTGACCACAGTGTATTTAGCAACCAGAGATTTCTTTTTTCCCCCAATGCTTTATGTACCATGGGAAATGGCATAACAGGGAAATGTAAATTAGATTTATTATTTTGTTTTGGTTTCCTTGTTTATTATATTTTCTGTTTTGGGCCGAAAATAGGAAAATAAACACCAGTTTTCAGTGTTTGGTTCATTTTTCGTTTGCCAGATTAAACGGAATAATTGAACGATCAGATGATACACGGAGCCTTGACCTTTCTCCACCTGCACCTCATCCCCCTCATTAGACTTGTGTGTTTAAGCCTGTGTTCCCATTCAAGTCTTCATCAGTTCGCCCGTCTTCCTGTGGTTCCTCCGTGTTTCACCTAAACCCGCTCCAGTGCCTCCTGGTGTATGTTCCAGGTTTTTGGACCCTTGTGTTTTCACTGAGTTGTACTGTGTTCTTCTCAGTAGGTGCTTTGTTTTATTTTTTGCAATTTTGCTCGACTTGATTTCTGGGACTATATGATTTTTGAGTTCGAGCTTTTGTTAATTAAAGCTCACTCTTAGTTCCTTAATCTTGCCTGCCTCCTTGGAGTTTTGCTGTTGCATTCGAGTCCTCACTTAATTTTTTTGTGAAACATGACATTGCCATGACAACTTTTTTGAGGGATTTTGTGATTTTTTTAAGGCGTATTTCGACCTGGCAACTTATACAATTCAGTTCAGTCTTTATGCAGGATGCTGTCAGGGGACCCTGAAATTCAACATCTACTGTATATTATATTCTATCGTCCAACTCCACGCCTGTCACATTCACTCGACTGCCTCCCAACCACATCGTCACCCCCCCCCCATCTGCGCCGCAGTGCAGTGCTGCCTAGACGACAAGCTGTCCATACCATGTCAATATTTTCTAATTGCTTCACATGACTTGCGCTCAGCAGTGCCAATTCGTATTGCGTTAATAATCACATGTTTTTAATGTGTGCCTCTCCACGAACAGCTGGCATTCATTAGGTTTGAAATTAAGAATTCACGTAGATGCTTCCACTGGCCTCCTTGATTGAACATACGTCAGTCGACACCTGCAGCACACACTCGTGTTATCTAGATAGAATAGAAGGGTACAGGTGCAGGAGCCTGTCTGTGCCTGTCCAGAATGAAAACCAAATAACATGTCTGCCTTCCTGGGAACGTTGAAATGTGTCCACCCCTGAGAGTAAAAAGAGCAACATCTGTTTTGCAAGGTCTTTCAATAAAAACTCCCAATGCATCCGCCGTTTGGATGATTTTCTGCAGTGGCAGCTTAAATTACAGCTAACATGCGAATTCATAAACAGAGCTGGTACATTTACCTGTCTTCATTGTGTCGTAAGCGATCCGCAATAAAAAGCACAACCGCTTCGTGCCGTGAGAAGCAATTTAACTGACACTTAGAATCCACAAATGGAGGTGTCATTGTACTTCGTTTGACTCGAGCATTGCTCAGCCACACGGAGCAAAAACAACTTTTTCTTCTTGAAATTCTCTTTTTTTTTCTTCTTTTTTCTCCGTAAAACAAATATACAACAAAAAAAACTAACACCATAACACTGGAGGCACTTGACAAAGAGGACCGAGTTAACTTTACTTGCCGAGGAGTGTCAGATCTGTAATAGTCTGCTCAACATGTTCTACCACTCGATGGGCAGCACACAGCGCTCTGCAGCCGGTAGCTGGGGAGGAAACATCAAGGCAGCGTCTGCAGGAGCGATTAATAATCCTTGTGAAGGAGAAGGGTGAGAAAGAAAAAAAAAGAGAAAAGGATGCCTGCCTTGTCGGGGTTGGACACTCCGGAGGCGGGGAGCAGACGGGAGGATCAGGAACTAAAGTGAACTCCATCTTGGACAACACTTCCAAACTGTCTGCGCTGTGAGGGGCTGGGAGGCTGAAGACACCCCTGAGGTGTTACACTGAGTGCTTTAGGCTTTTCTTTGTGTCACAGCCATTACACTGCTCAATGCGTCATGTTCAAATGGCCTCGGTTGGAGCCTACTGGGAGGGGGATTGACAGGAACGCCGGACCGCACTGTTAGATTCCTCATCTTTATCAACACTTTCTGCATTGTATGCACGTGAGGCATCGCAGGTGACGATTCTATCGGCTCCTCGCTTCGCGGAATGGAAGAGCTTTTAACAGGCACGTTCTGCACACGTGCTGCTTTGCTCTGTGGGTTAGTTAATTGATTTGATTGTGCTGTATATGGCATCCGGAAGAGTTGTTAATATGCAGGGAACACCAGCATACAATTCACTCTGCTGAAATAAATTGTACTTTCACATATTTCCTGTAAGTATTTTATCCATGCAATTTGTTTGCATAATTGTGTTCCCGTACTGCTAAATATAACGTACATACTGAGTGTTTCATTACTTCCCTGAGTTATTCGCTGTACATAATTGATGCAAGCCCTTTATAGAATATAACCATGTGTTCTATTTGTTAAGTGCTTTATTCATGTTGTTTTTTCTCATTGCTTGTTGTCTGTCTGTCGTTTTTCACGCTCAGTACTTTTATAACCACCACCTCTCCCAGTAGGAAGGCGCGCCTCGTCTCGTACTTACCTGAGAGACGAGCTCTGAGAGACGACGTCGTGTCACTGCAGATGTTGTCGGGACCTAAAACAGTGCCTCGCGAGTTCCCGAGGGCAATGAATTTGCATGTTGTGACGGAGGCTCCTGAGTTGGGATCTGAAACATCCGAGCAGGCACTGAGCTGAGTCTTAGACACCCAGCAGTGCTCAAGGCAGTTAGTTAAAATTGCATGATCTACTGATTTAAGTGGTCTGAAAGGGTTAGAATCAAGGGGGTTTTTCCTGCTTCTGTTGTTCAAAGGAAGTCATTCTGTTTCGTTACATTTACCTCCACTGATCAGCGTTTAGTTGCCTCCCTCTTCATCATTTCAAACTGAAATAGTGAGATTAAAGGGCAATTCAACCCTTTAAACATGTCAGCACAGATTAAAACTGAACTAATTTTGAGACTGGGATTTTTACCATACCCCATTTCTTTTTTTTTTAAATTGGATGCTCATGTGAAATCCAGCAGGCGGCCCTCGACCGGCTGCAGGAGATCTTTATGTGATATCTGTTCTATACTGATGTGAAATAAGCAAAAATAATAACAGCTGCAGCATTAATTCTTTTTGCAGCGTAAGGGCTAAAGCTTCCGTCATCCACGTCATAATGTTGTATGCATGCAATGATGTCAATGCACTATGTGGCGTGCAGTGCAAAATACGGCAACAACTGGCGGAGGTGCCAGTGGATTGCCCTGAAATAGCCGCAGTGATGATGATGTCATTACTTTACGTCACATGCAGGTGGACAGAGAGATGGTCAATAGCTGCACTTCTGGCTGCATTTTTGCGAGGTCATGTGATTTTTTGCGAGGTCATGTGATATAATATGCAACATCAGGTTGGACTTTAATTATAAAGCCTGCTGGGAAACTTGTGACTTTTGAAATGATATTAACATTGTCAAACAGCACGGCTTAGTTAGATTAAGGCACCAAGACTACTTGATAAGGATATAATAATAATTTCAGTGGCTTAACTCACGTAACGTCACGTAAGCTACATCATTTATGTTCGATGTGTTATGATATGTAAATTAATCTTGACTCTTGGTCAGAAAACGAAAGCTCTGGACTTGGGTGGGAAAGCCCATGAGGTATTTCAGATATGCCAAGAAATGTTAAGTTCACTGTTGGAACAGCCTAACAGCACACACTGTACACTGTATCAACAAACACAACTACAGAGCGAAGCATGGTGATCACTTTGATTGGTAAGTTGACTGTAGATATTACTGAAAGGAGTAAAAACCTGCCTGAAAGGTAAGAATGCTGATGGATTTTCTCTTTTCTTATTAAGAAATCGGCCTTGATGGTGGTCGAAATACCAGCATGGAAATGTTTAAACTTTGAACCTGTGATACAAAGCACGGGATATAAAGCTCACGCATAATTCAAACAGCTTGCGTTGTTGTGAAGAACTCGACTTTACGTTCAAAGGTCCAGTAATTGCCTCTGAGTCTCTGGAGACGAGATAAGCTACTTCATACTTTTGAGAAAAACGTGACACCTGCTTGACTGAAGGTGCGTTCATGGCCTCCTTGACTCTAAGGTAAAAGCTTAATTTATGGAGATGCAGCATTTGAATTATTTCTGGTATATTATAAATACAGTTAGAGTACTCGAGATACCTTTTCACTCAGTTGAAGTTACCGACTGTCACGTATAAAGGTGAAGCCGATTCATCTGATGCACGTCCTCCTCTCTTCTCTCTGCCGCTACTGTATTAAATCGGCCAGTGTCACTATAGAAGTCACTGTAAATGCAACATAAGTACCTGAATACACAGAGAGCTGCATTAATGACTTTCAAACTCTGGAGTGGGAGGTTTTTGAATTTTGTTAAATAGCTTTTCTGAGCTTACATTGTCAGGTAGAGTAGTTATTGAGATGTTTAAGGTCAGGTGACTTTACAGTCTTCACCATCAGGCTGATAAAAAGATATTTTTAATAAAGGGAAGATGAAGGACAAAATGGGCTGTTTTATCGCAGATCTCTATCTTTTACATTAGGAGTTTTTTGACTCCACACTTCCGTGTCGGAGCCAATGTGAGCGTTTTTTTTTAGCATTCTGTAAAAAAGACAGCGTGTTAGACACCGCAGTCAGACATGTCGATCAACAGTAACCGCAGAAGGGGAAAATACCTCCAACCTGTTGACCTGTTTCGGTGGCCACGAACACACCCAGGTTTGTCACCACACCGGCGGCTGTCAACAGGTGTCAACCTTCCTGGCTCGCCACGTCCATCCCCTCCACCTCCTGATGTGAAAGGCGGCTGGTAAGCGTATAATGTGAACGTGTTGGCTACAAATGTCAACCTTGAGCGTATATCCCGGCTACTGGGCTGCTCCATTTAAAACAAAACAAAAAATAAATAAATAAAGGAGCTCGCTGAAGTTTTCCGTTAAACAAACCGTGTTTCTAAAAATCATCACCAGACATTTGCACGGCCAATGTATTTGATATTTTCAACATTAATCGCTTACATCCATGGTTACCAGGACAGACTCGTCGAAAACGTAAACCAAGATTTTTTTAATTGCTCAACAGGAACATTGAAATAGGTGTCGTCATATCGCCACTCCATTCATTTCTAAATGAACAAAGGAGTGTTGAGCTCTCGTCACGCACTTACTTTTCTGTGAACTTCTACTACTGATTGTGTGTTAGTAGAAAAGTTCAGAAGTGCACACTGCTGTCGAGAGGTACAATTTGCGTATTGATGCTCCTGTTGTCTCCGGAAGGTGTATTCTTACCCGCTCACAACAGTTATGAACGCGCTGTGTACAGTGTGTGTGTGTGTGTGTTTGTGAGTTTGCTTATGCATGAGTGAGTCATGGTGACGGGGTTGCTCGTGAGGCAGGCGCTCTGGCACTATGACAGAATGAGGTCGCCCCGCTGCAGAATGACACGCTCACCACGTCAGCCTCACACACACACACACACACACACACACTTCACAATGTCCCTGAATAAGTCAGTTTGGATAATGGTGATGCCTTTGGCTGTGAAACACTGCCCCACTCTCAAACACACACATAAATACAGAGGGGAGGACGTGTATTGGTGCACAAAGCAGTGATATGGTTATGTATGAGTCCTGGCTGAGTCACACTTACAAAAGTCCTTAAGGGTGTTTTGTACCAAATTATGTGCATTGTTTCAAGAGTTTCGTTCAGACTTAACTGCAGACTTTTTGATGGAATAAATAGCATCACAAACACTGCCAAAGAAGGTCCCATTTCTCACAATATCTGGCATCCTTGTTGCATCACGGGAATGATCATAACAGGCGGAATGAGACTTTGATTAATCACACTGCTTGGCTCAAACTACACTTGCTGTGTAACCGTTGTTTGACACAATCACGTTCAACTGGTGGCGGCGACGGAGTGTATCTTTGTTAATTGATCGGCCGCAACATGTAGGCAATGCTGTTCAGTTGAAAAGCGCGAGGGAGGGCGGAGGTATGGAGAACAAAATTATAAGAAAGCTTTTATTTCCTGTGTCAGGCTCACAGAAGAAGCAGAACAGAGCTGAACTCAAGAGCCCTGAATTTCACAGGGTATCCTCGAGGCGCCTGCACCGTCAGTCACCAGGTGCCGTTTGTTTCAGCTGAAGCCAACTCATTTCAATTTTGACACCGCTTTCTGTGCATATCATATAACAGAGACTGAATGTAGCTGTTTTAATGGTGTTATATGCTTGAGTGTCGCTAGTTTACTTTTAAAACTCCTCTAACATCTGACTGCTCAAAACATAAGAATTAGCCACCTGTTTAATTAACATTCCCAACAAATAGAGGTGGCATATCACAAGAGTAACTGCTAACTGATGCTAACTGTAATCTGTTTATACATCCAAGACTGAGGCTATAGTTAGCTTGTTAGCTGTGAAGCTAGCTGGACTACTGGGGGAGTGCTGGTGTTCACACCACAAGCACAGAACCTTTGTCTGCTGGGAGAAGGTCTTCCCCACCTTCATTTGACAATTTTATCTAAGTTCTGAATGTTTTAAACTAAGTTTCTTGGTTATTCTGTTTTCTTGTCTTTGAGATCAGGTTCTGATACCGACCTAACTCACACATCGGATATCACACTCCCTTGACTGATACACGCACAGTGTCCAGATTCCACCGTCTGATGTGTCTATGTGCACAGAGTGCCTGTTATCTACTGGAGAGGCGTTTGCTCGCTCTCCCTTTTAACATGTGCAGCGCGGTAAAAGACCCAGTGGATCCAAGCGGGTACGCAGAGTGTCTCTTACTGCCTAAAAGGATTTTAATGTCATCACACCCATCTCATATTAATAATGTCTCGCCTATTTCTCTAATCGCTCTTCAAATGTGCGTGGCGAATGATCATCTGGTCGCGCTAGGACAAATGCAAAGAAAGTAGTTAGCGGCTCTCGGTCTTGAGCACGGAGGTCGAGTGGCTGCTTCAAACCCAGATCATGGCATGCTGCAGGGAGTGTGACCCCAGCGGCCATAAACACATTACTAACATTTGTATTTTCATGGAGACTCTCCCCTGGCTTCCAATTGGGCAAATGGGGCCTGTTGTTTTAACCACAGTGTTGTTTTTGTCCCTTTAAACAGACGGTGACTCACTCACACTGCTCCTAATAAATCATTAATTCAGTATTTGTTGATGATGATTTTCTAGCTGTAATCAGGCAGCAGCGTTGCTTACATGTGACTTTAGAACCAATGCACAACATGTGTTTGCATTCACTTCCTGGTATAATCACCTGTGCTAGCCTACATGCAACTTAATTTCCAACTAAATAGATGTTATGTCAAAGTGTACACATCTTATTCAGAGGAGATCCAGGTTTGATGCTTTAATATCAAACCAAACAACAAAACAACCCTCCACTAACTATCAGATATGTTCACAAGTCTTTTTTTGCAAGTCCAAGTCAAGTCTGAAGTCTTTGGTCACGAGTCCCAGTCAAGTCTCAAGTCTCTAAAAATCAAGTCTTGGTTGTAATGAGCCTTATGTCATCTGTTGCTATCCAGTGTGTATATATATATATATATATATATATATATATATATATATATATATATATATATATATTTGCACAACTGTTTTTTTTTTTAAGCTTGTCAGACGCTTCAAAGTTGCCTCAATATTAATACACCTGAAAAAGAAAACATAATTTTAGAGACCTTACTTTCTTAATTTGCCAGCTCGAGTCAGTAAACCAGAAGAAGTGACTGTTATTAACGTGATATCACAGTGATTTGATCTATTCACCAATTTTACTAGTGCCGCGCGGTAACCATAGCGACCACTCGACACGTCCGCAGTTCAGCGTGAGACAAAAGCAGACCTATGGCCTCCTCTCTAATTACTTCATCACAATTAATTTGTGGTATAAAAACAGCGGGGTTGGTCCTCCGAAGCAGATTCACTCAGCAGCCACACACACGGTTGTTTTTAACTTGTTTGATATGTTTTTTTTGACGGTGCAGATCATTTCTCTACACACCTGACACTGTTGATGGGGCTGTCAATTTGCCATTGTACCCCCCTTTTTGTGTGCAAAGTCAAACATGCAGATCAAATGCATGTCTTTGGTTCACATTTAAGTGTAAGGCAAAATTGCAATGCAGTGTTCATTCAAAAATAGAGCTCTGGTTTTAGTATCAGCAGATTTCCAGTTTCAGAATTAAATTTGAATTGAAGAGGCAGTGGATCTGCACGTCTGTAATTGTGTCCATGTTCAAACAAGGACCCAAACGCAAGACACACAGGCAGGAAGACAAATGAAGAAAAGCAAACTCTAGTCTGAAAGAAATCCAAAGCTGGGAACACGAGGAACAGGAACCAAAACCAGAACCAAAAACTCAAACTATAACAAATTGCATCCATTTTGCATCTAGCAAGCTACGGTCCAAATGACAGAAGCATTACTTGGGCCGAACAATTGGTTTATTTTCATCCTAACAGCCTTTTCTCTTGTAATATTATACTGCTTAAGAATCTGAACAAGTGTGAAAACAAAGCGACCAGACAGAGTTTTGTTAGAACAAACGAACATTCTAATTTTATAATCTTTCTTCTGTATAATAAGAGAACAAACCAGCTCGGCTCTCAAACTCTTAGCACAATATTATAGTACACATGAAGTGAATAGTCAAGACAACTTTAACAAAAGTCACAGTTTTAAAATCTGCCAACTGGAAAGATTAAAGAAAATAAACGGATATAGCTTTACGAAACACGGAAAGTGTTGAGGGAAAGTCTAGATAAAACGTTGACGACAGGACCTGGTTCATTTCTGTGAAAGCTGATCTGTGGCACATGGAGCCAAAAGAAGACTTTCGCAATCATGTTGCAGGGTTGTGACTGTCTGTTGAGGGCTAGTGTGCATCATGTATGTTAACTTGTAGTTGCACCATGTCAAAGTGGCTTCTGCTGGGGTCTTGTTTCCAACCTACTTCATCAAGCCAACATTAATTATCTAGCCTCCTCTAGCTAATAAAATCTGCCTCTAGAGTTTGTCTTGCCAAGTTCAAACACCTGGGGTTACGACTCTGAACTCGCTGTACTCTGCGAGACCTTTACTGCAGTGCAACATCACAGGCGAGCTGCAGATATGTGAGATGAAGTATTTTCCCCAGATGGCAGACATTTCTTACAAAGCTGTATCATTACACCAGACTTAAGTATTTCAGTTCTGTCTATCTCTTGGCTCTGTGGAATACCAGTGTATTTATAGTTGTAACTTTTGATATGAGTTTACTGCAGTGTCTCTGCTGGCAGGCATCTTATGGAGATACCGAATGAATTTACTGGCATCACAACATGACTCCTCTCCAAGACTCTCCCAGGACGTTTATAAAATGATTCCTCTATCGTGTAGAAAACACAGTTTTGCGAAATCATAGCTCACTTTCAATATTGGGAGGGTTGTTCCTGGTTCAACGCGAACCGACTCACGCTTCCGTGCCCTTCCAGCGGGCCTGCAGTTTTAGCATTGCGCTGCGCTGCTCTTTAGGCCTGTGCAGCTCCGCTATCAAAGGCCCTCTGAGATCGAGCCAAGTCCTGCTGAATAAAACATTTAGCAGTTGATCTTCAGCAAATACTAAAGCAAAAGGAAAAGAAATGAGAACTTTTCTCCCGTACTTTTTTTATATATATATATATCTTTTATTTTCTTCAGTGTGTGTGTGTGTGTGTGGGGCGAAGTTTGAAGTTCCCCTCAGGTCGCTCTCTATCTCTCTCCTCGGCCCATGTAGCCCTGCAGCTCCGCAGAATGGACCTGCGTTCGGATTATCTTTTACTTGTAGCATTGTAGCAGTGCGTAGACCTTATCTTCGACAGATACCCCTATGCATATGAACTCGGCCCGGGGCGGGCTGCAAATGAATATCACTACAGATTCTTGCGGTGCTGAAGAGAGGGGGGGTGGTGAGAGGAGGGAGGAGGGAGGAGAGAGGAAGGAGGAAGGGATTAGGTCACCTGAACAGTTGATAAGGCCGGAAAGCGTCTGGAAAATTTTCTTTATAATTTAATAACATTATTCTCTGCCCCCTTGTCTCTTGGGTTTTGCATTTCATTACAAAGATAGGATAAAGTATTGAATAGTAATATGTTGAACGGTAATGGGATGAATTTTAATGAAACGAATGAGGACAGTTTGGAGAACTTTTGGATACTAATAAAAAGGGCAGAAAATGGGCCCGTGGTGCCCTGTCAGAGCAGCAGGAGATGATCATTAACGGATATTTTAGAGGAGATAAGATTTGAACTTCTTTTGTGTTAATGTTAAGTTTGTCAAAAGGCTATGTTACACATTTAGTATACTCTGGGCAAATGAAGAGAAGTGCTCAGCGAGAGAGTTTGTATAGTTTCATACTTTGGTGCGTCCTGCCTACACAGGATGTGTTTTTCAGTTGTCCGCCTCATTTGCATGAGACCGAACACAGACCAGTGAGAATCACTGTGGCCCGAAGCGCCTGCCTCCCACTTAATGCTGATTAAACTATTGTGATTGTTTATTCTGCAAGCAACCAAAATGTGCGTTGCCTGCACAGCATCCGTATATCTGAACACGTCGTGTATAGAGAACGGAGGACTGAAGGTGCTGCGTCGCTGACTTTTGTGCGGCGCGTGTATTGTTGCAAAAACCTTAAAGGATAAGAATCAGAATCAGAAATACCTCACTGTCCCCTGCAGGGAAATTGGTATGTTATAGTTGCTCCTTCTAAGAAGAATGCAAGGAATGAAAAAGGCAACATCTCTGGATTTGCTGTATCACTTTTAATAATGTGTTTTAAAACTGTCCATAATGAAACCAGTGGGCTGCTTTTTATAACCTGCAACATCACTGGAGGCAACTTATTATATTACATGAGACTACCTCTGGAGCCTCAAAGTGCTTTATTCGATTTTTTTCCCCACTTGCAGTAGCACGACCCAAGAGCTGTAAACACACTTTAATTTGTACATCTGGTGGAGTAACCCTTTAAATTTGGGATTTAAACTTTGTGATTTAAGCTCACTTTTTTAACCTGCCTGTCTGTGTTTTGCATTTGTCCAATTATATGAACGTGGTCCAATGCATCATACCCACTTTTATGCACCACCCCTCAGATAAACGAGCCTGACATGCTGGACACACACATCTGGGCGTCTGTTGGTCTTGATCATCCGAATCCTGGGCATTTTCCTGCATATGTAGTGGACAAAGAACTTCTCGTCCTTCCACTTTCCTCCATCGACTTTACCCTGGCCAGCGCCAAAGACAGGCTAGCGCGATAAACTAAACCTTCATGGAGGTTCTCCCGGATGGTACACATTTCTCAGAAAACACTTTCAGTCGAATACTCAAGTTTTTCTACTTGATCTGATCAGGCTGATTTTCAGCTGTAGACTTTGTGTCCTTCCTGACCAACATGCTTAAAGAGAAAAGTTGGGCATTGCATTTCCATCCCAGCTCTCCTTCCTTGAAAAAACTTTATGTTCTTGCTCAGTATCAAAACCAGGTCCAGTATCCGCGGCTCATTCGCCCACATGTGCACAGCAACCTCTCTCTCTGAGACTCACACTGTGTCACGCAGACACACTCCTCATACTGCCAGGCCTAATCACGCTCCTGTGTGCTGCCCTGGGATATGGCCGCCACACTCCTCAGATATTTTAGATAATTGAACAAATTATCTGCGCCATGTTGTCATGTTCCGGGGTAAGTGTGGCTCCTAGCATGGAAAACTTCCCCTTGTGTCTATTAATAATTGTGAAAGTTGCTGTTTTTTGTTTTTTTTGTTTGTGTTTTTTCAATTCTGTTTTGCTGTGCATGCATCGTTAGTCAACATGGAGACATGCCGTAGGCTACTTTTGCTACCAGTCAGCCAACCAACCACAGGGGAAAAAATGCCACCAGTAACAATGAATGTGGCTATTTGAGTGTGTGTTAGGCACAAAACTGATCTGAAAACCTGAAGAGGCGGTCTAAATTGTTAATGCTAAAAGGGGTTCTTGATGATAATTGCAACTTAAAAAAGAAAAAAAAAGAAAGAAATTCTTTCCAGGGTCTCAGCATTTTGCCATGGATATGAAAAGGATACTGTCAGAAATCAGCCAAAGTTCACTCTCTACCATTTGGCACTTAACAGTGTGGTATGTATGTATGTATGTATGTATGTATGTATGTATGTATGTATGTATGTATGTATGTATGTATGTATGTGTGTGTATATATATATATATCATATACATATATATTAGAACAAAAAACAATTTACACAAAGAAGTAGGGCTGAGCAGCTTCCCCCAATCATCAATTTGAAGCGTGTTTCAAGTCACAAAAGAATGTATTCGTCTCTGACAGTCAAGACACCAACAGTTCTACTAATAATTCCCCTAATGTTATAGATTTGTGACAGCTTGAGGAAATTCTCACAAGAACATGTCAGTCAACTCAAAGTAATCCCCCAGTCAGCCCGTCTCACTCTCTGACCTACATATGGTGTTGAGCGCTGTGGTAGTGGGTGTTAAGTTTTATATAATCCTTCCGCAGAGATGTAAATGGTGTTCCTTTCACTCCGCTGTGACCTATGTCTCGTCTTCCATCCCTTCTTTATGAAGCCTTGCAAATGATTAGATTTAAATTTCTGTGACACGAACATGATGGTGTTTGAGTCGATAGCGGCCATGTCGAGCACGGCCAGAGCAGTTGGTGCGCGCTCTGCAGAGAAATAAAAGTAAGTCGGGAAAAATATGAATTAAACCGTGACTTATCGAAATATCTTAATTTACAGGAAACCTTCACACATTTTAACACTTTAAGCAAGTGAGCGGTCAACAAACACTTTGCAAAACTATGAACTAATAATGGAGATAGGGACAGGTTGACATTTAATGTGAACTGAACGTCGTAATACATACGGGTGCTGCTAAGGGACAAAATATGTTCACTTTGATTTCCTCTAAGAACAAAAGTAAATGGTTTCCTACTCTAGAACCACCATTCAAACATACTTCAAACAGAATGGAGGAGATACCGATTGACGTGGTCACCACAATTAATGACAAAATATGTATGGCTTATTAGCCTATTAATATTTTCACTTTTTAACAAAATGTATGTTATTCTCATTAGCCAGTATCACCGGAGGTTACCGGAACTGGCTGGTACCCA
This sequence comes from Diplodus sargus, assembly GCA_903131615.1. Lineage (NCBI taxonomy): Eukaryota > Metazoa > Chordata > Actinopteri > Spariformes > Sparidae > Diplodus > Diplodus sargus. Next base: position 7,419,293 of record CAEMYA010002140.1, on the reverse strand, counting down.
AAGGGATCATCAAATAATCATTGATTAATATATAAATTGATGGAGCGACTGTCTGTTTGGGGGCTATATGTCCTACTCAGTGCTGGGGTTTGTTATTTGCTTTGAACGTAACATATTTGTTACTTTTAACCTTCATTCAGCTTTTATTGACCTGGACGGATGTAAAAAACAGAATGTCTGTCAAGTTCGGTTTCGGACTCAGTTAATACTCTCTGCGACTCATGGCTTTGGATGAAAAAAAAATGCTGCCGGAGCTCAGCTACAACTGTACAAGTCCTTTTCTCAGCAGGACCTCCCCTTCAGGATCTCAGGAAGCAAATAGAAATACGTTGTCTTTGACGGAATACAGCAGTTGGCCAAAATGAATAAACCCAATTGATGCCACTTGCCTCTAGTCCGGCCAGAGCACTGCTCCAGGGAATGGCCAGCCTTCGAGCCAGTAACTTGACGCTGGGTCCGGGGAATACACAGAGTTGGAGAATAACCTGATTCTGTACAACGGAAAAACTGTGTTTTACTGACCAATCACTCTCCGGATGGGCCTCTTCCAATTGTGAGCAATCAATATTCTGCAGGTTGGGTGGGAAGCTTTGGCGGGCCGGATGTGGCCCAGGGGGCGCCAGTTGATGATCTCTGTTCTATAATATAACTAAGTTAACTACTGGGAGCAAATTGAAGAAAAAAAAAAATCACTTGAATAACTTCTTTCCATGCCAGAATATTGGTAATGGAAGAATATAAAAATGACAAGCTCAATGCTAAATATGCACTCATGCGTCAGGCATGAAAGAGGCTAAAGAGAGCCCGCCACTTCAGAGTCCATAGATCTGAAGTCTCACTATCGTCTGGAGCACAGGTTTTGTAACAGGCTTTTAAATGTTAAACATGACTTTAGTTGGTATTGATGAATCATCACCCGCCTGTCAAGATGTAAATTAAAGTTTTGGTCCGACGTTAGGCAGCGATACGAACGAGGCTGTTGAAGTAATGCTGTACAGTGCCATAGACTTTAACACTGTGCAAAATACTTGAGCATAAAATAGTAATGGGTGCCATTAGGTATGGCCGGTGGATAAGAAACGTTTATTGAACTTTAAAAATTCATACTGAATCACAGGGGCACCTCATAGAGAATGCATTATTTAAGAAGTCTGGGTAGTCGAGCAGAGGTCCACTAAGCAGAGAACAAATGTGATGGCTATCCTCTCACCACTAAGTCTGTCTTTAAATTAGAAAACATTTAATTTTGTTACCTTGAGTGCTGTGAGAGTGTATGGAGGATTGAGAGGGCTGTATACGAGGCATAGTGTTGTATTGGGTTGGGATTGATTCCAGGTGCCGGGAAACAGGGATTTCTTGCCCAGATTCTGTCAATTTCCTGCCTCAGGACTGACAAAGCAAAATCCCATTAATCTATGTTGGTTAATGCTAAATCATCACCGCTTTCTAAGGATTTAAACAGGCTGAAAATACAAATACAGATGAACAAAACAGGACACACAGAGTGCATTAATTGATTAGTGGGTCTGACAATGTCACAATTGGTTCCTGAATGGATGTTGTGAGCCTTTTGGGGTTTTACTCAACTGCCGCCAGCTTCTCTCTTACATTTCTGCAAAGTCTTTTGTTACTTTTAGCCAGGATATCTGAAGCTGAGCAAACGGAGGTAAGAGCAGAGACTTGACCACCACCGCCACATTCATCTTTTGCGGGTCAAGGCAAAGGTTTGATTTGATTTGTATTTTCGTGTCATGCACAGAGAACATGCCCGCCCCCAACATGCTCACAAGGCACCGGTTTTCCGAGAAAGACACCAGAAAACCAGAACAGCAATGTAAATTACAAATGGTAATCAAATAAACCCATTTTGACCTGTTAATATTTGAATGTACATTTTATTTTATTCTTAAGTCTTCATAATACAGAACAGACTTTTCCTAATTCACACAATCTGTTGTCCTCCTGGATCTATTTTAAATCTGCCATCTTCAGGAGCCAGATTAAGGATTCCTGCTCTCAGCTGTCCTGTAGCTCAGCTCAACCTTTGACTCCATGATAAGTTAACATTCAGTTCAGCTCCACAATTTAGCTTGACTGAAATGTATATTTGGACTTTTGGTTTAAACAAGATGTAGATTTCATTCGATAAGTGTTTTATTGTGTCCACATAGTGTTCACAGAGCATCAGCATCTTTTTTTCAGTTGTTTCTAATGAGCAGAGATGCAGCCACCTGGAGAAAATGCACTACCTCCACCGTCTTTTTTCAGAGCCTTCTCTGTGCAGCAAATCCAAGTCGATAATCTCTCAACTTTTGAGAAAGGCGCTGGTGGGGATGGGACTCGTCACCCGTCTCCCTGGTAACCAAGGAAATGGGGGAGAGGTTAGATCTGGTTATGTCTCTTTATCCAGAGCTTCATCAGACAGAAACTCTCTGACATAACAGTGACAGAAAAGTCCATTTGTGAGCACTGATGGCCTGTAAGCTGGTGAGTGGTGTGCTTTTATCACCCTATGTGTTGTAGGCTTGTTAATAGCTGTGTGGACAGCTCTTTGTTACCGTAGCATTAGCACGTGTATATCAGAAACCAATGTGCAGTTTTTTTACTCCTCTAAGCGCACAAGCACTGCCCACAAATAGCGTTATGTGGACACATTGTACAAATACACCTGGTTACAAAGATACGTTAATGGAGCAGGATGTCACAATACACAATAGAGCAGGATGTCCAGTAATGTGAAGGTCGCTGGTTCGATTCCTCACACTGCTGCATGTTTAAGTATCTTTAAGCAAAATGCTGAACACCAGATTGCTCCTGATGAGCAGGTTGGCACGGCCCATGGCAGCCAGTACCATCAGCGCAAAAATGTGTGTACAAGTCCATTTACCATTTGACTTCTAAAAAAATTCAACAACCAATAAATAACGTGTGTAAACTACAATCAGCCAATGATCATTTAAATGTTCAAAAGAGAAAAGCTCCTCTGGTAATATCAGTCCCGTGTGAAAAGGGCTACAAAGTGTTGGCCCTCTCCCTGATTTCCTATTTTTTTTTGCAAAAGCGATTGCCCCCTAAACCCTAATAACTTGTTGGGCCACCCTTAGCAGCAACAACTGCAATCAAGCGTTTGCGATAACTTGTAATGAGTCTTTTACAGCACTGTGAAGGAAATTTGGACCACTCACCTTTGTAGAATTGTTGTCATTTAGCCACATTGGAGGGTTTTCAAGCATGAACCACCTTTTTAAAAGGTCAGGACAGCATCTCAATAGGATTCAGGTCAGGACTTTGACTAGGCCACTCCAAAGTCGTCATTTTGTTTTTCCTTCAGTCATTCAGAGGTGGACTTGCTAGTGTGTTTTGGATCATTGTCCTGCTGCAGAACCCAAGTTGGCTTCAGCTTGAGGTCACGAACAGACGGCCGGACATTCTCCTTCAGGGTTTTTTGGTAGACAGCAGAATTCATGGTTCCAGTTACCACAGCAAGTCTTCCAGGTCCTGAAGCAGCAAAACAGCCCTCGGACCACCACACTACCACCACATTATTTTACTGTTGGTATTTTTTTTTTTACGCCAGATGTAAGGGGACACACACCTTCCAAAAAGTTCAACTTCTGTCTGAGACGAGCCTTTATGTTCGTTTTGCTCAGCAGTGGTTTTCGTCTCAGAACTCTGTCATACAGGCCATTTTTGCCCAGTACCTTTCTTATGGTGGAGTCATGAATACTGATCTTAACTGAGGCAAGTGAGGCCTGCAGTTCTGTGGATATTGTTGTGGGGTCTTTTGTGACCTGTTGGACGAGTCCTCGCTGTGCTCTTGGGGTAGTTTTGGTTGGCCAGCCGCTCCGGGGACGGTTCACCACTGTTCCATGTTTTCGCCATTCGTGGATAATGGCTCTCACTGTGATTCGGTGGAGTCCCAATGCTTTAGAAATGGCTTTATAACCTTTCCCAGACTGATAGATCTCAGTCACTTTCTTTCTCATTTGTTCCTGAATTGCTTTGGATCTCGGCATGATGTCTAGCTTTTGAGGATCTTTTGGTCTACTGCACTTTGTCAGGCAGGTCCTATTTGAGTGATTTCTTGATTGAGAACAGGTGTGGCAGTAATCAGGCCTGGGTGTGGCTAGAGAAATTGAACTCAGCTGTGATAAACCACATTTAGGTTGTGTTTTAACAGAGGGGCAAACACTTTTTTTTACACAGGGCCATGTAGGTTTGGATTTTTTTTTTCCCTTAATAAAAACCTTCATCTAAAAACTGCATTTTGTTTGTACTTGTGTTATCTTATAACATGTCTTATATTTAAATTTGTTTGATGATCTGAAACATTTAAGCATGACAAACAACCAAAAAACTAAGAAATCAGAAAGGGGGCACTTTTTCACACCACTGTATAATCTGTTATGGCCGTTTCTCATTGCACACAGTAAGCAAACCCCCTGATCTGTTCACATGAAGCTGTCCCTCCATGGACAAATCACGTGTAGCTCCTTGGCTCTGGCATGAATCATCACACCCAGTCGCTTGACTTTAAAATTAGCACAGAAATAGTCAGATTTTAATAACTTAAAAGCTTCTTTAGCGCTAAATTAGAGGGCAGAAACTTGCTGCTGCATGCTCCAGGCTTGAAACTCTCAAGCAGTTCTGGCCGTACTCAGTTATGCCGGTGTTTTCATCAGCTGTCAAATCTAAAAAATACTCTGACATCCCTGATTGGGAGTTTTTTTTTTCAAAGTGCACCTACTTGAAAGTTTCAACCCGTGGAGAGTAGTAGTGCAGAAGCAGTTTCAAATTAAATTTGATTTGCTCTCAGCTAAACAAGTTAAACTGGTAAAGGAGCACACGTCTATGAACAAGCGTCGGAGATTGCCTCAACGAAACAACACACGTTTTCTCAAGAGAGAAAAACAACAACAACACAAATACACCATTTTTCAATTTGCTTGTTCACCACTTCAGCAGCTACGATCGCCACGCCACGGGTGCAGATAACAGAAGCGACAAGAAAAGCTTTCAAACGGTGCAAATAGTTTCTCCCAGGGCACGGTGTTAAATGCTGCAGACCTTAAAACCCTAAAAGGGTTCATGCGAGAACCCCATTGGGCATCGCGCCAAAGCTTTCAATCATCACTTAAGACCCACTCTGTGGATGCCATTAGATGATGGATTCCAATTTTCAATTTCAAGCCTTGCTGTGTTGGTGGCTCAAGTCCAGAGGGAAGTGTTTCTCATGCAAACAGCAGTCGCTCCCGTTAGAAGTCGCCGGAGGAAATAGCAGATTTTTATCACTGTCCACATCCGCAATTCACAAGGAGAGGTCGCCGGCCGGCTCGCTGCAGACATTTCTTTTTATCACAAAACTATAAAACAAGTATAAAAATATCAGCAGTCTGCACAAGGATAGTGCCATGAAACAAATACGCCATAAGCAGTGGCATATATTCAAATCAGAGTGTTAAACATCGGACTGACCTTCACCTTTCCAGAACTGTCTCCTTTCTCCATTTTCTCAAGGATATGTACTCACTAAGCATATTAGCTTGAATTCAATGAAAGATAATGAATTTGGCTCTGCGCATGCTCTCATGATACCAATCTCTCTCCTCTCTTCTTTTTCTATTTTGCAAAGACAGAGCGAGCGATCCCCGAGGAAAATCATATGAGGCCAGAGGGCTGATTGTGCTATTCAATAGAAGCATTATTACAATCAGTCCATGGCTGGCAATGCAGACAAATTACTGATAGGGGACTCTCAAAGAGAAGGAAAGAAGGGAACCCAAGGAGATGCTGTCAAAGCCGATCACAGATCCTGCCTTCGCCCATTGAGAACTTTTAATTTGTTCAAGCTATCACAGCCGAGTGCATTTCTGAAACCCTTTGTTTGTCATCTGTAAAAAGTGAAATGCGGGAAAGTGATTTACTTTTTCGCCCCTCAGTCTGTTATCGAGTCAATGGTGTATCACAGCATTTAGTTGAGGTTATGTATTAAGAGCCGGACTCCGCTGTCTGAATGGCACGGGGAAGAAGCGAGGGGAGAAATTGGACTGTCTGGCAGTATTACAGCAGCTATCAAACCCTGCTGCTGAAGCAGTTCTCATAATCAGAGCCGGGGAGGCAAATTGACTGCTGAATAGATTCTGAGTTCCTCCTCAAGTTGAGATGCTCCATCAGAACTGAATAGAATCCTAGCCAGAGGCTTGTAACGTAGAGTTTAGTTTTTCATTCCCTTGTGGAAATAATTCACTTATAATGGGGTTGTTTGACCTCTGACATGGCAGGGATGTGTCATTCATTTACGTTAATGGCCTCATCCTGAGTCGGAATCTGCGCTCCTAAACAGAGAGAGAGAGAAGAGAAAGTGAATTATTTACCCCGTTTGACATGGGCCACTTTAAGGGTGTATTTCTATGAATTAAAATGTGTTTCGACCATTGGAAACAGGGATCCGCGTTGCGCCGAGAACGAGCAACAGGCATGCCCGACACCATGAAATTACAGTGGTAGGAGCCCTAAGGGCGAACTGTTAATTCAATCACCTATCTTCATGCCAAAGGAAGTGGCCACATATGTTTATGCTAATGCACACAACATAAAGCAAAGGGAGGACCGATTTTACTAATAAACCCTGACACTAGCTTGAGCATACGCGATGAGTTCAGTGCTCGGAACATTGCCTCTCGAGCTGCGTCGAGTAAATCTAAATCAAAGAGCACATTACTCACCTGTGGCTTCATCCACATCACGTCAGGGGGTTTTGGGTGGACCCAATTTGCTCCAACTAGCGCTGTCACTCGCCCTGACATACCTGACTAAGCCTGTTAAAGGGCCTGTCTTTGGATATTGAATCTGGCAGGATTAAAAAAAAATAAAAAATCTCAAAATTAGAATGTTTCTGAGCGGCCCTAATTTCCCTGGATGACAGTGTTGGTTTTCTACCTTGGTGGGCAGTGCTGTTTAGACAAGGCAGACTACCTGCCACGGGACATTCTGGGTAATAACGCACTGGCATCACACCAACTCAAAGTAGATCTGACAGCAAGGGCACAGAGCGCCATTACCGCTTGTCGAGAGGATTTATGGGAAATTTAGGAAAATGTGATGGGTGCTTATCGCTGCAAAATTAGGCCTGTCAGACAAACAGGCCAGAAAAGGCAAAAACAAAAAAACGGCAAAACATTGCAAGATGATGAAAAATGGAATATGAAAAAAAAATAATAATAATTGTCCAAATGATAGACGTGAGGACGGATTTAAAGTTGCGGCAATTATTTTCAGCTCAATACATCAGTGAGGACAGGTTATTGTAAAACAAACAAACTGTTATTGGTGTTGCAGAAGATGCTTCATCCTCTGCTGTGGCAAAGTGTTGATTGTCTTATTTGGTGGCAGCTGTCTCGCTTGACAATTCTAATGAAGTCTGTTAAAAGCCAAGCCGGCACAGTCAAAGTGACACGCTTCACAACACATTTGTATTTTCACGCATTCAAACACAGCTCAGTCAAGCACTGTAGTGTCACACTGCTCGGAACTTTTGTGATGGCTGATTTAGATTAACAGCGAGTTTGGACACAGCTTTCCACAACAACTTTGCCGCCTCGGCTGTTTATGGAACACCATTCAATGGACTTGCTACTGGAGAGGCCAAAATGTCATTGTTTTTAGTCCTTTTGATTCTGGAGGGGCGTAGTCAACAAGGCTGCCTACTTAAGCAACGCAATAATACCTCCAAGCAGGTTATGTTTTCATCCGCGTCCGTCTGTTTGTTGTTTCTCAGCAGTATTACAGAAAAACTACTCAATGAATTTGCCAGAAAACTTGGATGGATCTTGGCCCAGAATAGACATCATTAACTTTCGGTGTGGATTTGGCTAATACTGCAAGATATGGCGTCCCTAGTTGCGGCTCCCTTTCTCGAACAATGGCCATCCTTCAGCTTGGCCTTCACTTTCACTTCAACTGCACACCTGCAAAGCTTTATGACTGGATCCTGCATGATCGGGACGCTAGTGTGTTGACTAAATCTGTCCACAGGCAGACAGACAGACAGACATAACACCTGGCATACTGCTCAATATGCTTGTAAGATTACACAAAGGGAGACCTAAACGCAAAACACACATGCAGGTACAGGCCTTATTGAATAAAGATGAAAACCGAAGTCCAAACGATAGCAGCAAAAGGACGATAACAACACAGGAGATGACCGAGAAGTAAAGCAAAACAAAATAAAAACAATAAATGAATCCGGGGAAACAGGAACCAAAAGGTGGGAAACACACAAGGGAAGATGAGACAGGGAGACACATGAGCAAACAAAATAGGTGAAGGCTGATAAAAGACAGGTGAGGAGCAAAAAGGGGAGGGAGCCAGACAAAGGGAGGAAGTAGAAAGTGAGAATGACACATGAGGATATAACTTCAACATAAAACAGTAAAAAAACAGAAGCACAACCATGCAATACATATCGATACCGATCGATACCTGGAATGTTTTTAACACTCATTATGTGCAGTATTGATATTAGGTGCAACTAGCTGTAATTGCTAGCTGGCATAGCACCACCTCTCCTCCGGAAATAAATCAACTTAGATGCTGTCGTTATATAACACAAAGTACAGACGTCTTGTTATATTCATACTTTAACCCAAATCTGAAATTCCATGCCTCTGACAGTGCGTCGATTCTTCTCTGTGGTACCAAACATCAAACATTTTTCAAGGTATCGTATGGAAGTTTGAAAGTCTAGTATTGTCATTTTGTCGTGATGACACAAATGAACACAAACACACACACACACACACACACACACACACTAAAATATCTGTGGACTTATCATTAAAAAACACACACTGGTCCATGTGAATGATGCCTTCTATGATGTCTTGATGATTTAGATACACTCATTTTGTCAGAGGTGATTTATTCCATCTTGGCTAGACAGAGTCATATTCTTTCTGCCTAATGCATCCTTCATGCCAGCCCATCGCTCTCCTTCCTCCTCGCTACTCTGCTTCAGTTTCTGTCCATATTTCAGTCTCATCAGACTATTTCTGGACTCGCTCTAGTAAATATGAAGACATTATGATACAGGCAGAGACGGCAGTGACTATATGTTCTCCCTGGACATTGTGCAATCTTGACACAGCTTTATGCACCGAAGGTTTACGTTCATGCTCCGCTGCCTCTTCAATCCCTTAATCGGCGGTCCTTAGCGGGGCCGCTGAATGTCATTACCGGCTCCTCTGAGCCACTGACAGACACATGCTGAGGGCCAGGAACGACACAGGCCCCACCAAAAAAAATCTCATTACTGCCAAGTCACATATCTGAGAGTGAAATGGGACGACCAGTCTTGCGCCATCTTCATTACGGACCCCGCTGTGTCACTGCACCATCAAGAGGGCAAACTGTTTGAAGACAAATGGTCATCCATTCTTCTTCGACTTGTCAGTCCCATTATTAAAGTTCAGGGGAGCTTTACCACCTGGGAAGGGCTAACTCGCACTCATCTTTCAGAGGGTTCAGGGAGTATCTAGGTCTTCAGATGAAGTGCAAAACCCACTTCATCACTTTGCTCGAACACGCTTTGACTTAATTTTTTCACAATTCTGAGCTGTTACAGTCTGAAAAGCATTATAAGCCGTTAGCTGCGTACCTGCTGTTGCAAAAGCCCCTAATTTTCACAGAGGCAGTCCGGTGTTGTTGGTAATTCTAGGTCAGCGACTGGGTCGGCACAGAGGTTGCATTCATCATCGACTGCTGTTTAGTTTAAAAGTTTCACAATCAGAGCCCTCAGCAGTGTGTTGACCTGCCGCTGTGCCTCAGACAATGGCAGGAAAGTTCTGCTTCATTACAAGTAAAGCTCTTTGTACTGTTTGAATACATGAAAATCATAATAACTAATATGTCCAATTGAACTATTTTTTATTTTTTTTTACATTTATCTAATTAGGGAAGCAAGAACACATACAAATGTGAATCTTAAGGTCTGAGGCCCCTGAAAAACTGTTTACTTACGTGTAGCAGCACAATAAGGAATCAAGTCTAGCTGTAATCATGTGTTTCACTGACAAGAAAGCACCAATTATATAGTGGGAAAAGAGAAATAATTAAACGTTTGGGGAAATTCAGCTGCACGCTTTTAGCAGCGCGTTAGATGAGAAGATAAATACCACTCTCATGTGTGTTAAAGAGTAACACAAGGCTGATACAGCTCTGAATATGGACCTTTAGGAAAACTCCTCTTCTTCCAAGGTGAAGATTTTCAGAAATGCTTGTAGTTTTTTTTTGGCTTATCTCGATTGTTTGGCAGACTTCTAATAGAGGTAGAGGTTTTATCGCCACCTGTTGCTTTTGGCAAAAAAAACCCAAATGCTTTTAAAAACACCCGGAACCAGTTTATACAGGGACGATGCTATTTTATATTTATTTATACGCAATCAGCATTTGCTTCAGAATGATAATTTAAAGCAAAAAAGCCGTCAATCGGCAGTTTTGTAGTTTTATGTGGAGCAATTTTAATCAGAGGAGAACAGCTTCTCAAATAAATATTCCTGACTTTGTAATATTGCCTCATTGATATTGCAAATATATACTATAAAGTGATGCCTAAAACGTGGCTGCTTCATATTTCCGCCCAGATCTAGTTAGTTAAGAATGTATATACCTCATCGAACTTCTCCTCATCACTCGCCGTGTCTGAGTACACTTGAATACATCGTCTTCCTGCTTTGGTCAGATGACCGCACGCATACTTTTATCACCTTTAATCTCATCAAACCTTTAAAGAGGCATGACAGCCCCATGCCCACTTTTTTAAAGTTCTGAAGAGTAATATTTTGGTGGGTAGACTTATCAGACAGGGACGATCAACACATATTGTTAACACCATACTGCAGTTGAATTTGACTGGGAGTCACAGTTCATGGACATTTATCCGGGATGATCTCCAAGGATAAATAAGCATTGACCTTATTATGGAAGGATTATTACTATTGTGCAAAACATTTTGCAGGAGGTAGACTATGCTATTCACGCTACTTAATCAACGACATCGGTTTGCTGTGCTCATGACATTGGTGTCAGTTTAGCCTGAGAGGAGTGATTATGAGCTATTTTGGGCTATTTTGTTTTGCATTTGGGAGTTGCAGCGCTCGCTGTCTCTCTCAAGCGGGATGCAGGCACTGTGTGCTCGGTTCCAACAGCATGTTTACAAAGAGCCGTCGGTTTGTCTTTACAATTAGCAAATCTAACAAACACACAACGATCCCGGAGGACCGCGGGGAGCACGCTGAAGAAATCTCTTTGATGACTATCATATCTCATCAGCGCTCCTCCATTTTTTCAGCCGTCATCTCCTCAAATACTGTAATCATCCGCTGTCTTCCGTCTGCCCCGTCACCACATTACGTACCCGAGCACCCTTCAACTTGCAAAAACCCACCCCCGTTCCCTTTTGATCAGAGCCACTCAAGATTAATTAGGCCATGATTCACTTTAAATGGGTCTGATTAGCAGGCTAATTAGCATTTTTTTCTCTCTCAGGAATGCTTTATCCAAACCGCACCTGGTCACTTTGTGCGTTGGATCACATGGACCACAGGAAAATTGGTCAACTAATGAGCACACAACGTAATTAAGGCCTCTGCATTCACAGAACGATTAGCTCTGTTTTGATTGTGAGCACGCTGTCACTGCACTGCAGTGGAGTCTTTTGCAATCGATGGAACGCGCAAACATTTGTGTGTTTTCCACGAGCAAGTCAAACCATATTACCCCGAACGCACTTCTCCGTTTTGTTCTACTCAGGGCCTCACAGTCCAGTCAGGTGTTACACTCGTAATTCAGCCAACGACCAGGAGAACCAGCTCTTGTGCACATGCAGCACATTTTCCTCTACGTTCCATGCTTCATCCAATATGAACTACATCCTCCTCTCAAGATCCTCCTCTCTATTGACTTTTCTGTTCCCTTCATCTTATGTCAATAATACTCGCCCCCTCTCGGATTCAATCCAGCCTCCCGGTTTGTTCTTAACCTCACCCATTTTCCTGAACACTCCTGAAGGTGTTTGCTGTCCTAATGCTTCCATCTCCTTGAATCATATTTTTTTTCAAAGCACCAAACAAACTGGACACTTGAGCCATTCACACGTATCTTCCTCATCGACCATGTGAAGGCTACCTCCCAGCACTAACACTTATTCTTTCACATATTTGTTTGTGAATGGATTAAACAAGCCAGATAAAAAGGTAGAGGGACAATGTTTGGGGAGATTTTCTTTACCTTGCCACAGAAAGTGTGCAAAGTGTTACACACTCAGAAGCATAGTGGTGGTGGTGTCCATTCATGCAGCTGCTATGTAGTTCCTATGTAGCCTGACATTAGCATTGCACCTTGGCAATTGCATTGTACAGTGCAAACATCATTAAAGGTTCCTAATGCCAAATTCAGCCCCACTATTGGTCGCGGTTCAACACCGGCGTGACGGCTACATCTCCAGCCCAGCAGCTCTCAGCAGCACAGAGGATGCACCCACTCAACACAGGAGATAACAGAGCAAAGTTACCCTTCTGCTGACCGTGTCAAGAGACAAGTTCATTAGGCAAGCAAGAGGATGGACATCTTGGCTATTATTTACTCCAGTATCTTGTGCTTGCCACAGAGCTTATAAGAGCAATAATTAGTTTGGAAGTAACTGTGATGGCAACATAACGTCTCAACATATTGTGTCTTCTTAAGTGCAACAAACACGAGTCCCTTTAAGTTAATGTTGCTATGGACACCTGTGAAAGAGTTATTTTTTCTTTGACGTTCAAAATAACACATCCGACACTGTTGTTGCTACATATTGTTCCTTTGTGTTCTCCTACAAATGCTGCCAGCAGGTCACCTGCTGTTTGATTGCTTGCGATGCAGTTTCAATCAAACCTGGGAGTGAAATGTCTCCTGTAACACCTGAATCCTCCTCTCCCTGTGTGAACACAAGACACAAACAACAGCTGCCACGCTGAATTAGCCGGAGCGGATTCCCTCATTTATCCCAAATCCTGTTCTTTTTAACTGTTGTTTATAATCTCATGAAGATGTTGTAAGAGCTCTGTCTCATTTTGAAGAGTTTATGCATTCCTCCGGAGCAACGTGCAAAGCCTCAGCTGACACTGCGACGAGGGAAAAGCGGTTTGCCAAAGACGTCTTTTATCCTGGCAGACGCTTTATCCATCCAGTTTAGCTCTTTCTTCCACACGTCCATCACCATTTGTGGAACATGCTTAGAGCAGTGGATGGCTGAACTGCATCTTTATTCATCGGGGGCGCCGAGTGTGTTACACTGGATGAACAAGTTGACCTCTCTTTGAATAGTGCTGCATTTGCATGTGAAAGGGAGGGTTTGGAGAGTTCAAGTGAAGATAAGGAGAGAATAAGTAATGCTCTATTTCCACTGTCTCCTCCCACCATTGTGCCCCGAGGCATCTGATTTCTCTGCTCCTTTTTTTTAAATTTCTATTTTGGCCTATAGAAGTTTTACTTCATACTTAACGCACACGAATGCACCGGCGCACCTTTCCTTTGTTTGACCTCGTGTGAGCAAACGCACCATCGTGCCCACGCACTCAAGCCGACCCCGCGTCATCGCCAGCTAAGCTCTTGAACTCTGTTATAAGCACTTAAGAATTCAGCGGAGATTTAAACATGGCCGTGCGGCGGCTGTGCAGCAGCGGAGGGAATTATAGTGAAAAGGGGGTGAGACAGGGTGCCGTGGCGAGGGGATCAGGGGTGAATTCACTGCTCTGCTCACCCCATCCATCCTGGGTTGCTGTTTGTCATCAGCGATGTCACTCATGCTGGAGAGAATAACGGTAAGTGTGCCTCTGTTTGTTCCAGTGTGTCTCCTGTCATGTTGTAAAATGCAGAGTTGCAACTATTTTTTTTTGCAAATTACCTTTTTTGTCTACTCGGCACTGTGGCAGGCGGATTCCAAGATTTACCTCATTGTTTTTACCGGCCATGTAATAGGGCAACATCCAGTCGGACTCAAGTCAAGAGATACACGGCGCGACTAGATCTCAACCTGCATCACGGTAAAAACCCCAAGGTACAGGAAAGAATGGGGGAAGGCCTTCAGTCTTGCTGTATCCAAAAGGTGTGACGCTTTAAATCTAAAGCCAACGCTTGTATGTATGCGTTTGTGTGTACATGAATGCGTATGTAAATATGTGTAACTGTTATGGTTGTAGATTTTTTCGTTTTGTACGTCGTCGCTGCAGGGCCCCCCCTGGAACGGAGACTCCCCGCCAAGATAAAGGATGAAAATAGAAAAGCTGAGAAAAGTTATCCGTGATAACATAGAGCCAGGCAACAGTTTACACTCTGTGACTTTAACACTGTCAAATGGTCGCTGTCTGTTTAATTAACCCACAAGTTGTTTAGTATGAAAAGTGTCAAAATGGCTTTTCACAGAGATTTAATTTCACTGCGATGTCACGCAGAGAGAAGCAGTCACTCCTCACCTCTCAGGATCTGAAATGTTTTGCATTCCCGCTTGACGAATTCATTGGAATATCAATCAAATTAATTGGAATTGTGTTGATTAATTAAATCTGTTAATCAACGTATTCTTCCAACACTGTAATAATCACTGCAGTTGGTGCATAGAGTACTGTACTAATTATGTGAACACTGTGTGGGTCCAGGGGCTCCGCGTTCGCTTAGCGCTTCCATTTCACAGCAAGAGGTTCCTGTTACTAAAAATCGACCGCCTGACTCGGTCCTCTATGTGTGGGCATGTTCCGCGTGTGTGTGAGTGGGTTTCTGCTCAGTTTCCTTTATACACTCCAAAGACATGCAGGTCAGGTGAAGTGTAACTTTCCAAATCTGAAGCCCATTACTGTACGCCCACTTTTCATTTGCAGAGGTGAGAACATGAGGTTGGATGAAGTTCTCTCTCGAGCTTTGCGTGGACTCTGAATGAAACGCCGTGAACAATTTGACCTCGCGTTGTTGATGTACTGGCACAGCACGAGGTTAAGACCTAGTTAGCTTGTACACCACTCTCATGTCCGGCATCTAAAGGAGACGTGTTATGCTCACTCTCCAGCGCTGCCAAACAACAACGGAGCAGCTGTTATTGTCATGTGTCTGGCATAAATTATGCAAATGTGTGATTCTGTGACATAGTGTGATGTCACAAAGTCACAGAATGTAAAGCGGGATCACTGACGAGGTGTTTCAGGAGCAGTGTTTGCTGTTGGATAGAGGAGCCTCTAGGACCTTTTTGTTTTTTAACTTTTAAGATCTTTTACATGTGCAAAAGACTATGTAAAACACTGAGGGAAAGGAGAATTGGAAAATGCATAATAGGTCTCCTTTAAATACGAGCGTATCCCCACTAGAGTGAACGCTTTGCTTGGACACGGGGAAAAGGTTACCCCGGCTCCGTCCAAAGGCAACAGAATCCTCCCACCAGAAACCTCCGAAGCTCACTTATCAAAACGTGCTTCTTATTTATTTAATTTTTTACATAGAAATGAAGCACGGTGGTGAATGAATGAATATGCGCATTGAGATTTACAGAGTTTCTCAGCATCTTGACCTGCAGTTGTGCTACAATAATTCATACCACCTATTCTCTCCATCCATCTTTTCCTTTTAAGATACAACATGCATGTTAGGCCTGCCCTCGAGGTCCTGCGCAAGTCTCCGCTACTTCTCCGTTTTACGAAGAAGCTCTCAGAAATGACTTCCAACCTCTCAGCGCAGCGCAAACACGCTGGCACTCAGGAGATTATCTGTGTGGATGAATGAACGTTAATGTTTTTTTTAAGAGCCGGGGACTTTTGACCCAGCCACATCACTTTCACTCGCGCACAGCTTATTGCACCATGATCGTACCATGATCTGAAATCTAAAAACGCCACACGCTGAGGAATTTTACTGTTCGAGAAATTTATGACGCCACATCAACAGATTCTGTAACTCATTCAAAATCCACTCTCATTGCTCAGCAGCCATCAAATCTCCTGGCGTGCTCTCGCTGCAATCTGTCACTGTTATTCATAAAATGTGTAACTGTGAATTGTAGGGTGTTAAGTGAGTGACAGTTTAATTTTCACTGTCTGCATTATTGGCTCCCCCTCCTTTCGAATGTTGCGATGATGGTGCACCATCGCCTCAATACCGGTGACATATTCATTCATAACAATATATCAGCCCTGTGGGTTAATGTTAGGCCACTTTAAACTGATGTTTTCAATTTGCTTGTTTATCGTTCCAGTGCTCCTCTGAAAGTTTTATTTTCAAGAAAGAGGTTTTGGTAATTTGGTAGTCTGCATCCATTCATGATCCCATTATCCAGAAAACAATAAAGCAGTAGCCTGCTGGTCCAAACACTGTGACAACTACCGCCTCTTGTATTGACAGTGAGTCATCAAATATCAGCTTCCTTTATGTCACTGTAATAATCCACTCGCTCCAGCTCCCTCTTTTTCCCCAGCTTCTCTTTTTCCTTCTCCAACTCATCTGCCGAAGTCGTGCCGTAACAATGCCAGAGAGGTCAAGCGACAGCTGATTTTATGCTGATATGACTGAACACGACACAGCAAGACAAAATACGGCTTGACGTGACATCGGGGTCTTGCTTTTCATTTGAGTTGAATATCTTAACCTTGCCTGTGATTGCAGGGTGGATGCTGAGAAGGACTGCAGATGAAAAATGGTGAGGAAACAAACAGGTGGTGGAATCTCTCATCTGACTCCACATCAATCTCCCGGTGTCCTGCCCTAATTAGATGCTGTTTATTCCCCACACCTGCTTAAACAACACTGTTGTTATTCTCAAATCATCTTGCTTGTGCATGCAATCACTTGCTGTTAAGACACTTAAAGTTTTGATTGCTTGTGCGCTTTTGAAATGAGGGATAATGATTTCAAATAGCCCTAGTTTGAAAGTGGTTATTGATTTTAAACAAAAGAATAAATAACAACCACAAGAAATCAAACAATTGCAAGTTGCACATGTTAACTATTAATTTGAACTATTTCCACTATTTATCAATTACTTTTGGTTAAAGCTGCCATTAGCTTTATTTTCTTAATAAAACGCTATATTCCAATAGTAATCACTGTTATAGTTTGATCAGTAACCTGTGTCTCTCCTTCTCCCGGCTCATGCAGTAAAAGAGAAAAGATACATTTTCTTGTATCCCTGCCCACTTTATCCAGTCAAGACAGAGAACTCTATAAAGAGGTGGTCCTATCTGCATGCAGGAGAACAGGCTCCTCCCATTTACCGGCAAGCTAGCAATTCCAGCACTCCCGTTGACATCTTATACTGCCAAACATGCAAAGTGAAGAAAAACACTTGAGGAAAAGAAAGAGATAACAAGAGCTGCTTAGAAGAAAAGGTAATGAGTCGTGCAAGTGTGATGATTTAGAGAGGAGGGAGGAGATTGCTAGCTATAAAACAGACAGGAAGTTAGCTAAAATGACAAAAATGCTTCCAGCAGCTTTAACTATTGCTTGTGCCTTTGCTAGCTGTTTTTGCTATTAAGTTCATCCCTGACTTTGAACATTTGGCGTTTTACCCATTTATCCAATAGCCTTCTGTTGGCTAAGAATTACAGCCTTTATCTGTTACTAGCTATCATTTTCAACCATTTTCCAATATTTTAAGCTTATTATTCCATACACGTATTCATTACTTGATATGTATTTTAACCGTTTATGGAAGGGAGTGAATGGGACAGTAAATCTAGCAAACGCTAACGTTAGCAAGACGAGAAGGTCAGAAGGGCAAAAAAAAAGACGGGTAAAGCTAACACAAGAGCGAAGAGGCTTGAGGCTTTACTAATGGTGAAGTGAGTGGAGGTTGCTGTATTTCAGTTTGATAGGTGGCTAAGTTCAGTTACCTTCTGCCAAGATGCGCTGTTGTATGAACGTTAGCTAAAGTAGCAGCAGACATGTGAGTGTCGCTGTCTGGAGCTAGTGTACCAGACAGTGCTGGCACACTTAATGAAGGAGCACTGAAGGGACGGGAACATTTGTTTGGGCGTTGAGTGCACATATTAAAAATCTCATCTCAGAGTGACTCATCCCACTTTTAAGTGTAAGGAATTCTCCTTGTTAGTGTTCTCTCTGCTGGTTTTTAGTAATGTTCTTTACACCTGAGCTGCATTCAGAAGCTGCTTGAGGAGCAAGGACAAACAGTTGGCAGAGTTAAGCTATATCGGCCTGTTTATCCAGTACAGCGTGAATAATAGGCAGCGTATACTCTGCATAAAAATCATCTAAAACCAGCCTCGCCACCACAAGATGAATGGAGCCGGGAAAATCAGACTCTTTGTCGGTGCTGTGACTTTGGGAAACGGCACTCATTTGTCATGTAATTAGAACCTTTAGAAGTTGTTTTTTTGGCACATGGATGTGCTTTTGGTTGTTGACTGCAAGGATCTACAGCAACACAAACGCCACCCCATTCCATGCACACATGCCAAGTGATACATTCATATACAAAGATAAAAGACACAGCCACAAGCATAATGCCTGCAGAATATATTTATATCTCAAGACATACATTATACATCATGCTGCAAGTGTCAGAAAAAGACAAAGCTGAAATTGTTGGCTTAAAGATGCGTGCGGAATATCCCCTCCCCTCAAAATGAGATGTTGTCGATTCATCTTTTCGCCGTCTCTCAACCCACATGGAAGGGCAAATCTAAATATGAGGGTCAAATCCAAAAGGATCTCAGCAAAAATAACAAGGACAGGTGTATAGTCCTGGCCATGTGCATATGGGTAAAAATAAATCCATCCCGAGTATCTTCACTTGCCGCAAGACCTTTGCCACTCTCCCCCAAACACGAAACAGGAGGAGCAGCAGTGTGTAGCTTTTGGGATGTTTGAGATGCACCACAGACGGACGACAGCAGGGAGACAACAGCTTTCAACTGGAGCTTGTCAACCTTCGCTCTTGATGTCAGTCCCAGGTCGTCAGAGGAGAGAGGCAGCCTCAGCGACTGTGGCAGGTCAACGTGGCTCCAGCTTGCTCCCAATGCGCATGCTGTTCCGTCTTCTTTGAGACTGAGTCAGTGGATAGGCTGCCCATCTTCTCCTCTTCTTACCACCATTAGTGGGTAATAAACTAGATTGTCTCTTGATATTCTTTACCATAAGCACCATCAACAGTATTTTTGTTTACTGGACTGATCACCATGCAAAAGTTGTTGTTTGATTTGTTTCAGTGCACGTAACGAAATAGTTCCCCGCCCATACGCAGCTACACATCTCCTCTTTCCATTGTTCCTTATGTGGGCTCATTTTTGTTTGGCAATTTATATCTCACTGCAAATCGTTCCTGAAAATATGATACAAATCAGAAAGAGAAGAAAGTGCAGATCCCTGTCTGGACCAAGGAGAATCGTGTGCTCGAGCCCATTAAAAGATGTTTTTGGTCCGGTTTTCCTCTGGCTGAACTGAACAAGCCAGTTTTACAACTAAACTATTGTTCTTCAATTAATGTTGAAAAACCAAGGTCACAGCACAGTTTCACTTCATGCATTTGATCCCAATGCTCCACATGCTGACTCAGCAAATGCTTTTCAAAACTAAAATATATCCATGTTCTGTTCTACACAGTGATGTCTAAAGTGTAGAACCTGTATAGTCACTATTAATAGCAATCTGTCATTTCTTACTCAATAAATTCATGATATTTAACTTCTTTCCTGACAACCAACACAATGTCGTCAGGGTTTAACAAAAGACTACATGTTAATCAGAGAATGAATCCGAATGACTTTGATCTGTGGCACTTATACACATGCTAGCATTAGCATTCTAAAACATTTAACTGAGACAGTGATGGTCTTAAATATTAATCCCGCTAAACATGAGCATGGTGTCATAGTCATTGTGAGCACGCTGATGGTATTCCCCTCTTTAAATGAATGAGGAGAGAGCCGTAACTTAACTTCTAATGATCACAGAGACATTAAAACTGCATGCATTGAATCCCCAGTCAAATCTCATGAAAAACTCTTCAAACATTGGTTGACTTTGTCCTGAAAACGAGGTTCAAAGTGCTTTTTTCCCACTTTTTCCACTGTGTCCCAGCCCCTATGAAACCTTCAGACCAGTCATGCTGCAAAACGTGATGCAAAGCTTTCATGATTGTGTTCTTGATTGATTCGACCAAAGCAACAAATGAACAACTCATATCCACATGAATAAAAAAATATCACTCAGAATCACTCAATGTTTCTCTTTTGTCTCTGTGGAGGCCGACAAGATAAGAAAAAGAAAAGAAAAAAAAAGCATACTGCACTGACGAATGTTCTATGATTAATTTTTGACTAATAAAAAATGCCAAAAAGGAGCAGTGAAATTTTAATGGAGGAGCAAATCATCCTTTGTAATCACCATGTTTTGTGCAACATGCAGCGGGTGGCCCTGAAGCCCCCCATTAAAAAAGTGGCTGAAAGTATAATCACATACACATTCTCAGAAAGAAAATCAATCAGTGTAATTATGAATGATTTTCCGAGATATAAACAAGTGAAATTACTCTGATGAACGATGGGAAAGATGCTGGAAGAGATTGGCTGTGGTAGGTTGTTTTGATGTTCAAAAGTCTAAGTATAAAGAGCCTTTGCTCATGACACATGAATACGTAATTAATATAATCAAATATATGGTCGTTCTATTCTTAGTTTCCATTTTCAAGTACACTGCATAACCTTCTCAGTCACGTCAGAACAGCAGAATTATTCTCAATTATCTTTTTTTTTTCTTTAGCTTAAAAGACATTGGCTCAAAAAGCACTGCATGTTACCAACCAACCCCCGCTGATTCATTCCCACTCTCTTCTAATCCCTCTAATTGCCCTTAAACACATATAACTCCCTACTTAGCCATTATTTTGTCCTTTTCCTGACACTTCTGGATTATTTACAATTTAAGGGCTGTTATCAGGACACAGCGGCTCTGACCATGACCTTTATTGCTTGCTGGAAGGGGTGTAATGATATATCATAGCTCTGTCACCTACAGATAAAGAGCTGGCCGTCTGCTTTAAACAGAAATTGACCGTTCTGTGTCTTTTGGCTACAAACAGACGTGATGTGATACCACGCCCTTTCACTTTCACTTCGTTTTTCTGTCATCCCGCTTCTCTCCTGCTCCCATCCTTCACTGAGTAAGACAACTCAGGATGGCTGCAGGTTTTTGTTCCAAGTTGAAACACGATCAAACTCGGAAAAGATGTGCCTTCAATTCAGATTGTAGCTGTCTTCACTGATTTCTGAGCAGATAACCCGTGCAAATACAAACACTTTGGCAGATTTACAGCTGCTTAAGTATACTGTATGTCAGAGGCCGGATATGAATGCACAATATGATGATGTGTCAAACATCTGTTCCATCTGACAGCCTGAAGGAAATATTATTTGATAGCTGCATTCTTCTGTGCCTCATTTCCTTCACATGTCACTGTGACAGGATTGCTTCCGGCTAAACTACTTACGGACCACATGGTGTGCAAGACATGTCCATAGCCACTGTCACAATGGCATTAAATCACATTTTTGCATATTGAAGAGCAACCTCAAGGAACATGTATCTTTGGAGGATTACCCAAAAGAGTCCAGACATCCTTGTTTCACCCTTGCGCTGGCATGTAAGTATAAAAGAAGAGCAATTACCTTGCTACTTGTGAGGCATAGAGACATTACAGGCCAGAAAGGTTACGGCTGAGTGGTTGTGGTCTTCTGAAAAATAGTATAAAGGCAGAAATCGATATGAGGAAGATGAATTGGAAGGGGAAATAGAAGAGAGAAAGTGAAGAAATACACTACCTTCACCCTGACAAGAGAGATTACCTTTTTTTTTTTT
>CAEMYA010002140.1:7385612-7397380 GCA_903131615.1 Diplodus sargus | reverse complement strand
TTTTTTGCTCTTCTTGTAGTGATACAAGCACAGACAGTTGGATGTGCCTTTAATACAGCTACAATGTGCATATATAGATAGACAGTGAGACAAAGTGATACATGTTCATGTAGAAGGGTGGAAAAATGGCCTCTATTAAATGTGAAAGATAAATTGACACCCCCTTATTTTGTAATGTATTGGTATGCTAAATGTGGTTAAAGCAACTTCCTACCTGAGTAAACATACTTCCTAGATGTTAGATAAATATTCGACAAGTGTCAAGGCTGATATAGTCTGTTGTGGCTTCTTGTTTCGCCAAGGCGGTCCTTTAGTGTGGCCACAGACACATGTACCTAAAAGAATGTGATCGGATGCAGCCCAGACGCCCTCTGAATGTGGTCCAGAAGTGTAGGAGTGTGTGCATGTCTGTGTGTTTGTGTCATTGGGTGTGCATATACAGGTACATGGACGTCCGTATGAATCTGTGTGGTCTCTGAAGGAAGTTATTGTCAATCTAAACTACCTGAATATAAATCAAAATCAGAACATATTTGTAACCAGAGTGTTCACAGACATTGTAAAAGCGTCACATTAGTGATCAGCCTCTTTAACAGGTCAGTTTTTCTTTCCTGAATTCAGTTTTGATGAATGATTTAAACTCCTTGAGGATAAAAACTGAAATTAAATACAGAGCTGTATTTATTTTCATTTGACCCGTGTTCAATACTGGGACCGTGACCTTCTGACTTCCTCACTCCTCCACATTATACAAGAGTGCCCCGCAAGATCCAGTTTTGGATGCCTTGTAGCGTTAAAAGGCTTTTTAATCGCGACATAAGTTTGGTGTCAGAGTATCGATGCCCTTGCACTTTCCTTTAAAGAAGTGTGAGTAATGGCTCCATAGTGGAGACAGTTGCACTCACTATGTGTAGTGCACATTTTTATGGCATCTGTGCTCAAGCCTCTCATCCACAGATATGGACACACACACACTCACACACACACACACACACACACACATACCACAACATTCTCAGTATTCTTTTACTACATCTTTAATGCCTACTGCACACAGTCCCTTAAACCGGGATGAGGCGTGAAGTGATGTAATCAACTATTTCAATTACGTTGATTAATATGCTGTGGAGAGTCCCCAGTGAGCAGTGAGAGGATGGATTTGTGAAGAAAGTGGTGATTAGTTTTTAGTGTGTGTGTGTGTGTGTGTGTGTGTGTATGTGAGAGAGAGAGAATGAGAGAGAGAAAGAGAGAGAGAGAGAGGAAGGGAAGAATGGAGGGAGACAGCTCAGAGGCGACTGTGGCTTGATGGAACGGGTTAATGATTCAAACATATCGTTTCCATGACAACAGCAGCCTCTATCGAACGTAAGCTTGATGAAGGAGCTCTCCTGAGGATCTGAGTGACACTTTGTTTGTGAGGGCGGAAGTATTTTTGTCTTTGGGTCTTTCTCCCCCGCTCCTCAAATCACGTCCCCGCTGATTGAATGAGACCCCACACGACTCGCTGCGGGTTTGATTGTGCGTTAGTATGCATGGACTTGATGGAATGTTTCAAACAGGCGGCGGCGGCGTCTCTTTTTTACCGGCGCGGACCCGAGGCGCTGCTTGAGACATTGGTCTGATTCGAGCAATCAAATAAGCAAGATCAGATCTCTGTGTTTGTGTGCGCGGACGTGTGATCGGGACTCAGATGTATATGCAAGCGCGGAAAAGCAGCTTCTGGAAAATGGGCTATTCTGATCTTGTGCTGGAGTGACATTTCTCAAGATGATATCTTTGTCTACTTTGATCCGTTCATCTCCATGCTGTTGGATCATGCACAAGGAGTAAGGCTGTGTGTAGTCGCTGAGGCTGCATGGATCCATCTGCCAAGGCAAGGCAGGCTGTTTTTGAGGAATGGCTGAAATGAAGCTGGGAGAGGCTTGTTATCCAGAAATGAAGTTGACAAGCAGCACCACAGGACAGAGTGATAAGGGACAAGCGCTCTCCCAGTAGACACACACTTCTCTCTGTCTGCCTGTCTGTCTGACTTTCGTCTTTCTTTAAATTTTCCCCCAGCTACCTCACTGTCATCTTCCATGCTTGCCCTTACTGATTTGTCAACTTACGTGCTTCCTCGTCTTCACTTAGTCTAGACAGGGAGGACAGCGTGTGCCTGATTACTTTGTCAAGATGATCTAACGAGTCAAATTGACTAGAAATTACAGCTAAGTCTTACATGCATGCAGAATGCAGCCATTCTTGTTCTGCATCCAGCTTCTCAGAAAATACCCTCATTTTCTGGGGAGTTGACACCCGGCAGTGTTGAAAGTTTGCTCATCATGGCGAAATGACCAACAGTTGGCTGCCGCAGTCCTGGGGGTAAAAATGCCATCTTGATGTGAGAGGTCACAGGAGACTGGGAAATGTATTCAAGCCAAGATACAGGCTAAAAAAACAAAAAAAAACAAAAGGAAGACAAAAAGCAGAAAACATCATAGCCTCACAGCACAAGAGTGATGCACAGAGAGGGCATTTCAGAACACGCAACCCAAATGTCCCCAAAGCAGATGGACTGCTTTATTGTGGTGGTCTCAGCTTTAAGAACAAGATGCATACAATATCCATTAGGGAGTAACTGGACACATAATTGGTAATCATATAGCTGCTGTGGCAATGGCAGCACATGCATATACAAACAAGTATTGCCTCGGGCAAAAAGACATTCAGTACCACTGGAGAAGAAAGCCGTTTTGGATTAAGAGCAGCAGACTTTTAGACATCGTTGCCCATGGCATCTTTCAGGCTTTCAGCCAGACTAGCCGGACCGCCCTCGGGATCGCAGTTCAGGAGCCATGCTAATCCATCTTGGATTCAAGGCTGCTCCTGGCTAATGTCTGGTTGCAGGAAAAAAGAAAATGGACGTATGGGCCATCAATTTATCTTTAAGTATATAAAATGAAAAAAAACAGCAACAAAATGAAATGCCCTCAACTTTCTTAATATTTCTGACCAACAGTTCAGAACCTATAGATGTGTAGTCTACAGTGATATAAAATAGAGAAAAGGAAAAGTATCATCTCCTTTTTTTTAAAAATGTTTAAAACTTCTTACACAATTACATATGATTGTTAACAGTATTCTCTTTTAAACATTTAATGTGACCATCTTCACTCAGGATAGATCATTCAGATGATTCCTTGAGTGTACTGGATTTTTCCATTGCAGGTTGGTTCCAGCAACATGACGTTCACATTAGTTTGCACCCTTGACTGAGTTGTCATCACCGTATGTAACATGACATGAGTTTTATACAAAGATCACGTGATGAGAAATTAGCACAATGACGATGCAAATTACACAATTTGATGAAAATGTGAAATGCAGCTGCAAGTACAGAAAAGCTTGTGAGTGGACATTTGAGTTCAAATTATTTTCCTTTTCTTCTGTGCTTAGAATGAAACATCAAATTTGTGGTGAATATAATTTGAGCAATCTCTACATGATGCAGTACATTTTTTTCGGAAATTCAACCAGTAACTCACAAGTGAGTGACATGGGGTAATTAATCCAATTAATCTTGTGACAAAGCAAGGCTTTCAATTAGATAGATGCACAGTGGCCTAAAACAGCTCCAGATACTCTATTACAGATATCTACCTCTCTAGAAATTGAGTAATCTCCACTGTTGACAGATCATTATTGTTTCATAGTACATTTCATGATATCGCTCAAACCAAACACTCTATATGGATCCTTGTGTCTGGGCTGTTGGCAGCCAGAGCTGGATAAATACACCTCTCACAGTCGCCTTATCATAGTGGTTATATACGCCCGCTTATTCTGCACCCTGACAGCTACCTTTAGAGTTAAATAATAGCCCTGCCAGCCACCTTTAATTGGAAATCTATGGCTGCATTTATTTTAGAGCACAGCTGACAAGCGCAAGTCTCAACGTTTATGTATTATCAAACTGCAAACAATCAATTACTATTAGACAAGACCTGATATTTCATGGCCAAGACCTTTATCAATACATAAGCAGGCTGAGGGGACAGGGCTAAAGTGGCAAGACTGGGGAACAGATGTTGGAGTGCATCAGATGAAAGCTCTTCTTCATATGGGTAGACAGAGCCGGCCCTACTCATAGGCAGCATAGGCAAATGCTAGGGGCGCTGTAATCCGTGGGGGGCGCTGAAAACGGGGGATAATAATAATAATAATAATAATAATAATGATAATGATAATGATAATAATAATAAATAAAAATACAAATATTTTTTGCCAGTGCCATTACTGCTATTATTTCGAAACATCATATAAGCCCACAGCAACATAACTTCATCGCAAAGACTATTAAACAACGGAGAGGCCTACTTTCTGGGTTCCTGGCTCGTTGCACTGTACGGGCAGGTCGAGAGGCCAGCTGCCTGACTCTGACCGGACCGAGACCCCAAGACCAGGAGAGAGATTTACTGATTTTGTAGCAGAATTACAAGGTCCAAAAGACTGACGCCATCCGGTGCCCAGTGAAGGAAATGAAGGAAGGAAGAGTAAGAAGATACAGGTACAGTAACGTCAATGTGATAAAGCGAAATGAAATTAATAGTTTAATGCATTGTAGTTACTGTTGTTGGAGCATCTTTTAACATATTTCACCACCAGCCCAGTGACACAGCATCAGGTGCTCCTGTCCCTCTACCTCAGCACAGCAGAGTGACACAGCATCAGGACTAAAGGCTGCACCAACAGACCTGCTGACTGGACATCTCTTCTAACTGACAAAGTAAGATGAGAGGTAGCTCACATGTCAAATAAAAACGCAGTTACACATTTCCCAAAAACAAAGATGGGAGAGTGTCAACATGACTTTTGTAACAGAGTCTTAGTCAATGCTGAAAAAATGAAAAGAAGCTGGCTGATGTACTCAAACAGAAATGATAGCTCACACTGCTTCTGCTGCTAAATGTTTTCTCCAAAAGAATACAGACTTAATAAGGAAGGACTAATGACTGGAAAAATGGAAGCCACTTGCTGAAGGTTCATGAGGATAGCCGGGAGCACAATACCCACATGGCAACATGGACGGAGTTGGAGGTCGTTTTGCAAAGCGGCTGACAATAGATAAGCAAGAGATGACACCTCCTGAGGCTGAGAGATAATATGTTTACGCAGTGCCTTATTTATATTGCATTTTTCACTTGTTTCTTGCTTCAGTCTTTATTTGGTTTGATATTTATTAATTAAAGAAATAAAATCTATACATGCAGTTTCTGTGTGAGTGTATGAAAATTGATTGTGAAATTGACTGCGATGCAAGGGGACGCCGGCTAAGATCTTGCCTAGGGCACCAAATTACTCAGGGCCGGCACTGCAGGTAGAGCTAAGGGGCATCGCCTTATCCAATCCAATTCCGCTTAGTTTTAGGCACACTCAGGAGCAGCTGATCATCTGACCTGAAAGAGGGGGTGAGTATACAAGGGTGTAAAAGCTCAGGGAGGTAGGGCGAGGCAAGAAAAATAATTTTAAAATGGATCCCATAGGCCAGTGGAGTGAGGGTAAAATAGGGGAAATGTTCTTGTGTTTACATGTGCCAGTTAAAAGACGTGCAGCCGCATACTGCACCATCTGGAGAAGGGCGATGGAGGACCCACTAACCCCCAGATACAGTGCATTACAGTAATCTAGCCGAGTGGTAATGAAGGTGTGGATTACCGTCTCAAAGTGCTGCCCTGACAGAATTGGCTTTATTTTGGCCAGCTGCCTCAAATGGAAAAAGCTTGATTTGACAACAGCCTTGATCTGACTGTTAAACTTAAGCTCAGGGTCCACTTTAACCCCTAGGTTTTTTGATGTTTGGTTTAATATACTGGGCCAAGGAACCTAGATCTACAGGGGGTGTCCCAGTGGTGCCACCAAAAACCATCACTTCCATCTTTTTATCATTGAAATGTAAAAAGTTCAGAGCCATCCAGGCCTTTATGTCGTCAAGACACTTACAATATGTAAGCCATCTAAAGCAGCTGGCTGTAAAATCATCCTAATATGTCACAGAGACTCAGGAATAATGTTCATATAACATACTGAACTCACCAACAACAACAGTACAGCCAAAATATTAGCATAAAAAAATATCTTTTGCAGACAGCAAATCATGTTGATGCTTTGAAATCATGTTTTGGCATGTGGCGCCACCCACCGGCGTCTACAAATCATTGCAGTCAGTAGAGTCTCAGCTGCCGATCAACCATAGGTTGCCAGTTACTGAGCTACAATGGCGGAGGCAACGAAATCTAAAAGACCTCGTTATGAATCACAAAAATGCCAAGATAAAATTTCAGGCAAAGCGAAGGTCTATATAGGAGATGCATTTGAATGGTGGAGAGAGTTGAAAGCTGAGAAGGATTTGAAAACGAATGCAAAATTGGCTATTCTTCTCCTAGACAGGTAAATTAAGCTTGGCTAACTAAGTTAGCATCATAGCTTCACGGGGATGGACATTTTGAATACTTTGAACTGTCGAGTAACAACGTTATTCATTTCGATCATAGAAACAAATTCTAGCAGCATTAGCACTGTCGTGGTACGGGCATCTAGTCTCCAGCGTGGCGCTGTCCGCTCGGTGTCCAGCCGCTGTCTAGTCAATGTCCAGCCGCTGTCCAGTCCATGTCCGCTCGATATCTAGCCGCTGTCCAGTCGCTGTCCAGCCACTGTCCAGTCGATGTACATTTGATACTTAGCCAAATTCGAGTCCTCTTTAGGTCTTTGCATGTATATTTCCTTAAACTATATAAAGTTATAAAAGGGGAGGCAAAAATGAGGGACAGTTCTGTCAAATATCATGCATAATGTTATTCCATCTGATATGTCCATCCCTAGTCAACAGCTAACATTACCATAAACAATATTACATATGATCTTTACTGAGAGAACAGAATTGTGTGACCGCTCTGGCAACCTCGAATCTGGAGGGGAGGGCGTTGAGTGGGAGGCGGATACGACTCGCCGCAATATTTTGAATTTTTTTTTGGCCACATTCTTACATATGGGTCCTTTAAGTAACAGTCTGACAGAGTTTTCATCTTTCTTTTTAAGATGCACATAAATCTGACTGTCGTCTGCATAACAGTGGAATGAAATGCTGCGCTTCCAAAGTATGGAACCAAGTGGGAGCAACTAGAGAGAGAGGGGGAGAGGGCCAAGATCTGAGCCCTGTGGGACCCCACATGAGAGAAAAATCAACATCAGTGTCTATATTCTATCCCAGCAACAGAAGAACAGAAGAGACAGTGGTTGCATATCAGTTTGACAGTATTTACAGTTGCCTACAAGTATGGTGAAGTCAGCTGGAAATTGGCTAACTAGTTAGCTCTGCTTCGGTCTGCTATGCAATGGAAATTGGCTAACTAGCTAGCTCTGCTTCGGTCTGCTATGCAATGTCGTTTTAAGCAAGTTTAATGTTAATAATATTACGAGAGAGCTTGGTTGACACAGTAAAAAGTCAGGAAACATGTGCAGACTGGAGACAGAGACCATGCGAACAGCATCCAAGAGTTTGGAGACTGTGTTGGAGGCAAACACAGCTAGCTGTTAGCCATTAGCTACATGGTAGTAACTGTAACAACACAAACTAACATTATTCAGACACACTAACCATTCTTAAACATCCTGCTGCTGCCGCAGAGTCTGTACTTCTTCAGGAGCCTCTCCTTTTGGGTCCGATTCTGGGTCAAACTGGTATGGTTGAATGACAGCATCTCGGCGAGCCATAGCGGTACATATATATCCACCATAACATTAGCGCATGCTACCGCTAGCATAAGAGGCATCGTCTTCCTGAGATGGACATGTAGCAGGCAAGGCTCTCCAAGTAGGCGTTGACATATGGAGCTCATTAGCATTTAAAGGTGCAGGCACAGAAACAGCCTGCTCTCAGTAGAGCTCACTTGAGCGACTTTTAGACAGCTGAAATTCATTAAGCTCCGCTGTATTGCGAACAGACTCAGGAATGATGGAGTTCTGATTGAAAGCAACCGAGAACTGAACAGCAGTGGAAGGGTTAATAATGTGACAGCGCTGTGCAGCAGTGCAAGGTTTAAATGTATTACAGGCAAGAGCAGCCTCAAATAATACAAGCTTATGGTCAGAAAACACTGCGTCACATACCTCTAGGTTAAAAATGATAAACCACATGACAAGACAAGATCAAGTGTGTGTCCATGTTCTTGTGTGGGTCCAGACACAGATTGCACAAGATTAAAAGAATCAATGAGCTTCAAAAAGCCCTTTGCCATTGGCTTATCAGGACAACACACATGAACATTAAAATCCCCAACAATAAGAACAGGGTCATATTTAGGCATGATTTCAGCCAGGAAATCAGAATAGTCATTTAAAAAGTCCTTATTGTACTTGGGAGGCCGATAGACCACAGCACACAGCACTGTGTGAGAGCAACCGAGCTCAAATAAGCTCAGTTCAAAGCTGGTGAAAGAGGATGACAGCAATGGCTGCTTACATTTATAATGACTCTTAGAGACAGTCACTATTCCTCCTCCTTGGCCCGACGTTAAAATAGCAACAATCATGGGGTAAAAGTTCAGTGAAAGCGCTGGACTCACCAACACTCAGCCATGTCTCAGTCAATCAGAGGAAATCCGATCCTCTGGACGTGAAGAAATCCTTTAAGACAAAAGTCTTGTTCACTAGTGATCTAGCATTTACCAAGCCAATCCTGGCAGGAACTGGCAGGTCCGCGGCATTGGCCGCCAAGGTAGCCCGGCGGCGGGGTCGCTCAAGCTGAGCAGGTGGGGCCGGGCCGCGGCAAAGGTGAGCCAGGACCCTTGCCAGGAGCGGGGGCAAAGTTTCACGTGCACCATCATCCAATTTTCCTACATCTTCGGCAGAAAGTCCAAGATCCAGCAGTGTTTGGCGATAATATACCAGTAGACAGTCGACATCCAGAGCAAGAAGGCCACACACACTGGCGCCATCTTGTCTCACCTAAACCTGTCATATTGTATGCTGCTAGCATGCAAGAGGGCAACAGTAATATTATTATTTTGCAACAGTAATATGAAACAGAGTCCCTCAATGCTACATAAGAGAAAAAAAAACAAACAAACAAAAAAAAAACTTGCTGAGTGGGAATCGAGGAGTCTTGCAGATTGAGTGATGAAGCTGCTCTGTAGTCTGGTGGTACGGCAGGGAATACTGGAGTATCTTTGGCCGGACGGCAGCAGGGTGAACAGTCTGTGGCTGGCCTGTGTGCAGACGTCACACCTCACCAATGTCACCGATGCTCAGTGGATGGACACAGTGATGTTCTCGGTGGTCTTAATCACCAGGGCATCCCCGTCCTTGGACTTGTTTTCCAGTCAGGATGCTTTCTACTGCTCCTCTGTCAAAACTGAAAAGAAGAAGCTGGTTTATGGAGTTTAGCCTTACCACCTCAGCTGCACTGATGCTTGGCAGCTGATTGTGTTGATTTACTCCTGATATGAACTCTCATCACGGTTAATAATAATTGTGATAATCGTAGATACACGGTTGAAATAGCAATCAGAAATTGAACAATTGTTGAAATAATGAACACATGCAGGGGCGGGCTGGGGTTGAAATTCACCCCGGGAGCTTGGTTTGGAGAGGCCTTCAAGTGGAACCATAATTTTAACATGAATACTTTATTTGCAGTATAAAAACAATCTAATGATATTGAACACAACACACAGATTAGTCAGTCAGTAGAGTGTATTGAAGTACATAATGCTCACACATACTATGCAAAATCATACTCACACACTATGTTTTTTCAACAATCAAAACTACCGTGTGTTTGTTTAATGATAAGTGTGAAAGAGCCGTATGATCTAAAGGTTGCATGTGGTGAAGGATGAAGGTGATTGGATCATAGAATTCCTAACTGGGGTGGACACTCAAACACGTAGGATCCAAGAAAGCCATTTAACCGTTTATTAGTTGAAGATGGTTGGTCAAATGGGAGGAAGGATGATTATGTGTACAACAAACAAACATAAATCAATACACTGCCACACGTACCATAAACTAGAATTTTGAACAGTGTATTTAGCAGGTGGCCCTGCAATGAGCTGGCGACTCATTCAGGATCTACCCTGGCCTACGCCCATCGTGAAAATCTGGATTTGGCCCCAGTAAGCCCCGCAACCCCTCAGGGGGATAAAAAAGCGGCAACATCCCGCGACCCGCATGGAAAAGCGGAAAAGAAAATGAAACGAAACAAAACAAAATGAAATGTATTTAGCAAGCAGCTTATCAAAATCAAAGCAAATATTGAGAAACAGAAACCAACCTCCAAAGGTATACATCTGAAAACCCCCGAACAAATTGAAACTGTCCTAACCTCATCATCACATCACCTGCAAGCGTTTGAGCAGTACACTGGTCTCTGCCACTCTGTCTATGACTGCATCGTTGTCTAAAGTCATCAAGGTCTCTTTCTCTGTTGACATTAGCATAAATGCCTCAAAATGCTCCTGTGTCAGTGTGGTCCTCAATCTGTTCTTAACAAACTTGAGTGTAGAGAAAGTCCTCTCACAGGCCACCTGACTGAAAGACAGCAGGAACTTAATGGCTGGTCCGATGACATGATTGGCATCAGTCAGTAGGTTGTATTTGGAGAGTATGTGATAAACACAGCTCCATGTTTTCCCCATTTTCTGTCTCTTCTGCAGTCCAGACAGTGTATGACTCCAAATGGGGCAATTTAAGTCTCTCCCAGTGGCTAGCAAGACTACAGAGCGCAGCATTCAGCCTTCCAGGTGTTGCGCTGTCATCAAACCTGAGGAGGCACTTACTGAGCTGTTGGAGTGATTCAGATGGAACCCCACTATCTTTTAGCATACCAAAGTTTCTTGGGTCAAGGCATGCAAACTCATCATAAAGAACTCCATTTGCTGAAAAGCGAGTCTGAATGCTCTCAGTGACCGTGTCCAAAGTAATATTGTGCACCTTGACCCTGTACTGATCCTCTGCACTCAACCCATGCTGATCCTCTGCTACATCACCTGGCATGGTCTTTCTCTTTCTGATCTTCATTTCAGGTAGATCCACCTGAACCACCTCTTTGGATCTGCTCTCCTCCAGCTTCTTGTTTGCCCACTCAGCAAATACATTTGCTGCTTTTGTGACACCATCCATGTCCCTGGTGCATGTTTTTAGGCTTTCTAAGGCCCCCATCATGAGCTTTGATTAGGTCCATGTCGCTAGTCTGAAGGTATCTGGAGAGTAGTGAGGTGATCTCAAAGATCCTCAAGAATATATGTGCTGTAAGCATGGTCTCATGCTTCAGTAGGGACTCAATGTAGCCTTGGGCTCTTGCTCTGACATGTGCTTTCATTGACATATCTTCCACTATCCTTTTCAATGTTATGATCAAATCAACCATCAAGGCATTGTCTGGGTTACTAAAACAGCCAAAGATCTTGCTCAGGGCTTGATCCTTGGCCCACCACCTGGTCTACCCGATGGGGGACAGCCGTCTGTGACGCCTGTCAACAGTCGCTTTCTCCTACATATTCCTACGCTTGTATGAGTCCTTGGCAAATACAGCAACGTCATTCACAATGGAGAAAAGGGATGCACTTTCTATCACAACACCCATGGTGTCTCCCAGAACGAGATTAAGCACATGTGCATAGCACCAGATGTGAACACAGTTCCGGATATCAATATCAACCTTTGCCAGAGTTTCCTTAAGTAGTTGAACAAAATGCTCTCCTGCTGATGACTCACATGAAACTGCACCGATG
>CAEMYA010002140.1:7351872-7382876 GCA_903131615.1 Diplodus sargus | reverse complement strand
CTGTGTGTGTGTGTGTGTGTGTCAGTGTGTGTGTGTGTGTGTGTGTGTGTGTGTGTGTGTGTGTGTGAGCGCTAGTGAAGCTGCCTGCATTTGCATGTGAGTAGGTGTGCGTCTAGGACTTTGTGATTTAAAGCTGTGCATTCAGGGGCCAATTAATCAGCTAGCGGTGTCGCTACGAGAAGGGCTCATGAATGTGTTGCTCTCTCCCTGGGAAACAGGATGCAGAACAAAGACTTTACCTTAATTATGAACAGGTTAAAGGACTCGTTCCATCCAGCTCTCCTCCCCCTTGCTTCTTCTATTTCTATCTTCAGATCCCTTTGTTCGTCCCGAGTTGCTGCGCGGCATCTAATTTGTCCGGCAAGTAGATTAATAAATGCACGCGCGCTCACAAGGTACCCGCAAATGCCTTTTTCCTGTTTTCGGATTGGCATTGTTTGTTGGACCACAAGGTTTCCTGCAAAATAGAACTTCAATAACACATTGCACTTCAAATGCCCCTGAAAACTACAAAAAACAAAAGTCCTTATCCTGCAGTCCAGTACCTTTATCCTTCATCCTTCACTGCAAAGCAGAAGCCACAGTTTCAGAAGGCCGAGTATTTCAGCTGGGCCTGCGTTAAAGGAGCAAAGTCAATGGGTCGTCACTGTAATGGCGTCTACCTTTTAACTTCGACACACAGTTTGTCAGAGGGGGCATGCACGTTCGTCAGGGCTGCATGAGGCTTTTGTGAGGGGATTGACGTGAGTGATGAATTAGCATGGTAATTGATAATTACTCAAAGATCAGTGGGGCCATTGTTTCTTAGACGGCTCAACATGTTTTCCCTCAGGTTTAGGTCAGCTCTAAAAGGAGAAATATAATTGAGAGCCTTGTGGCTTAATTAACAAGCTTGCACTAATTACAGGGAAACGGATGAGGAAAGGGGCACGCGCTCACCATTACAACTATTTTTCATTTATGTTCCCATAAGTCACCTTTTGAACGCAACGATCCAACAATTTACTGATGAATTGATTTGGAGCCCGGCAAAAAATGATAAAAATCCTATGTGTGTGTGTGTGTCCAACTATTCCTCCAATCCCCCTCAACCCCACCCAGTAAAGATATATTTTATCATTTTTAATGTTAAAATAAATGTGCGGACACCGCATGACAATGCTGCAGCAGTTAAGTGAGGTAGCCTTGATGCTCAGGCAGAGGTCAGCTATTGCAATGGGAGAGGTCTCACCGTCGCCACAAATCCTTCACTGTCTGTTGCAACTACAGAAGAATACAGTTCAAGCCATTCACTCATCATAAAGTCTCTTTTTGACCAAAACTCTTGGCAGTCTCTGCAGTTCTTGGCAGTGTTTGGCAGCAAGTTGCGTTCAAAATGCATTATTACAGATTTACTTTATTTTTAAACAATGTATTACCTTACAATGTTACTGAATGCGTAGAGTAATACAATGTTGGGCCTCATGCCACATGTATTCGCCTGTCTAATACTGTGGTGGCCCCCTTGTGCTGCCAAACAGCCCTGACCCATCGAGGCATGGACTCCACGAGACCCCTGAAGGTGTGCTGTGGCATGACGAGTCGTCAAGCCATCATAATTTGGCCCTTGTGCATCACTGATTTGTTGTGTTATGTTATTTGAACTGGAACTGCAAACAGTCACTCTGTTTATGTCCGCGCACAATATTTAACTGTTGTTGATACAATTTGGTGAATTACTTGTATTTCGGCTCATGTTTTGTTCAATTTGCTACAATATCAGTAATATCGATTTTTGCTATATTATATCTTACCCGGTTTATGATTCTAGAAACAAAGAGACAACAGCTTGCTGAGTTGTGAGTTTTTCATAAAACATTTCATTTTGTCATTGAGGTGTAACCTTGGTCATGTCTCACCATATTTAGCATGCTCTGCATGATTCCTCTGCAATGTGGAACAATAAGCACCGAGCATTTGGCATTGCTGTTTGAAGACCTCAAAATAACCACTATTAGGCTATTTCGATATTAATTAATTAATTGCTAGATGATTGACACACCAGATGTTCCCACTGAAACAGAAGTAAATAAAACAAATAAAAAAAACTAATATACAAATTCTTGTAATTGTTGTTTTGTGAGCTTGAATGCTCTCTTAATGTTTAGCACACCTCATAATTATTATGTTTTTGTGTTATGAGCACAGTGGGCAGAGTGGCACTTTGCGCGGTAAGTCTTTTAATTAAGAGTATTAGTTGTGTAGTGACACGGCCCTTCAGCTGCACAGTAATTGATAGATTTTACCTCAGGGCACGTGAGGAAGTAATGTTCACGCAAAAGTCCTCATATGTTGGAGGTAAGGGTTGGTGGAGGAGTCAACGGTACTTTGGACTTGTGTGAACATTTCTGACCCAAACCAAGTAAACATTTGATCTATCACATCAGAAATTCCCTGCAGTCCTCCTACCGATCTTTAATGTTGTTCTCTCTGAACTACGATTGACTCAAGTGTAACTGAATTTAAATCACCGTACTTTGCCATCTAATTTGGAGGATTTGTATGGAATTACATTTTCGTATTTCAGGGCTTTTTCCTCCCTCTTATCTCCATCGCATCTCTTCGGTCCTCATCTGTTCCACCATCTTCAGGGGTAAAACCCGACCTCTGGCTCTGATCTCAATGCGTCCTTTTCCTCCTCCAATAAGGCCACCGGTGCTTCTTGTCTGTCATCTAATCTCGCAGAGGTGCCATCAAGCTAATGACAGACACAATTACTCCTGCCTCTAATGACGAGTAAATAGTACCTTCACATCAAACCCCCGAGCCAGATGAAAGGGAAACAGCAGTGCAGATAAAAGAGGAGAGGGAGGCGATGCAGCTGTTTGTCAGCTGAGGACAGGGGTGTCTGTCTATCTTTCTTATCTCTTCATCTCTCCACGACGCGCTTGTTCTTCACGCGCCCGCCTCTGCCTCTGATGTCAGGTGGAATGAAAGCCGGGTGTTCGTCATCGGGATCCAGGAGAGACCGTCAGAGCGCTCACCGGGGCCTCCCGTGAGCTCAATTTCCATTTCAAAGCCATCTCCTTTTACCGTTATAATTCCATCTAAGGCAATTGTTAAATGAACATTCCTAACTGCTGACTAGGACAAAGATATTTTGAAAAAAGAGAGGGAGATGTATGCATCGGTAATGAAGTGGAGAGAAGGTAGGGCGAGCGCGATCAAAGGTATGGTAATGCCTATGGTAAAAAGGATGGGAGCTCGCAGGGCCTCTGGAATAAGGGGATGCAGGGGAGAGACTCGGCAACCGAAAAAAGGACGTCTTCTGGGTAACGGTGAGAGGAGGAACACAGGTTTGGGGAGAGGAGGAGGAGGAGATATTTATACAGTTAGGTTGAACCGGGGCTATACATAGGCTTCTTCACAAATCACCTGAGAGGTACAGTCCCCCTATGGAGAGGCACCTGGGAGCTGTTTCTGCTATTTTATTCCCCTTTGCTGCAACCTCAAACCACTTTGAGCGCACGCCGCAGCTCGCTTGTCTCAGATAAATCATTGATACTCCTGTCGGGCGAAAGCAGATAAAAGTGAGGCAGTGTTGTTAGGGAAGAGTTCTGACGCCGTCAAAGTGGTGACCGCGCTTTAAAAAAAAAACGGTGGACGTTAATGAGAAAATCCAGGGGCTTTCAAAAGTTTGACAAGAGCCACCGAGTGATTGAGGAAGAGACCGTTAACATTTATAGTCTCACTCCTCCTCACCTCTTGTCTTATAATACCAATAAAGTTGGGTCGCCTCCTCGTCTTACTCTCCCCTCCCATTTCTCCCTCTTAGCGTAAGCTTTTGCTTCCACTGCTATTTTTTTTTTCCTTCCCACTTTATATCATTTATTTATCGCGGGCAGAGGGATGAGGTTGGACTAAGGCCACAGAGCCGAAAATATTGAGGGTGATGAAACTCTGACAACTGTGTCTCGGATAAAAAGAAAAAAAAAAATGTTAGCAATAAAAGATTGAATAAGTTGCTTTGACTTTACGATTTACAGATAATGGAACAATAAGGAGGGACACAACGGTATTGTTCGATTCAGCTCCCTTTTTTTCGTTGATGCAAGGTCACAGAGCTCGGTTGTCGGGGGAGAAGAAGGAAGTTTTGCACAGTGCGTGTGATGAGAGCCACTTCAGAGTGCCGATTGTACAGTACATTCACATTCATGGTGCGGAGTCAAGGAAAGTGTTGAAGGTGCAGGAAGATATTCTGGAGAGAGATAGTTGATTGTTGAGAAATCCATACGCCTGAATAATTGCTGGCACGTAGTTTCTGCAAACTGTCCATCCCGATTCTGTTTTTATGTTTGACAAGTGCTGTGCTTATGATCTGGTTGGACTGAGGCACAAAAACATGTGGTTAGGTTTCGGATAAAGATCATGCTGGGCTGTTTTTGAGTCTATTTTCCAGATTTTTTTTTCAAATCCCAAATCGCTTTCAACCGTTCGGCCCGGCGCTGACATAACAATCGACCAGAATGGCGTATTCGCAACTGTAAGGAACAAAAACAGTTACAGTTAAGATTTGGAGACATGTCACTAGAGACAAAAATAACTCGTCAGACATCAGCGATATCCAGCAGCTCCACTTTCTCGTTTCTATAACCTCTGACGTGACAATCGCGAGGCCTTTCATCTCGCTCAGCTGGAGTTATTCTGAGTCGACAAACACAATCTGTTTCTCCTCTCCTTCATCTCCACCGTTCGTCTTTCATTTTTCCCCACGTCTACAATTAATGCATTTATTTTGAGGCTTCCTCTTGTTCTTCAAAGACACTCACCAGGGACGCAGCTGTCGCTCCAACCATCAAAGTCCCCCTGCACTCCTCCTTCTGCCCTCTATCGCATTTTTTTACTCTCCCCTTCCTTTACGCTCAACTTGGGGTGTTGCATTTTTACTTCTGCAATGCCGATGAAACAACGGCAGCTTGTAAATCATCGCTCCTAGATTCTATCGATCCGGAAAAAAAAGACGCATTAATGATTAGATATAAGTTCAGCCCAGATGCAAAATAGGCGAGGCCGGCGTCTCCACTCTCCCGGTCTCCATTTTGTGTCGGTGTCTGCAATCGTACTTTCATCTTCCCCCAGGATGCTTGCTGAGTGATCCAGGTGCACACGGCAAACACTTATTCATCTCGGAGTTATCATTTCAGCCATGATACCTGACTCTCCAGAGCAACGCCGCTCTCCAGAGCAGGGCACTCTGGGATATGACTAATGCCTCCTCCAAGCGTTGTGATTTGTCTAATCTGCCCTGCCTTCTGGGATGCGAGTAAGACTTCCTTGAATGTTTTCTGAGCTCGCCCACAGCTGGTTTCCACCTGGTAGGCTGGCTGATATCTCCCGCCCTGCTTTATATACCGTTCCGCTTTCCCCCCCTCCCCTCCGCGTTTGTACGTGGTCTCCCTCCGAATGTCTGTGGCTCCGTCGATTCAAACGCAGATGCAGAGGCGAGCATGTACACAGCTGCAGACGGCGAAAAAAAGGTAGTTTGAGGGAAGTAGAGAGCAACATAATTCGTGGCACCTGGTAGGAGCCGCACATCATTATCGCTAACAACCGAGGTTGTTGTTTACTCTGCATGTTTATATACAGGTAGTTGTGTAATAGCCCTTCCTCTTAGGCTCGTTATTTCCAAATAAAGAATGCATTAAACTTCCAGGTACAAATCTCCAAACAGTCGTCTCCGAGGACATCTCTCCTTTAATTTACCCAAATATAGCTGCTTAAACATGTTTTCCTTCAGGCTTATTTAGATAATCGGGGAAAAGAAATATCGTTGTCAAGAGGGATTTCTTTGTATAGTGAAGATGTTTGAAAGTTTGAATTCAGTGAATGCACACATGCACACACCAGCCAACACCTACAGGCTGGACTTTAAAACAAGAACGGCTGTATGAATTATTTCAGTACAATGTTAAAATGTGCAAAAAATATATCAAATATATCCTTCTGTTCCTGCAGCTGTTGAGTTCAACTGAATACTTATAGCACTCCTGAACTGGACCACTCGAAGGGCCTTTTCATCTGAATAGTCCCATAAAGTCGAGGTCTTTACAATTCAATTTGGTTTCTGGTTTTAAAATGTCTAATGTTAGAATAGAAATGAGCACACTCGACCAGATTGGGTCTCATTAATAGATTTTAAGTTTTCTTTTTGCGGATCAGGTCCAAAATGATGGACTCATAAAGACCTCTTCCAGATATTGACAGCTTAACGAAATTTGCCAAATTGGAACTCAACGTCAGTTAGTGCTGGAGAAATATGAGTCATTAAGTCCAGGGGAATTAACATTTACTCTCGCGGCTATGCCAGCTATTAACAGGCCACGATATATACTGAGCAACATCTCAGATGCCCAAACAAGGATGCAGGTCTCATCTGAACCCACGTTAGTCTGATGTGTCCTGCAGCAATGCATCACTCGGCCGTGGAGGTGTAATCCAGGCGTAGGCTTCACTTCATAGCCTTTGCACAGCCTGTTCACAGTTCACTGTTTGTTTAAGTTCATTAAGGTTATCAACGAGAGATATTTGACGAGTTGGGAATGAAACTCAATAATCGACTTTCCTCACAAAGCGGACCTTTAAAAACAACTCAGGTCAGGCAAACAAAGATGTCTACAGGTTGTATTAATAAGTAAACAGGTTTGTGTTGCTTGTCTAGCTGATAGAATACCAACTGAATGCTCTCAAGAGTTCAAAAACTGACCTTTGTGATAAGGAGAAACATATCGTGATGGAGGAAACAGACTTCAATTCAACACTGGAGCACTCTATATCAAGTGAATTCCTGTCCGTTCTTGCTTACCTCTGTTTCTACTACTTTCCCTCT
The DNA here is from genome assembly GCA_903131615.1 of Diplodus sargus. NCBI lineage: Eukaryota > Metazoa > Chordata > Actinopteri > Spariformes > Sparidae > Diplodus > Diplodus sargus. Next base: position 7,376,011 of record CAEMYA010002140.1, on the reverse strand, counting down.
TCAGGTGTCGAGGGAGAGCTTTGCCTTTTGAAGGGTACAGTTTCCAGAGATACTACAGTTGTTCCTCCGTTACCTGGTGATAGCTACTGATAGCTGCCAGGGGGCATTGGAAGGTCCTGTACCTCTGAAGCAGGGATGTTTTTGAGTAATGACTTTGCTGCATCTGAAACGAACTTAATGTCCTTTTGTCTAATCCATTCGAATCCCTTCTTTATTCCATTTACTGTGCCTTTAATGTTTCCTCAGGGCGCAGACGATGCCAATAAGTGGCCTGTTAAATTCTTTTAAACATTTCCGAGACATATTTGGTTGCCCGCAGCATCGACCGAGCGACTGTATTCATCCTTTGTTGCGCCGATTACAATGTGGTATTGTAGCAAAGCTGTATGAGTTTGAGGCTTTTTGCCATGTCATCTGTTTGCAGCTGTTTGTCTGTTTGCACGAACAGGAAAGGTCAGAGCGAGTGACCCGTGGCACCCCTGCAGGGAATTGGGTCATCAGACATATGCAGGCACACTCACACTCCATTTTTAACAATTTATTTATGTCCACACGGACGGACAAGGACGCAAATATTGGAGGTGCAGAAGAGTGCATTCACAAGGTCGCGGAGCGGTGTCAGAGGTCTTCACATTCCTCATGGCTATAAGGAGCTGTGTCTGTGCCATATATAATGGCTCCCAATAGCAGCAGAGACAGCACCGTGTTTTGTAGCCACATTTTTTGGGCATCCCGAGTTGTTGAAGCCTCTTGAAGACCAAACTGTGAGTATATCTGAAGCTACAAAATAAAACAAACAAGTAATCGGTTGGTTCGAGTTGGTGTTTTCAGAGAGGAAGAACACAGATACAGACTGTTCACTGACCGGAACAACATCTCAGGTATTGGCAGAAAGATGTGGAAAAATGTTAGGGTGACTACCACAAAGCTGGAACATGGGGGGAAAAATGTTACACACCGCTGGACCACTACATGCACGGCAAACCAAACAAGTTGCAACAACTACAGTTTGCAGCAGTAAGCGGTTGCTCGGCTGACCTGATCTGTTTTGAATAGGAATCATCAGCTGGTCAATACTTAGTGCACCTTTTTAAAGAAATCCAAACCTGTGTGAAATCAAGTACATAAACCTCTGAGATCCCCTCACCTTGACCCGGACAACAACATCTGAATTCTCATCTTTTGAGGTGCACTGCAGTAACACCGTATGACTGCAGCGCTAAAAGCTTTAGGATGTCTTGTTGTTTAAAAAAGAATCCGCCGGGAGGAAGACATAGATACGAGGCACCTTCGGGAGAGAAATTCATCCACATAACTCTCTGAAGCCTTGAAATATTGAGTGCGATGGTATCAAATCGCACAGAAATACAAGTCTCAGGACAGAAGAACAATCTATAAAGAGATTTAGGTTTTGATAATATCTCCGAGCTAGTGAGGAATAGGCAATAAGGTTCAACCCCGGCGACAGATAGAGCCGATATCAGTCTCTTGCATCGAGACTCCCTTTCTGCTGCCTTTTTTACCCGCCTGTTTCAATTATTCCACGACCGAAAGCTTAAATACAAGTTATGAATGTAAATATTAGCCAGAAGCAGCACAAAATTAACATTCAGCAGTGTTGCTCAAACTCAACTCTACATGGGTATTTTCCCATAACCCGAAGGCTCTGATATCAGTGATGTGCTCTTGTTGAGTGATTACCCACTGCAGCTTGACCACTCCTATTCATAATGGCTCGCAGGTATCCCAGCATTCCATCCATCACACTTTCTTTTTTTCCCCCTCCCTTTTCTATTTTTTCACCCATTAATCCCTATTATTGCTTTGGGAGCTTGAGCTTTCATAGCATTGATTTGAATCATAACCTCTTGTACATTTCTCTTGGTTATAGTGAGAGCTCATAATGGTGAGTTGGTATCCAGTGATATTAAGTAAATTATTTTTAGCGAGGAGACGAAGAGTTGCATTTCCAAGAGGAGGGTGGCGGGGGTGAATGTTGTGAAAATGATTAACTTTATGTCTGTAGGCCACAAAATATTATTATTCTTTATGAAAAAAAAAAAAATCATTTTAACCACATTTTCCTTTGTTCGTGATGCTGTAGGTCTGTTTCTTTTCCATAGTACATTTGTAAAAGTATAATAATTCTGTCTCGAAAATGAAGTGATAGCATTAGTCAATGACCCACAAGTGGCCCTAACGACTCTGTAAGGACACTCCCACGCAGAGTTTAAAAGCCTGTGACACCCCTCCAGTTAGTGAGAACTGAAGAAGCCTCTTAGACGAGGCAAATGTTTTTTGATGCACTTGTCATGTATTTATTCATCATTGAGTGGTAGCTCGCCTCACAAACGCACAGGACAAACAAACAGTTACAGGACTGCAGTACTTGACTCTGTTCATATATGCATGTGGATATAAATCGAGCCCTCTGAGTTTAGAGAGATAAGTGGTTGCAGCCAGTATTAACTCAAACTAAATGTAAATCAGAATTACTTGTCTTTTGTTTACGTACAGGTATATTTATATTTTGGATCTGTACTGGTCTTGACTACACCCCTGCGCTGTGAAACATCGCAGTCCCTCATCTTTCGTTGGTGATCCAACAACTTAACGACCTTTGTTTATACAGCATCGTTCATACATTAAAGTGCAGCGCAGAGAGCCTTACAGTGTGGCATTAAAAACAAAACACAAAAAGATGAACAAGTCCATAAAAATGCAATGAAGGAACATATAAAAAGGCAGATGAGTAAAAGTAGTTAAAGGAGAGTTGCTTACAACAAATGTACGACATTAACTAAATGCCTGCATGGATATGTAGGTCTTAAACTGATTTGTTCCACAGTCTTGGGCTATATCACTTAAAGCGGCTCTCCCACTCGTTTCACGAGCTTCTTCAGGAAGAGTCAGTGATGCAGTATGTATGAATTACAGTGAAGACATCTGAGAGTAAATTAAAGTTGTCAACAAAATGTGGAGAGATAACATTTTAAGACATTATGATGTAAACAGCATTTGTAGTCTGGACTGCTAACTGCAAAGCTGTCTGAGCTGACAGCCTTTAAATACTAGCCTCAGAGGACCTAAGGACTTGTTGGTTTGATAAGGAGTTAAAAGGTCAGAAATGTTAGAGGGTGCTGTGTCATTAAGAGTTTCTATGTGAGTGAAACGATCTTAAAATAAATTCTAAAAGAAATGGGGAGCCAGTGTCAGTAGAGCAGCTTAAACATGAGTAGTGTGCTCTCCTTTCCTAGTTTGGAGATGACCTTTTTAGGTATAGAGGCTAGTAAAAAAGGTATTGAACCTGAAAATGAGCGTAATATGTCTCCTTTGATTGAGAATTTTCCCTCATCTGTCGGTTTATTGAGTCTGTGACCGTCAACTGGCAGTCAACAACAATAGGCCATTTGGGCTCCTTGCTAATGATGTGACTCAACCCTCGTGTGTCTCTATAGTCAGAATGCATGCTTGTATCCTAATGTGTGTTTTTGCTTCACTGTACTTCTGTAACTGCAAACAGCATACACATGGGTGCACGAAGAGCATTTGTGCCTGTGTGTGTGTGTGCAGGTGTATGTGTGAGTGTGTGTGTGTGCTGGCCGTCAGTCTATCTCAGTGACCTGTAAGTGCTGACAAGTAAGTGAACCCTCCACTGATAAGTCCCACTGCAGCATTGTTCTTTGCCCTGCCTTGAACCGCCTTGTACTCTCGCTTACTCTCTCACCAGGATACCAAACACATACATACACACACACACACACACACACACACACACACACACACACACACACACCCATGACGCTCTTTATGTCCCCTTACTGAACCCAGTAATCCCTTGCCAATACTTCTAAAAAGAACACAATAACACAAACTCATACCCTCCACGCTGTGCCGACTAGTAAAAGCCACAGGGGGCCCCTGACCTCATGCCAGCTCGCTCCGATTCCACGCGTCTGAGCTGCAGCAGGAGGACACAAAGTCACTCGCTCCCCTCGGCCGACACTTTCACAAACCAATGCTCACTCGCACAGACACACAAACACGACACGTCAATAACTCCTTCCTTGTGTTCGGTATGAGGGGGCCGGTGGATGCTGACAGAAATGCCATTCAGTCTCTTATGACTGCCTCCTCCTGATGAGTGAGAAGGTCATTTTCAAAACTTTCTTTTGCAATACGGTCAGCATTCATTTTTAATAACTTACCTCCACTCGCAATTAAAAGAACAGGTTGGAGTGTAAATATTATTTCAGTTTCTTGGGTTTACTTGTTGTGCGATCTCTCTCCCTGCAGGCTCTTTGAGGTTGTAGACTTCACATGTGTTTAGCTGCGTCACCTTGTAGCACAAGGGAGATAACTTTATGTGAAGACGCAAGAGAGGAGCACTATTCAAGAAGAGAAGAAAAGAATCATAATAAAAGCAGTTTGGATTGATGCAGTTGCGCTATCTTTGCCACGTGCAAATCATTTTTTTTTGCACCTGTGCTTTCTCGGGTAATTTCCCGTCTGAACAAACTATTTTGCATCCCAGTGCGTTAAACGTCGCAGCTGACGTTTTGTTTACACAGATCGCGGGGACGGTGCTTATGTTGGCATGAAATTGCATTTGCGTAGAATCATTTTATTTATGTTTGTTTGGTGTTTTCTTTTTACTTCAATCGATGTTTCTCATGCTGTGCAAATGTACATGCGCATTCAACTTAGAACACTCTTGTGTGGCAGTCTGTGTTCAGAATGTGTTTTTGCATCCGGAGTCTTTAATTTCATGGTTGTGCTCTGTGCGAGCCAAATGGAGCATGAGCATATATTTAACAATGAATGTAAACATCTGACCAACAAGATAGCTACACGTCCTGCTGTGCATTTCTTTACACCAGAGAGGAAACTGATTCATTTACACAGTAGAACAACGGGCTGCAGCATTCTCGCGTGCTCTGAGCCCCACAACTTACTCTCAGCTATGAATATAATGTTTTCTGTCACGTCAGGGCATTCTTTCCGAAGCGCACAGGCAATATTGGGGGAAAAAAATACACATTTTATCCATGTACTGTCTGTATGTTCTGTGTAAGTTGTCAAAGTGATTCGTTTTAACAAGTGATCTGTTTTTTTGTTGTTGTTTTTTTCTGAATCACTTAAGCACATGTTTCGAAACACAGCTAACAAGTAAGTAGGTTTTACACGAAGTGCATTCAAGTTGAAGTGTCAGCCAGCATCGCAGTGCAGAAAAAAAAAAAGAAAAAAAAACAGATTCTGAATTTTAAAGGCAACGGACTTCTTCTTCTAGACAGAAAAAGGCAACTTAAGAAGAGATGAAAGAAAGATGATGACAAATGAAAAACAATCCCTGCACCTGTGGACCCGGGCCCTCAAACAAATTACATCATATTTTATTCGCCAAAAAACATGCACACACATAAAACGATGCATACGCCATTTCCCACACTTATGGCTCCCACCTGACCCCAGAAGTCCAGGTGGTGAGACCGGATGAGATGTACTGTTTAGGCTGTTTGACTAATGTGACTGTAAAATATCAATCGAAGCCACATCAATACATTTTTTTTTAAGTTATTTACGAGTGACGGACTTTATTATTATTTTTCCTTTACATTTCAGCCATTGTTTCCCCCCGTTAATAATCCTTCAGTGTTATTCTGAATTGAGAACCACTTTGTAATGTCTCTCTTCAACGTAAATGAATCATTAATGATCCCTTCGAAATGTAATAAAGATGACCGCGATAGCACCGCAATAACGGTTTACAGATGCTTATGATAAGCGGTACAGGCAGGATAAATAGCTGTTCACTGATGTGACTGCGCTCCTCTTACTGACAGGTCTAACGACACAAATGTCCTCATGGAAAGAGATGTTTAAGGGCACTTCTGTATCACTTTACAGCTAGCTGTGGCAGGGGACGTGAGGCTGGTCGATGTGACTGATGAGATATATAGAACGTAACCAGGCATATGTGTGGCTTTATTTGTGATTCTACAAGTTTTCTGAATCTGCCCCCCCCCGGTCTGTATACACCTCCTAAAACTCACCAGATAGCACGCCGGTTTGCCTCTTCATAACATTTCCTGTCAGGGAGTGTTTGCTAGACAAAGACTGTGCAGCGTTCCTCGTTAAAGATTCCAAATATTGAGGCTAAAATTCCCAGCAGTGGAGCGGAGAAGCCACGGAGGATACATGACATTTTGTTTGTCGAGGAGCTCGTCAGGCACAGACAGTGGAGACAGAAGATCTCAGCGGGCCCTTCAATGGAAACGCAAAGGACTCGAGTGTAAAGACGAGTCAGAGAGACGGATCCTCTTACCTGTAACTGATAACCGCACAGTGAATGATGATATAATCTTGTTTGAACAAAACCTTGCATGTCTCGATTCTCATTCTCTTCATCACTTTTTTAAATGCGAGATGGTGATTTTGTTCTCTGTAGATCAGGTGAGGAATTTCCATTGTGTTTGCTTGTCCTTGCTACTGAATACTGAATTGAAATGTGCAGGGCTCAGATGGCAGGCGAGTCTGTGCCTCATGCACAGTTCAGCAACATTTGAATACAAATTTGATATCAGCCAGGAATTATTATGTTGATAATACCTTTTTGAATTAAAGTCTGAATAAATAATAACAAAGACTTTTTTCCCCCAAACGTTAATTCTGTTGATTATAAATTCACAAATATAAAATGTAATGGAGCGATACGACTTTAAATGAAGTTTTGTTTACTTAACAATCAATTCTCAATCAGAGAAAACAAAAGATAATTGGACATGATTGAAAAACACAAATAGTTTTAGAGGCTTTTCAGCTGGTTGTTAAAATAAAAAAATAAAAAAAACACATCGAGTGACATGCATTGTAACGCCGTGTTAAATTTGATTCCGCCTCAATTAAGTTTTAAAATTCACAAAGAGAGCATTACTTTTATAAAGGAAACATATCTGCAACCATGAAGTCCATGTGTTTTCACTTCATTATCTGCTTGTATAGGATCTAAAACATAATTCAAATCAATGTTATGTTCAAGCAACCAACTCACTGCATTGAGCCAGTCTGCAACGCTCTGACAACCTTCAGGTTTACACCAATGTGACTGGAAAGTGAATCATCTCCCTGCTAACAACCGGCTTTTGAGGATATTTTTAAAGCTGGATATAATTTATAATGTCGTATTAATCCAAATTGTTTGTCTTGTCGCTAATATTTGGTCTGAAATGGGCCTAAGCTGACTCGAACCTTAACCCAAACCTCAACCGATCAGTGTTGACTGAAAAAAAGTTGGCAACCAGTTTCAGCAGCGGGGAAGTGGTTATATTCCTATCAAAACATGTTTGAATGCAATTTCTTTAAGACAAGTTGGTACGAGGAATTACCATTGTGGCAATGCTGTTTACAAAAAGTTACAGACTTGGTATACCTCTGGTCTCACACAGATACGGCGTCTACTTTTGAGCATTTCAGTTTTGTATTGACAGATTATGTGGAATACACTTTAGCCCACTAGGATGCAACTGCATGTTGTGTGAGCAACAACAACCACAGATCGGGAGGCTGCTATGAAATGTCAAAAGGCAGGTAGTTTATAATTTCCTGTCACACACTGGATCTGTATGTGAACGATGAAACAAAGTGAGCGAGGGACTCGCTGCGTTCCCACCCTCTGAGGCAGATCAGCTAGAGGTAATTCATTGTCCTTTTTAATTCAGCAGCGCCTCCCTTATGGGCCATTATTCTGATGCAAATCCGAGACAACAAAGTACTCTCAGTAAAGATTTTTGGCACGCAACTCTGATGAGCAAGGAACAAAGTGTAAAGTGCTGAGCAGTGTTTTTCCAGGAGTCTAATTGGGGAGCGATGTGACAGAGGTGAATGAGTGACGCGCCGTTACACTTTATTGATCCTTTAATAAGTGTGAGTACATGTTGTTAAATAGGTGAAGTTGTTCAGTCCCTGAGGGGGGAAAAAAACTCTTATTGACTGCTTTAAGCTCCACTTTAGGGTCATGTATAACAAGGTTTTATAATAATGTCAACGTATGTCCCTGCAAACAACAGATATGTTGAAACTTTACATTTTTATAGATTCAGATGGGTTTAGGTTGGATTTATGTTCTCTTTTTATAAATATCAGGCCCTAGATGCAAGCATGAGACACACAGGGAGGTATAATGAACAAAAATGAACCTACATTAACTTACTAATGGTGGTAACAGAAGTAGGTAGCTACACAGAATAAGTAAAAGTGGATCGGAAGTCCAGATAAAAAGAAGTCAAACTCACTGAGGGCCCTTTTTAAAAGACCTATGGTGCATTGTGCCTGGGCCCTAAGTGTTATATGTTTTGGCTGAAACCAGACAAGGACCCAAATGCAGACCCACATGGGAGTTACAGGAATAGAGGAACAAAAGGCGAGCTTTAATAAAACACAAATACAAAAACCAAGAGAACTAAGAAAGCCAAGAATCAGTCACAAGGACAGAAAACAAAGTAGCGACATACATCTTAAACAAGGTGCAACGAAAGCCAAGTACATATCAAGTGAAAATGCAAGGAACGAAAATGAAAAAAAAAACCATACCAACGGGAGACGTGAGGAGACACTGGAGGAGAATATAGAGTGGCATCATGGGGGGAAGAAAGACGAACACGGGGGAAGACGGAACGAACTGAAAAAAGACAAGAGGGAGAACAAAGACTTCATACCACCAAAATAAAGACAGGATGAGGAACAGGAGTTCGGAGAGAAAAAGACAGGTGACGGAAAAACACAAAGGAGGAACTGAAAAGCAAGATAAGACACAAGGGTGAAATTTCAAAATAAAATAGGAAAGGAGAACATTAAAAAAAGTGCATTTAGTTGAATTTAGACTCTGAATAAGTCATGGGTGTGTTCTGGGGGCAACATAAGTACATTAAACCAATCAGGGCGTCATCTCCCATTCCTTTAGGAGCCAGTCGGCCAGGACCTGGAGCATTGCTGTTAAACAGCGACACTTGTTTTCCCCAGTGTGACAGTATGTGGTCCGTGGACGATTAAACCCCGCCTCTGCCTTTTCACAATCATCTGTCCCATCAATGACTCTGTTTGACTGCAGATGAGAAAGTACACTGAGGACTATTTAACTGAGGAGGAGGAGCATTCTTCTGTGCGCACGCAGATCTCAGTCTCTGGATGAGGCTTTTTTTTTTTTTGATTATAATTCTGATCAACAGCGGGTGGGATGCATCTTTAATGAGGAAAATATTGATGCCATCACCCGCAGAGATCCTCCAGCAGCAGGAACCACTTTTGCGTCTCACCCTTGCACGAGGAACAGCGGATAAACTTCACCGATTATTAAAAACCCCAGACTGATCAAAACAGGACCGGTTAGTATTTCATGTGAATTTATGTTGTGCGTTCGTCTACACATCAGAAGGTCACACACGCACGCACGCACGCACGCACGCACGCGCGCACACACACACACACACACACACACACACACACACACACACACACACACACAGAAGAGCAGCCATCTGTCATGACTGGATTTTTCTGCCTCGCTCACACCTGCAGCTCATCCGATCATCAGCGCCACCGCAAACACTCTGGTTGTCTCTCCACTCGCTGCCAGATAGTTTTCTGCTGGTTGATGTGGTGTGTGGCTCTCTGGGCCCTTTGTGTATTTTTGTGCTCCTACGTGATTAATATTTTTCTTCTCGCCTTCACCAGAATCTTTGCGACCTCCGAGCTCCAGCTCCTCAGCCACCCTGCCGCCCAGCCTCCGGCACCTCTGCCATCAGCCTAAAGACCCACCGTGGATCCCAGCTACTCCACCTGCTGAGCCACCAGCCTGAGCTTACCTCCACCGCCCACTGCCAGAGCAACCTTAATAGATTCCTTTTAACCTCATCCCTGCCTTGGTGTCCGCTTTTTCGGGTCCAACTAAATAACCTTCTAAAAATCATTACAGCCACCCCTCCTGATAAATCCAGAGGTATTGTCTTTTGTCTATTGTTTCCTCTTTGGAGTTTAGAGCTACGGCTTTTAGTTGTGCTGATTAAATAATAAGACCAATGCAGTAATGCATTAATGCATTAACTAATGAAACACAGGCGAACACTGTCAGGGAAGAAGACGGGCAAAAGACAAAGACAGGTCGTGTCGAGCAAAACACGACATTCAACAGAGAAAACCTCAAAATAAACAGGAAAAATGGCTAAATGATGTTTTCTTCCCCGGTCGCCTTGCGAAGGTTTACGTTGAATTGATACCTTTGACGAATTTTAAGGTATTCATCAACACTTTATTTTGGTGACTGAGCTGGACTTTATGATAAATAAAAGTGAGGAGAAAAGACAACAAATATACGCGACTCGCACACCTAGTGAGAGACTAAACCTTGCTGACTTAGAAAGATTCAACACGATAAATGTTTGTGTGTCTTCAAAATAGGTCACTTGCTACACAAGAGTGATTTACGACTTCTGAGTACAGTCTGAGGCAGTTATAATTCCTCTGTAGCCTTTTTATATGCTCAATATTGAAATATGGCCTCTCACCAACAAGCAGGGTTGGCATTATTTACATTAGCCCAGGTTGTTTATTCCTGCCCATTCCTCCCCCTCTCCTCCCCTCTCCGCCCGCCTCTTCTCTCCATCCTTATTTCATTTGCTCTCCCCGTGGTGATTTACCTCCCAGACCTCTATTTATCCACCACTAACAAATTGGGTTATCATGCTCCACCACTCCTCCTATTCCTTTTCTGCCTCCTCCACCCTTTACCTGCAATCCCCTTCCCCTTCTTCTCCCGCCCGCCCCACCCCCCCTTCATCCACCAGCCCCGTCTCCTCCCCCAGCCTCTGACTTATGAGATGCTGTGTCAAAGTGAGAGATGATGTCTGCCACGGAGGATATGTGTGTGGTTTAGGCGGTGTTTGTGTTCGGGTTGTGTATGTGTGGAGGAACTGTGCTCCTGCCTTGTTGTTCTGCATTGCTGCCCTCCCCGGCCGTGACCGTGACAGGCGGCTGGTCCATGACAGGTTGAGGACAGGTGTGTGTGTGTGTGTGTGTGTGTGTGTAACCTACAAAAACAATAATAGACTTGGAATCTCATTGGTTAAAATGTATCAGCATTAACCTCATAGCATTTGGATACTGGAAGCAAATGTTTGTGTCTACTGAAATCTAGTGGTTATTGTTGTTGCTGTATGTGTGCGTGTGTGTGTGTGTGTGTGCAAGGCTGATCCCTGGCTGTCAGACAACAGTAGTATCCATGCAGGGCCTCAACAAGCTAATGTGGGTTTGACATTTAAACTTGGGTGACAGAGTGGGTGTGAAAGGCCAACAGCCGCTGCGTACGGCAGCCGTTCTGCAAAGTGCACCGAGCTTTAAGTACAGATAAAGGCTTGCTCAAGAAGTCTTAATGTCAAGAGGCACTCCGGTACAGAGTGTGGAGATATATGAGGAGAGACCCGTCCACGTCCTCCCCACTCGAGGGCGCCGATGGTTCTAAGTGCGCGGCGGTGATGTCTGGGGCAAAAGATAAGGCTTTTGGGCAAAGCAGTTATGCGTATGACGAAGTCGGTGAAATCTGGTTTACAAAGAGCCAACCTTGTTAGAGGAAAATGATTTGGTTTAATGAACTTTGCAGTCGAGCACAAGCACGTCTCTGATTTAAAATTCGAACTAAATTGTTTTTATGTACCCCGTAGCTTATCTAATAAACAACATTTAAGTCAGCGTTTGACTCCAAAACACACTGTGCGTGTCCTTGAGGCCTATTAAACATCGTTCTCGTAAAACACTACCCAGCGACGCTTGTTTAAGTCAAGTTAACTCAATTTTACTCAGATAGCCCAAAATCTCAAATCACATTGCCTCAGTGAGTTTTTACAATCAGCACAGTGTGCGACACTCTGTCCTTGGATCATCGATTTGACTCGGGGAAAAGACATCCAGGCCTGCAGTAGATGTTCCCTGTACAGGCAGGCAAAACAACATCACACATACAGTCCAATAATACACTGGAATGGCACTCAGTAGAGTGCAAACCTCCACAAGGCCCAACAGTCCCCTTTTGAACTCACTCAGAAATAGTCATCACCTAAATATGCCTGTTCTTTTTCATCAAGATCCATGTACTAGACCTAAAAAATGTAGAAAACCACCATATCTCACAAGGTTAAAGAAAGTGAGGAAACATTCCTGGATCAGCACCACAGGCAAATATGTTCTACTCTGGGCCGAGACCCATCCACCATCCAAGCTCTTTTGAAATCCTTTCAGTGGTTTTTATGCAATCCTTCTGACAAACCAATCAACAAGCAGGCACCGATGAATACATGACCTCCAGTAACCAAATGTCTGATACAAGTAGATTATAAAAATATGTGTAAAGAGTGTGGATCCAGGAGGACAAGTGAGCCGGCCAGACAGACAGACTCCATGGTGACCTGGAAGAGGACAGGCCATACAAAATAATTTGCAGAAAACATTCAAATCTTTACAGATCTTGATTTAGAAAAAGAAAAAGAAGAAGATACAGAGAGACTGTAAAACAGAAGCTAGGTTTCAGGAAATAACAGATTTTATGATTCAGACTCGCTTGTGATACATTTGCATGAATTTACGCTGCCTAAGTAGTCAGGGTGACATGACGTATGACGTGTTATTTGCGTTACATATGCTTACATATTATGTATTGCTTACAAAAACATATTTTGATTTTGTTATGAGTGTAACCTCGCAGCCCACAATTTACATAAAGCTGTTATAATGTAGGTCGGTGTGCAGGATCCCCTCAGGCACGTCCGTGTTGCAGGAGCCATACAAACAAAGCCATGTAAACACATTGTACTGTACCTTTGTTTACCATGTGGCAGCCACAGAAGCATATCCAACATTATGTGGAGTTGATTTCCTGTGTAAATGTTGCCGTGGAGGGCAGCATCGTGTTGCCTGCTGGGGAGGCATACACAATGAAACTTGATATTAATGCTTCAACTATGTAAGAAATAGTTCGCCAAACCGACGCCGTTTCGCTTCTCCCTCTTGGCTGCTTTCCTCTCTTTTTCTTTCCTTGACCAGTGACGACAGCTCAGCCTTTTGCCAAGACTCGAAATCACCGTATTTACCAAAAATATTGAAAGTTAATGTGAAACTCATCCGTACTAGTGGCATAGGAGTAGTTTTTTCCGATATGCAGTAGACTACAGATCAGCTGACGTTGCTTAGCAACCGAAGACGCTGCGGTGATACGTGACCGGACCGCTTGCGGAGCAAAGATTTTAGAGCGCGGAGTGATACGAAACAAGTAAATCAGAGGCAAAAAGGCCACTTTCCTTGACGACGGTCAGATATGCTTAGCAGCGGTCTGTTATGCGAAAATAACAGACCGCCGAACGTTGGGAAGCCCTATTCAAGTGAATGGAGCGTTCTGCAGCAGTGAGAAGAGCCGTGTAATAAATATATTTACTTGGTACAAACAACGCCGACATCCACGTTGAACCCACCCACCAGCACAGGGTCCGGGGTTAAAGCAGCAGCAACCTACCAATTCAACACAGCTTGTGGCGTTTACAAGGGGGAAGCCAGTGAGGGGTCATGTCCTTGTTGCTGCACAATTTACAATTTACAATTTACATTTCTACATTTCTTCATGTGTCACGTTCGTTTGACATGTTTATGTCTTGACTTTCCTGTCAGGAGCAGGAGGGGACGGTGGCAAAATGGCTGCCAAAGCCACTGACCACAGATCAAGACTTTGCTCAAACATTTGTGAGGGTGACACCACTGGATATCTTCATGGTGACCTCGCAAGAATCTCCAGCTGGGATTATGGTGACCAAAACAGGGGTTTAAACCAAAACACGATCTTTTCCAAAACATTAACACCGAGACCTAACCGGATTGCAAGTACAGCACTGTCACAGCATGTTAAGGAAACTTAATCCAAAGAAAGGTTGAGTTGCAACATAAAGTGAGGTTTCGACAGATCTGCTCTTTGCAGAAACGTACATTGCCAACATTTATTTTGTTGATTGGATTGTCACAGCTGGCAGTACTTGCAGCTGAGATCATGCAATTGTCGCTGTGCTAATTACTGCTACTGAGTGTGAATGGATCTCAGGGGAATAGGGGAGCTGCAGGAAAGACGTGTTTGGAACCTGCTCTCCTGTGATCATCAACGGAAACGAGAGAAAATGGCAATCCGCGTTTGTTTGAGGCCTCAGAAGAAAAACGCGCTCATGATTTGCATGACGCCTCCATGATGGAAGAATGACGGATTATCCTTCGTGCAAGGTTGCTAATTGCTCATAAAACATTATTGATGGCTTTGAGAGCATTGCCTCCGGCTGTAGCGCACACCTCTCAATCCCCTCTGAGGTAGAGGGCAGATTCATTTCTTCGGACAAGGCTTTTCTTTTTCTTTTTTTTTTCGTTCCAAAGTCGAGTTTGAAAAATAAAGGTGATCGGCCTTACTCCATCAAAGCCTCTATGCTTTCGGAACAGTCTGCCTGAGGAGAGATCAGGCACGCCGAATCAATATATTCTTTTAAGTTAGTTTGAGAAACTTACTTCTGTAGCCTCACTTTTTATCGAGTTGCTCAAACCCATACCTGCATGTCTTTTATTCTGTTCTATTCTCCTCTGTGTTATTAGTTCCTCGCCACATTCGACCTTCTGCTGGGCGTTATCGAGACTGTTCTCACTTCACACACCACGCAGCGCCCGAAACAAGATAAAGCATTATTAATCGGGTTTATTTGTTTAATCCTGTTCTCCTTAATCGCACCATGTCTTTTAATAATGCCACACAGGTAGTTTGTAACAGCTTCTAAACAATCAAACTTTTTAATAGCGTTGTACAGCTTTTCATTTACAAATAAGTGGCTGGCTGGGAGTCAAAGCTGATCCGCGTTGATTACAGGTTGGCTCGGCAATCAGTCACTCCATAAAGAATGAACAGATGTGTTTTACAGACTCGTAAAATAAACGCGAAAGAGGGAAATCAGTTTGCTGGACTGTTACTGGGGACTTAATCTCATTTTCTCCTGCATTAAGGACACATTACGACATCGACCGCCCGTTTATGAATACATGCAAGGAACCCTTCAGCAGCAGTCAGAGGATAATATATATCGTGTTGAACCAGTGGTGTGGATGCTGGAAAGGCTCACAATCGTTCATCCATTGCAGTGAGCCCATTTGCTGTAACTCAATTTTGGATTTTCAGGCTGTGATGAAAGTGTAAGGGTGTATCTGGAAATAATAGAAGCCACCTGCTGCCGGCTTTACTCTCCCATCTGCTGAACTTTACCCCTCAGGAGCTCAGAGGTAGTTGCGGATATGTGTGTTTGGGCAAACAAAGCAGTTAGGATGATAATTACACATTCCCCAATTGTTTGATTTCTTTCATCCTGCCTAATTCATTTGCTGCTGAATATGCAGCGTATTGAAGTTTGAAACCGTTTCATTGTTAATGAATGATAAAAGATAGCGCAACATGAGACTTTGACTTGGGCTATTGGAATTGAATTAATTGAGCGAACAAGAGCCAAGAGGTATGCTAATGGTGATTGATTTGAGCTCTTTAGAAACCGAAAACGTGTTTTAAGGAAAGGACCTTCCCGACAATGGCTGGTTTATTGGACTGAACTCATCTGAGAGTGTGACGTTAACGCTCAATATTCTGCATGGCTCTGGATGTAAAAAAAAATAATTAAAAAATGACTCAGGGACATTTTCAGAGCTCAGTTATTCTCTCTCTGATTCCCCACCGCTGCAGAAATTCTCGTCAACATCTACTCACACTGAGGATACATTAATAATGGCACTTCAGTCAGGTATGTTAGTGTCAAGTGGGTGTTCATGCGTTACCTGCTGCTATTCATCGACCCGCCGTGATTGACGTGCACACCCGCACGCGTACGAAAAAACAAAGCAGCGGAGCAGTCCATTCATCTCGTGGAAACTGTGCACAGACTGTTGCCAACAGTATGAGACGACGACGCGCTGCCAGAGAAAACAAATCAGGCTTTTTTCAGGTTAAAAAAAGTGTCTTTGAGTTGAAACGTGACGTATGAACGACAGCTACCGAGCACCTTACTGGAAATGGTTATACACGGGCTGATATTTTATTAACCAGCATTGATTATACAGCCTGTCAATCTCTACACACCTGGAACATCATACATACCAACATGCAGTAAGCAACTCATTTTCATTTTACAGCTCATTCCTGTGACACTCTGTAACTTCGAGCATTGATTCCCAAAGAACTGGCCTTGAAGATACCAATTACAACAAATATATAAATAATAATAAAAAAGACACCCCTTTAAGTACGGAGAATAAGACAATTTCATTTTCGCAGACGAAAGTAAATGTTTGGTTGATGGTCATACATTTTTAATCCATGCACATATGCAATGTGGTAATAGGTTGTAACCTTGAGTCGCTGTCCACAGAAAGCAATCTTCAGTGGTTTTAGGGAGCGTGCTGGTGCAGCAGCATGTGTTAGACAAACTCTCCTTGCATTAACATGTTGTTTAAATGCTCTAAAATAACATCTTCTCTGTAGCGTCCATGTTATCTATGTTATATTATGAGTGAAAAATGTAGGAATGGTCGGAAGGATGACTTCTATGAGCTATCAAATGGAAGAAATAACTTGTTATTATCTCACTTTCACAGCTTAATGTGTGCATGACTCCAATTCTGGCTATAGCTGTGAGGACAGAAAAAAAAATGCGAATAAAACAAGCCATTGTTGCAGAATTAGATTTTGTTCAGCCCACAGCACACAACAGTAAAAAAGACAAAAAACAACATGCAGTTTCACTTTTCAGGCTCCACATGTAACAGCGTCTCAAAATAGCCCTGCGAGAAATGTCCCGTCTACAGCACGAGCACAGAAATTCTGACTACACTCCTGACAAAACAAATCTGGTACCGTTGAGCCAGAACGTGTCAACAAGGCGCAATAATGTTCACATAGACTTGGAGCAGTAATTCAGATTGCTCCACATGTGAATCCCCCTCAACAATATTCCAAGGATCCTCAAAGCAGCATGACGCACCTAAAACTGGGACTGATGCTCCCTGTGGATCTGTGTTCACATGTTTTACATAATCAGAGTGTGTGTGTGTGTGTGTGTGTGTGCTTGTGTGTTTTGTTCACTGAGTACAAAGCCCGAGAGTGTGTGAGCCGGGGTGTGATTGTGTCGGCGCGTGACGGCATTTTTCTCCAGCTGCCTTCTGTTGAGGATATTTTCGGCTGCCAAGTAGGTCTCAGGTGAGCTAATAGCAGCCAGGGAGAGAGAAAGGGGGACGTCGGAGAAGTCTGCACCTCCCACCCCACCCATCCATTAAAAGGTAAAACCCCGAACGGTTCTCCCACATGCCGAGGGTAATAGGGGTCCAGATATGCCTTGGGCAGCACACGCAGACAGAGGCGTGCACGCATGAACACAGACACACACACACACACACACACACACACACACACCTGCGAGGAGATTTGCACTCGCAAACAGCCGACTCCTAACAAGGGACACAATCTGGTCAGGGATCCAGGGAGGCTCAGAGACAGACAGAGCAGAGGATGGAAAAAGAAACTGGAGGCGGAGAAGTCTGGCACAACGCAAAACAGTGGGCATCTTCTCCCTCTTTATATCTGTTTCACTGTTGGTGACTACATATCCATCTGCCTGTCTGCCTGCCTGCCTGTCTGTCTGTCTGTCTGTTTACACTGTTAAGAAACATCTGTTTTTTTTACAGTAAATTCTGACAGTTAACTACTGTAATCATACTCAGCAACGCATGATGTTTCATCATTTGGAACACTACAATGAGCTGCTGTGAATATCAATTTCAGGGGGATTCTGAAGTGACTGTAGCAAAAGTAAAAATGGTACGTTACACGGATATACTGTAATTAGGGATCCTAGCCACATACAGTGATTGAGCAATACAATATTGTAGCTTTGCAAACAAGGTACGCACGCCAAAAGGCTAACAGCATGCCAGCTGTCTTAACATGATAACAACATGACAGCAACAGGCTAACATGCTAACAACAGGGCTACAAGTGATCCAACAAGTTACACATGCTAACGACAGCCCAGAAGGCTTCCATGCTAAGATACTAATAAGCAATATGGTTGGGTTAAGAAAGTACACAGTGCATTGCCATAATGTTTCTATACATGTCCAGCAATTCTTGAATACAAATATTTACAATATTTACAGATGCTTATTACAGTGATGTAATTGACTTTAAAAAAAGTTGGATTTTCACATTAAGATTGTGTCTGGGTTGCTGTAGAAACACAGTGTGATTTTCATCTATACTAAAGTAAAATAACAATAGTCTTCTACGGTGAATTTATTGCAAATGTCAGCCAGTAGTTTACTGTAAAATGATGGTAATATTTTTTTGTAATCCATCCATCCATCCGGAAGCGACCGAATGAAATTTGTCATTTTAAAGGCATGACATTTAAATCACCACCCTGAAGCCATTTTTCCAGCATTTTCAGCAATCACGTTTTCAATCGCCTTTTTAAATCGTCCTGCTGCACTTCTAAAGCACTGGCAGATCATGTTCCAGCCATGTAGTCAAATATCATCTTACAGGCAGTCAAGGGCTGATGCTAATGTATTCTGTTAAATTTGGCCATCTGAAGTCGGCTGTGTTTCACTATGAATCTGATCTTTGATTAAAAAAAAAATTAAAAATTAAAAAAAAAATCCTCTCTGTCGTATTTATTCTGTGAAGCATTTTCTTTCCTTTTAGTTGGACTGAACACTTTCCAATAACTGTAGCGGTGAAACCCTGTTGCTTGGTCTCTCTTATCTAATCTAAATATCTGACAGGCAGCTGGACACAGTTTGGCTGTGGAAATAAGATCCTTTGCTCTGTGTTTGGATTGGTTAAAACTAATCAAACAAGTTATTGCATGTTGTGTAGTGCCTGGCAATGTCATCATTTTGAATCCAACTCCATCTGTGTTCTGGCAGGGGAATCTCCAAGTGCTCGATGTGCACCAGCTTATGTCCAAAAATTCCAAAGTATCGCTTGAAGGCATTGTTAGCTGACCCGTCCATTTAAATGAAAGTGAATGCAAATGAAATACATTTTTTTACTGCTTTTTATGTGGCTGCTGTTAACAAAACCTCTCCTTCACATTGGCAGATGGGGACACAGTCATCCGACATTTGAACACATAGTCTATACATCCATCGAAACTGCAGCAGTGTGTAATTCATGACTCACTATCAACTATGTGTCCGTTGCTGGATGATGTTTTATATTTGTCTGACTTTGTATTTCTACGATACAACCTTGATCTAATATTAAAGTCAGTCAACCAACACAATGGCTTGTAATTTCCCACAGTCTCATTTGACAAGTGTGTGTGTGTGTGTGTGTGTGTGCGTGGGGGGGGGGGGGGGGGGGGGGNGGGTTACTGGCACTGCCACCAAAGCCTCGAAGCAGCCGTTCATTTGTGGCAGAAGGGTTTGTGCTGTCAGGCAGATCACCCCCCAAAAGGACTCGCATGGAGAAACAGAAATTATTGAGTTCTTTCATTTCCACAACACAAGGATATCAACACAATCTTTACACAGCGGATAACAGCGGCGCAACTGGCGCACAACTCACGTTCATGATGTAGTCTAGTCATCATTGGAGCAACTCGTCACTTCGACAAAGTTGGCAAATATGAATTGAACACATCTGTCCCGGGCTCATGTTTATGCAATGAAATGATAGTGAATAGTTATTACAAGTAGTATGATGTTTACAGGGCCAAGACTGATACCGATTGTCAGTAATCACGGACGATGATGCATTATATTTTTAACTGATATGCATTTACAGCAAAAATACAAATCTTGGTGTCAACATTTAGAATTTTTTATACCACAAACTCCAACACAAAGCTTAGCTGAAATGCTTTTAGGCAGTTATCTATAATTACTTGTGCATCCATGTGTTCATCGCTTAAACTGGTTAAGGCTTAAAAAGCACTATGTAGTTAATGTTAAGTTTGAACGTCTTCATTTGGAACATAGGAGCCAGCTACCGACAGAGGCTGTGGGTGCAGATACACTTAACCATAACAAGCCCTTTAATGTTGCAGTACATTCAGGTGGAGTACAAAGCCACAGGGGATTTAAAATGACAGCAGCAGCATCAAGGTATAATTAAAGTTGGTTCATCCAGGAAACTTAAGGCTTTTACTTTTAAACTGTGTGAGTGTGTGTGTGTGTGTCTGTGTGAGTGTGTGAGAGAGATTCCCCTTCAGCTGACACTATAACTGTCAACGTCTCTCCCAAAGCAACTTTTGCCATAAATTGAAATAAAACACATCTCCCAAAACGAGAGCATCTCTCCCGTGGAAGTGGGCGTACTCCCCTCCCAATGTTGCATCACTTCGATATCTTGCTGAGCAAGGTTAAGTCGCTGTACTGTTGGGCTTTGAAATGCTCATCATTTACTGTGTATTATACAGCTCAGTGTCTGCTCTTGTGCCTTGCGCCCCAGAGTAGCTAACATTTTAATCCCCACAACACTGCGACGCCATTTCACTTCCTGCCTCGCTCTCCTTTTGTTGACGTTTTGCAATCCACCCGCGTGCATGACAAATAGGATCGGGTGCGTTTGTCACCGCCGTCTCAGCCAGCCCATTAAAACTGAGAGCCTGCTAAGAGTGGTGTAATGTATGCGCTTACACATGCGCATGCACGCGCACAAGCGGAGCGAGTGCTCGCGCCGCACGCGCGCGGTATACCATAATCAATCACAATTTAAAATCCGCTCTTACGTTGCTGCAGGAAGCAGAACGCTCCACCTCCACACGTGTTGTTGTCAGCTTCACAAATAACATTAAGATTTATGCGGGCACAATCAAACACAAACTCTCTGCGGCTCATGTGTATCAAAACGCTTCACATTTAGGGCGGCTGGCTCTTCGTGCGGGGGGGGGAACTCGGCACCTGGTCTGTGTGGGGGTGGAGATGACTGGGGCAGCTTGAGTGACACTAACAAGCCTGAGATGCCCCTCGTGTCAATGCGAGGTGAGGGGCGAGAGCAGGTGAGTGGGACCTTTTTATGGGTCAATTCCCATGGACATCCGGTAAGACACACTGTCTGAGTGAGATGACATCAATCTGTGGGTGTCTCCGTGTCCGTGTGCGCACGTCTGCTCTCCGAGATAACCACTCTTGCAGAAGCTCCGTCAAAAGGAAATCATTGTCTTCCCCTTCAGTTCCCGAGTTTCACCCACAATCAATACACAGTACCTCCGCTGCTGTTTGACTTCAAGAGGTTTGAGCATTTGTCTTTGTTCCAATCCAAGGCTGTAATTAATTTGGGATACAGAAGTCAACAGTGTATTGCACTTCTTTTCTTTGCCCTCTCCATGAGAATAGAATCCGGCGCACTTGTCGTTGCCAATTTCTGCCACCTACTTGGGATGATACCAGAGACAAATCCCTGGTGGAAGGCAACATGAGGATATTATTTTGTGGGCTGCTTGGGGAATTTTAGATCATTGTGATGCTACAGGCATCTGCTCAGGAGGAAAATCCCGCTCTGTTCTCAATACCAGACGTTTAGGTAAAGAAAAGGACATTGTGTGCCTTCTTCCACGTCATGTCCCCCTCCCTCCCTCTTCCATGATTTCCCACTCATTGTGGTGACTGGTCGCCCACACCGTATTAAGATGACTTGACAGACAGAGTATTCTCATTTGCGACGGGGATACAGCTCCCTTTGACATTTCCCCAAAGAATTGACTGCTTTGATGGTTTTTCCTCTCTCTAAGGGCCTTTTGCTATTCTGTCCAGTTCACTGTGCGAAAAAGACCCCGCGGCAACTGAGTCATTGTCTTTCTAACATCTTCAATCCAATTTGCTGCGGCCACGCGTCACACTCCATTGCACGTCTCTCCGCGGTCGCTTGGACCCACGCACACACTTGCTGTATATGCACACATTCAAATGCGTAGGTTTCCACACACACAAGCCCGCATCCATACACAAGCATGCACCAAATCAGAGAAATAGGTGTCATTTCGTGACTTCTTCGGCAGCCACGAGTCTGTGAAGATGAAAGCCTGAGGGGAAATAAGTGTGAGTGCAATGTGAGACTTCAAGGACCCCCATTTTCTCGTGAAGAAGACATAGAAGAATAAAACTGTCACTGTCTGGCTGCACATCACTGACACTGTCGCTCCTATTATCACAGAAAGATACAGGTGGATCTGAGGCTGTTGCGTCTCAGTCTTCTCATCTTCAAACTCATAATTCTGCACAGTGTTTATGTTAGAAACGTCACCGTATGTGATGTTTTTTTATGATCCAATTCACATTCTGAGTCTCGCTGTTATCTTGCTTCCATTTTATCCATGATTTTCATGTCATTTCATGTTCATCAGTCACGCAGTGTGTGTAACCGATTGGGTGACACACACAAAATTCAAAGCAGCCAGCTGAGTTTAAGGCTTTCAAACAACAGTGGATGTTTTCAAGTCTCGAAAAGGAACAATCATCCATTTGTAGAGCACTTTTCAAATCAAAGTTTCGAGTAGCTGTGGAGAAAGTTACAAGCCGCATAATAAAGCTGATGCATCTCTTGCAGTTAAAACTTCAGCGTGAACAGCGTCTGTTTCACACCAGCACCTTCGGCAGCACGTAGCCTAGCAACCCGCTGAGAGGTTAAATTTGTCTGTCTGTGGCGAAAGAAACAACGTTTAAAGTCCAGAGACATGGGGATTTTTCTGTGATTGTGAGAAATGGTCAGCCGGTGCTCGCTAAGGCTTCTGAGTGAGAGGTGAAATCGGTTCAAGTCGAGCCAGAAAACCGGCCTTGAAGAGGTGACGCAATGAGAGGGAGCCACTTTCCTCCAGTTATATTTCACTGGATTCAGCTTTTTAAATGGACTTCACAAAAGGGTTGCTTTTTTTATCCTGCCTGTTGTCAGTTTGTTCACCATTTCCTGACAGAAATAGTGCAACAATTATTTTAATGGATTGTATATAGGTTTATATTGATATACATGGTGCCTTGATGCTTTTTTCCGAGGATGCCGATGGCTAGTCACATTTTGTTCCAATCAATCATAGCAAACCAATGTTCTTGACAACAAACCATAGTTTTTAAACATAGTGTATTACTAGAAATCAGTTTTGACAACTTTTTTAAGATCTCGGTCTAGTCAGTCATGTGGTTTGCAGGTTCCATATTTTAATGTGTGTCATGCAGTGTGGGCCTCACACTGGTCTTGGTCTTGACTCGGCCTCTTGACCCCCCTTTAGAGTCTTGGTCTAGTCTCAGTCTTGACATCCTCTGGTCTTGGTAATGGCTTGGTTTCGGTTTAGGTGGTCTTGACTACAACACTGTTAAAGCATAACTAGAAAGTGAACACGAGGATGCCGCCTATTCAGTCCAATTAGAATTGCTTACCTGCCACTGCCACATGCCCAAACAAGGTTTAAGTTGCCAGTGAGGACTCGTAATTAACCTTTTTTTGCAGTTTGAGGTCTACTCCCAAAAGTTTTAGACATTTTTTTGTTTTTTGACCTGCATGGGAGTTTTTCGCAATACTTCAAGTGGCCACTGGACAAAATTTGAATCAAGGCTGAGTGGCACTGCTGTACCCAGGTCTAAATGGTAGATTCATGCATGAAACCCATGAAAGTGAATGTAGAATGTCATTGGGTGCCTAGTCCCCCCCTTCCTTGCACCATCTAACCACACTGTTTAGAAGCTCCCATTGTCACCGTCAAGCTACTCTAAGTTTGTGCCATTAGCATACAGGTTATTGTTAAACAAGTTAGCAGCTCTAATTTAGCTACAGCCATCCATGTGCCCCCTATTGACGATTAATAATAATTTCAGTGAACCTATCAATCTAGTCTGCAAATTTTTTTTTTATCAGTCCACAACTTTGCTTCATGAGCAAATACCAGCAACACATGTGACATACTAACACTGTAAACTAAGATGGTTAGCACTAGTAATGTGTTGGTCGCAAACAAAACGGCTCTTAGAGGCGGCTCTTTTAAGTGAACGATCAGAGCCAGCTTCTGTCTGGGAGCCGGAGCTGCTTTTTTTTTTTTTTTTTTCTTTT
>CAEMYA010002140.1:7304940-7333128 GCA_903131615.1 Diplodus sargus | reverse complement strand
AAAAAAAAAAAAAAAAAAAAAAAAAAAAACCCAATATTTTGGCATAAACAGCATACACATTATTATGTATTTTATTATGTTACTATATTATTAGTATCACCATTTTGCTTCAAACATCTGGTTTGCCATATTGAACCTCCTGACACACCAACATTGGCCTCTGGGCCTCACCTCTGGCAACCCTGCTAGTAACTATTTTGGAAGGAGGACAAGAAAGCCACAATGGAGTCTTCTGGTTCCATGTTAGAAGACTGTCGAACCTCTGTTCATTTCCAACATTCTGCTGGGATTTGAAAAATACCCAATTGGAGCGGAAACCTGTTTTTATCTGACAGCAAAAGCCCACTTCTCATCGTTCCAAAAAAACTCTGATATAAGTGACTCAACTGATATGACTGAGTAGTGTTGGTGCCCAAACCCAACCAAAATGTGACTGTTTCATGACGTTAACCATTTGTTTATTATCAAATACACGATTAAAGGCAAAAACCTCCGGGGAGAGTGTGCATTTTCAGGGAAAAAAAGGCCTACAGAGCAGTTTGCTTTGTTTTATAATTTATAATAAGGGACTGTTGGACAAATGGGCTTTCAGTTCGATGCAACACTTTTTGCGCTCTAGGGGGTATTCGGAAAAATAGACCGCCCCCCTAACCCAACACGAGCAGCATGCTAGATCAAAGCTGCACACGATGTGGAAAAAAGCATGTTGTCATCAGCAGTTCAAGTGTGATTAACAAACTGATCCGAACACAGTTTTCTAGACCTTTTAAGGCTTATCCATGTAATAAGGCAGTTTAATGTGACGAAACAAAGCTTTGAAGCAATTTGAATCTATTATAGCTATTATTTGAGATACTTAAGTAATAACCTCAGCCCTGAAAAATTTGCAAACGTGTAGTTCACAGATGACCGTGCGATATCACTTTAAGGTGGTGGTAGCGTGCAGGAAGAGTTAAAGCAGATTCAGTAATAAAGCCAGCTTGCTGAAGGAACTTCCATTCACTCCTTGAGTGTGTAAGCCTTACTGTACAAACTTCAAGATTAAAAGAAGAACAACAATTAATGCGTATGCAAATCTGCGACAGTGGGACCGATGCCTTTGTTCCTTGAATCTGGCTGTCACTGGTTTTTAATTAGCCGACTCCCTTCAGTGGGTTTGGAAACAAAGCCCTTATCAATGACACAACAGAAACATATGAGGGGCCGTACATGCTAACAAGGGGCCTTTAATCAATGGCAGCCACACAGGCGCCAGGCAGGGTTTAGTGCAAGCTTATTCACATTAGCTGGCTGTATTGTTGTCGTAGTAGTTCAATACATGCATTTGTGTGCGTATTCGAGTGTTATTTGTTCTACCGCTGTTTGTCTGGGGATGTCCTGTGTTTGAATTCTGTTCAGGATTCCACAGTTTGCTAAGAAAACAGTGGGTTTGTCTGTGCAGCACATAATGTGGGGATGAAAATAACAACACATTTTTTACAGCACATTTCAATGCGACGAGACCTCGACAGAGGAACAACATTAAGTGCGATGACAGACAAATATACATAAAAGGAGCTCATTTACATTTTTGCAGCGGTTTATGTGCTTCAGCGCAGCTGCAGCTGGTGACAACAAGGGAGAATGTGTGTGTGTGTGTGTTTTTAGGAGAGGCTGATTTCTCCACGCAGGTGAGCGCGCTCAGATAAATGGCAGTGTGCTTCTATCAAATATCCAGCGCTGTGATCCCCGAGGCTGGAGCGCTGCTGCAGCCCATTCCACTCTCAGTGCGGAGCCCCATTAAGCTTTGGCTCCAATCAAAGATCCTCTCCCTGTATCAGACTTACTTCATCTCCGAGGACCCACTCCAGCTCGGAGACACAGCGCTCTGACAGCTGATTGATCTGTACTCCAGTGTCTTATGCTTTCCCATCTCTCCCTCACCCCTCAAGAAAGAAAGACTAAGAATGGAACAATTTTGGTACACAGCATAAACTGTGTGTATGTGTGTGTGTGTGTGTGTGTGTGTGTGTGTGTTTGTGCAATGCTGTTTGTGTCTCTCGCTCTGTTTTGGTCTGTTTTTTTTTTTTTTCTCAGCGTGTTCTCCCAACACATCAACGCTGTAGGTACCCCTCTGGCATCACTTCTCTGCTCAGGAAGCTGGATGAGTCATACAATGGGCTTTGCTTCCTGTTTGTGTCTGAGGGTCAATAGTGTTTTGTTCTTAAGTCATGTCATGTAAGCAAGTTAACGCACATAAATTATGTAACTTGTGATGCCAAAGGGAAGTCAGTACGTGACGTGACATGAGTTGCATCAATTGGAAGATGTTGTAATGTTGCAGGACTGAACACTGTTACCCAGACTATGATCTTTTCCTATGTCTGTGTTACCAAACCACAAACCGTCATTATACCCCATGATGTGTGAACAGTTTGTCAGAAAGCTTCATTTTGAAAGTCTAACCGGGAATTGCACAAGATGTATTATTATTAATTTGACCGTGAAGCCCTTCATATACAAAACTGATGCTAGAGGGATATGTACAGCATCACTATGCTCAACGCCACTGACCAAGATGTATGTGACAAGTTCAGAGTGTTGGTTTTTAACATGCGTTTAATTAGGTTTGGGCACTGTGGCGGTGTATACCATGTGACGGTCAAGATTCTTGAGGCAGACATTTTATCGAAATCAGCGCTGGTTTCTCCAACGTGATCTCATGGAGAAGCTTCTAAGTTGCTTGGAAATTTCACTATTTTATGTTTTGTGTTACACTTTGGAAAACAAGGTGAGGACGCAAACGCAGGCAACACACATTAGGCAGGATTGGGGAACAAAAGGTGAGCTTTGTTCACAAAAGCTGAATGATACAAATAAAAAAAACAAAAAAAAAAGGACAAAAGACAAAGTACAAATCAAATGAAAACTCAAGGAACATAAAAACAGACACATATCACAGAGAGAGACGGGAGATGGCGCTGGTGGGAAACACTGGGTGACATCATGGGAGAACACGGAAGGAACTGACAAAGACATTAGGGAGAACAAAGACTACATACTAACATGCTAATGAGTGGATCAGGTACAGGTGGAGTGAGGTGGGAGAAGGACAGGTGAGGGAAAGCAACGGGAAAAAACACAGGATGGAGGGAAAATCAGAGAGGGAGGAACTGAAAAGCAAGACGCAACACACAAGGGCACAATTTCACAATAAAACAGGAAACACGATCACAACAAAAAACGGGATTGTGACATTTTGTGTGAAATTTTTACACATTTAAAGCTTTTTTGTGTCATTCTTTATGACATTCAAAAAAACAAAAACATTTTGATAACAAGCTAAGTGATTTAAGACATTTGCACATCATATAAAGGCCAGGTCTTTAGATTTTATTTGTGTTGTATTGCCTCTCAAGCTGCGGTTGTTTTGTATGTACAGGCGTTTTAATCAAAAGATGAAATAATCAAATGTGATTGAGTTCAGTACAGGATGATTCATAGAACATTTCTCTATCCTCATAAAAATTTACCGTGATGGAAACATTTTGGCCGGATCCCCGACCACCACTCCGGGTGAAGGTTGTCCGCAGGTTGTTGTTTGTGAAAGGTGGCCGCCATTTTCGATTCCATTTCCTTCTCACATATCAATCCATGACTATGTATGAGTTAAAATCTTCAATAACTACGGTCTCCATTCTCTCTATTAGGCTATCTATCAGTGTTGTGCATATGTGTGTGTTTGATGTGATTGAGGCGTGTGTGTGTGTGGTTTTGGTGGCAGATTGATGTGTTTGTCTCCCCTCTGTTGTTTTCCACCCTTTGTTTCATGCTGTTGTTTGGACAGGCATAGGCTAGCTGGAGATGGGAATAAATGGGACTGTTAGGAGACATCCGTTATATGCTGACACAAAGCCATTATAAAAGAGCAACTCCATGTGTGTGTGTGTGTGTGTGTGTGTGTGTGTTTGCAGGCTCATACAGTACAGTATGTGTGTGTGTGATCTGTTGTTAGAAACAAATGTGGCTGGTATGTTTGTTTCTGATTCAGACAATATTGTATTTCATACCTTTGTGTGTGTGTGTGTGTATCGGCTCCCTGTGATGATTGTTTTCATTATTGATTAGGCTGTTGTTTTAGCGTAGATGTTCAATCTTGTGCGACAATTCCATAAATCGTTTGGTCCATGAAATAGTGATATTTCCATTACAAGTTCCCCCGGAGCCCAGGGTGGTGTCCTCAGAGTGCTTGTTTTCTGTTCGACCAACAATATAAAACCAAAGACATTCAATTTACAATGATAAAAGGAAAAACAAGAACAAAAAGTGGCGCATGCTGGCGTTTTAGAAGCCGGAGCTATGAAAATGTTTTTTTCATAGTTGGGGCTTGAGAAATCCCTTTAACAATTAATTGATTATCAAAACCATCTAAACCATTCATTTCGATCAGCGAATAAATTGAGAATGGATTAGTATTAATTATTATATGTTAATGCGTATTATTTTCGTATTACTTTGACATACTCCAGTTGTGGCTAATTTTAGTTGCTGCAGTGTGTTTTGACTACACACTGTTCCTTCTCAGGTAGTGAGTACTAAGCTGAACCTTTACAGTCATTTAGCACCATAAAGTCCACAGATAGGAAGATGTTGTACATGTGTTGATGAATTATATTCTCTTTTATTCATAAAAAAAAAGAAGAAAAGAAAAGAAATATAAAGGCACGTTCCAAATAATAAAGTCTGTGTTTCAAATGCGACAGAAAATGCTGTCCCAGTATAAAATGTTCCATCAGGTTATTTTAGTTCCCAGTTAAGTCACACAGTGAGAGTGACTCTTTTATTATGGAACGGCCCCTTGTCGCTCTGTTTTTTTTTTTTTTTTGGAGAAAAACATAATGGCTCTTCGCTGCCATGGGTCCTACTTTTCCATTACACATTGAACTTTGTCTGCTTGCTAGAAGAACAGAATTACCTCAATTTTATGTCACAACGGTTTTTCAAAATGGTTACATCTGAAAAAAATATGTCAGACTGCTGGAAAAAAAATACTCCACAAATTTTGAGGTATGGAACCGTTTCTTTGATAATATTTATGTGCAGCATTGAAGGTGGCTTGTTTTTTAGTTTGTCTGTCCATGATGGTGCGTGTCATTCATGTTTTTTGTATAAATTTGAATGGACAGGTTAGCTTATTTGTAACATTTACAACCAACCAGGCAATAATATGTTAGTGATAATTTTATTTTTATTTTCTTTAAATGGTTGCAAAAAGCATCTTGAAAAGTGAGCCGTCATCAGAAAATAATGTTTTTGCTGGTGATGCATCACACATTTATGTATATTTTTTTGCAATTGTTCTATGTAATGCCTTGTTTGAGGAGGTGCAGCTGCCCCCTTAGCACCGCCACATCCGCCACTCACGTCAAGTGAACAATTTACAGTGTGTGCCGTACATGAATATTGATTTTTGCATTAATAACCTCATTTTCTCCCCTTCCTCTGCCGTGTCAAGCCATAAATGTAAATGAAGCCATAATGTAATTACAATAAAAGATTTGACTCGTAAATCCCGGCGCCAAAAGCATGATTGAGCGTACGCGCGAAATGATGGCGACGCCACAAATTACGGCGTCTTCAGGGGGTAACTGTTGAAAGGTTGAAAGGTCTCCTGTCCAATTGTTTGTCGGCCCAGAAAAAAAAAATCAGTTGAGAGGAAAAGACTTTACCTGCTTCAAAAGCCAGAGCCCCAAACGATGTGACATGTCGGATCCCAGCTCAGAACGTTGCAGCGGAGCACGACGCGCAGCAGGAACCTCTCGCATTCGATCAGATCAGACTGAACGCGGCAAGGTTCCTCCTCGCGTGTTTCCTCTCCTCCGTAAGCACGGAGACACTTTGTCCATCACAGATCGTTATCAGCACTTTACTTACAGATAATATAGCGCCAACAAACCCGCTCGCTGACATGCAGTCCATCAGGTTACACCAATTACAGATGAGGATATTGATATAACCATGGGCCAGTGTATCAATATTGCCTGTTAGCCACTTGGGTTTGACATTCAATCTCTTCCTTCATGACCTTGCTTCGCTCTCTGGGCACTCTGGGACATATTCACATCCTCCGAATGGAAGGTCAGAGTGAGGATTTCTCGCCAACCAGATGGATTTTAACACCCCCATCAAAGGTAGATATTGAAGGCTCTGCAAATTATAATGAAATATGTGCGATGAAATGGCGTGACACTTACTCCCGGGGACGGTGACCATCCTTGACTGATGGGGGATTCAGCCTCGTCCGTTTTTCTTAGCTGCATTTACTTTCCTGTCTCTCCCTGTTCCGTGTGCTGTGGCTTGTTTCCCTCTCGCTCCGGCATTGTGTTTTCGAGTTTAACAACTAAGAAAATGAATGTTCTCAGCCTCGTCAGGATTCAAAGGGTAGGACTGAACCTGTAATAAAAAGGGAAAAAAAAATAAAGAGCATGCGGACGTGCATGCTTGTGTGTGTCCGTCGCAGTGTTGTCTGTTTCGTGCCGACGCCGCTGCAGTGCTTTATGGCGCTTCATAAAAATAAATGGTCTCTGTCTGGCTTCAATTATAATGGTGAATATGCAAAGGCGCCTCGTTCATTAGTTTGCTTTTGCTCTGCGAGCGGGGGAAGTGGATTTGGTGTATTTAGTATCTGACTGTTGTCCTAAGTAGCAGGGATTATTCTAATGCTCTGTCAGTAGCAGGGCCTAGGACTAATTCCCTTTTCTCTCCCTGATATCCATTACAAAGGACGCACTAATAGACCCCCGTATTTTCGCTTCCATATGTTTCTTAACCAATCTTGCAATTAAACCGTCATCTATTGCTCCGAGTGTGTGTGTGTGTGTGTGTGTGTGTGTGTGTGAGCCTCTGCATGTGCAACAGAGAAGGTGTGTGTGCATGTGCGTGTGCAAACACTTGACCACGTCTACTGGATGTCTACCCTGCAGATTATTAGTTGAACTGTGAGCGTTGCTTCTTCTTCTTTTTTTTTTTGCAGCGGACGGGGAAGTAATCTCCTGTCGATCCACATATACTGCGTTTTGTAATATTTTTTAGTTTACTGTTACTTCCTTCAGTGCATTTTTTGGGGTGTTTGTTTGGCACCTGGCATTTCCTCCCGAGTTTTGACAGGACATACAGTATATGTATCGTGACGACGCTCTGGTGGCTCTGAGGAGAGAGTATGCAAGTCTTTTATTTCGCAGATACACTCATGCATATGTATCGTCTCCTTTCCACGCCACCATAAAGTGTTTTTAAAGTCAACTCTGGAAGGGAAGTTGTGATGTGACCCCGTCCCCTGCTCGTAAAAGATGTCAGCATTCAATGGCACGTTCCTCCTCTTAATGAGCTCCCTCTCATCCCGTAATTCTCTCTCTCTCTCTCTCTCCTGCACTGTTGATTTTCTTGCACTTCACGCACTGACTGATCATTGCGTTGATGTGCTGCATAGTAACCGACCATGCGATGGCAGACAGTCAGAGATCACACTGAGTAAAAGCAGGCGGGTCGTCTGATCTGTGCTGCTTCCTCTCTGACTCACCCACTTTTAATTTAGCATTTTAAAAGGTGCAACGTTTTAGTTTTGTGGAGGAAATTGCATTCAGAAGAGAAAAAAAAAAAAATCTTCATTAACTGATTTTCTCTTATGCCTAAAGAAACTAAATAAACAAACGGTTCATTTCTAACGGCTGAATAAACAAACAGCAGAGTTTAATACTGTTTTAATTTGTTTATATTTGGCGGACCCTGCCACCTTTCTAGACTCACCTTTCTGGGACCTCATTATCCTCTGAGAACAGCTTGATTATTCAGTTATGGAAAAAGTCAATATATATCTATTATTACCTCATTAATATTGTAAATATTAGAAAGGTTTAAAGTTATTCTCTGAAACTACATTGTGCCCCTTGAACGCTGGCCAGAGCACATTTACCAGATAGAAGCCGACAGTTTAGCTTTGTGTCTTGGCTAACTCACTGTTGATACAGCTTAACATAAAAATTAGAAGGCTGTTGCCAGAAGGGACCCTGCCCTTTATTTTTAGTGGAGACCAATGGGGCTAGAGGTTGCAGTTACAGGATATTTCATGTTGTGAATTGCAGTTCAGACCATTAATGAGCATAAAGGAAAAGCGTGCTGTGCAGGATTTCGAAAAGATTTCCACAGGAAGCAAAAAAAAAAAGTATTATTCCAGCTGCTTAAATTAGTTTAATACATTTTTCATGGCAGTTGCACCGTGCACCCTGACCTGTCATTAACATTATGAGAAACCTCTAGAACAATCATATGCAGATACAGTACCACCAGCTGATTAATTGTCTTCCAACTAATGGATACAAGATTCATGCTCGCTGCCAACCGGTCTCAGCAGGTGATGCGCAACTGAATATGCATTTTGCAATGTGGTAATTTGAAGTTTAAATAGGGTGAAAAAAAAAAAATCGGATTAATTATACACTGAAGCCTCTGATGGCTGTGAAATATACTGAAAAGTTTATTCAAATCCTCAGGGAACTTTGTGTCACCCCTGAAAACGTTCTGTTAATGTTGTCATTGCTTTGCTTTGCTGAGCCTGGAATGGTTTATGATTTCACTGTGAGCTCAGGGTATTCAGGTTTTGGGGGGTTTTTTTGGTGAGCACTCAGAACTTTACCCACTGTGCTTTCTCTGATATTGCAGGAGCTTCAGCCCGGGGGGAAAAGAAAAGGAGAGCGAAGATAAGGCTTTAGCTGAGTAAGACACACGTAATGGGAAATTTGTAACTGGTCCACCGGTCACCTAAAAGTAATGGACACTTAAAACATTCCTAAAGTCATGAAGCGTTTGAAACACTTTTGTCCTTTTTTGTAATGGACCGATGGCGCTCTTAGAAGGAGTGAAGATGAGAATTGATATTAGAAATGAGAGGCTGCAGAGAAGCGGAGGCGCAGGTATGACGGGTATGAAGCCGTGGAAGAGGTGATGTCATGGCAGAAAGAAAAAGAAAAAAAAAGGCGCAGAGGGACATTAAAGATGACAAGGAGAAATGCCGCAATACGAGGTGATGATAAGCAGCAGAAAGAAACAAAATGCGGTCTCAGTAGTGAGCGAGATTGTAAATGACTTGTCAGGCCCCCAGCGCAGTACATATTGGAATTAATGAAGGGAAATGTTCCAGCGGGGCTACATTCATACAATGTGAATAATTAATACGCAAGGTCACAGAGAGACAGAGATGTGGGAGAGGAAGTGATGGCTGAGTACATGTGTAGCGTATATCTGTATACCCCGTGTGTTGGGTGGAGTTACATAATCGCAGAACACACAGCCACACACCCAAACACACACTGACCTCCGGAATTTTCAATGTACAATTAAGGAAGCAGCAAACTCACTGTTTGAACATGATGCAGATTACAGATTTCATGTTCTTTTTCGCTCTTTCAATTTGATCGTGTTTTGGCTGAACTGGTTCACAAATTGAAAATGTCCAGAGGGCTGTGGGCACGAGCAAACAAGACCAACAGCGAGAAGATTCTGTATAACTATTGCAGCTATTCTCAGTGGCTGTCACTGGGCTGCTTTCCAACTCATGACAGTGAACTGCTGAGGATGAATTGAGGCAATTGAGGAATGATGCTGGAAAAAAAAACCAAACAAACAAAGTTTACTTTTTGCCATCGTCATCTTTTGTCCAAAGGAGCTGACAGAATCAACAGAAACTGAAAGTTCATTGCTGCAGCCTTAAATTTGTGCTTTTGGCTTTTCAAATAGTGAAAAACCGCTGTTATTAGAGCACCATCAAAACCATTTCGCCAACTGGAGAGAGCTTGACAGGCCTGCTGGGGCCAGTTGTGGTGGCTAATCTGTGATTGGACAATCAACAGAGTTATTCAACCTGTCAGTGGGGAATGAGAGTGTATTTGTGCTTCCAAGAAAGGAGAACAGAAGTGTGCGCGATGCTCTGAGTCACAATTACCAGAAAGAAAGGGAGAAAGAAAGGCACAAACAACTTTGAAGTGACTGACTGGTGGACAGTTATTTTTGATGGTCTTCAAATGAAACTGTATCTGAGCTTGAGTGCGCAGGCCCTCCTCTATCGGCCACTGCTTTAAACAGCTCAGTACCTCCACTAGCTTCCCCTTTTCTCCAGCCCTTAATTCATATTGACCCGCCAGTTATTGCTTACTGCCACTCATCTCTGTCACAGCAGCAGCATTCGGGAGCAAACGAAACTCTGACTGCAGGGTTTTTAAACCCCGCTACAGTCCTAGTTCGGGCCACTTCAGCACCACAGACACCACAGCGTTAAATGGTCTACGCAGGTGCATGGAGACTTTTTCTTTCCTTCACTATGAACACGTATTAACAGAGCCCCCAGAGCTGCGGGTGTTATCTCAGGTAAAGCACTCGGTCATAATGAACATGAGCAGGAGATTGTAAAAAAAAAGAATCCTGTTGCTCACGGGGAGAGGGAGAATTCATTAGCGGACACAAAAGCGTTCATGACATCTGGACACCCAGGCTACATGATACGCTTGTGCTAAGAACTACGGCAGGACTCATCCGTTTCTTTGCCTCGGTTCAACAGGATTTGCATTTGTTTTTTGCCGTGCGCTGTTTGACTGTGCGAGACCCTCTTTTATGTATCCCCTTCGGTGTCGGTGACGAGATGTTTCTGCCCCGCGAAACACCTGTCATGTTGCATCTCCCTGACGCGTTCGTCAGCCGCGCTGACCTCGAGGCAACGGCAGCGACCGGATACCAGATCCTCGGAAAAAACATCCGAGGGACAGCGAGCCTTGAAGTGAACACATGGATGGGACTATTTAAGAAAGTGTCATCTTTATTTTATTTTGGATATAAGAAACTGACAAAAAGGTATTCTGCTTACATGACATGTTTTCTTTTGGACAAAAATGTCCAGAATACACTTTTCTGATGTGGCAATGAATGCAAATGAGCCATTATTTGATTAGATAATGTCCTTTGTGCATGTTTTCACACATCTATTGTATGTGACGGGTGAAAAGGAGAGCGACCAGTACACCAAAAGTTTTTGAACAACCTTT
The DNA here is from genome assembly GCA_903131615.1 of Diplodus sargus. Classification (NCBI taxonomy): domain Eukaryota; kingdom Metazoa; phylum Chordata; class Actinopteri; order Spariformes; family Sparidae; genus Diplodus; species Diplodus sargus. The sequence goes on along the minus strand of CAEMYA010002140.1, from coordinate 7,322,059 downwards.
CTTCCCTGGTGTAGTGACCATAATTAACTTGCCGGGTTCATATTCAGACTGACTTATGAAGTACTTCTGAATATTTTCCAGTGATCACATATTGAACATTTTATGTCTTTTTCTTCTGGAGATTGTCAGACAGCGGGAGTTTGATCCCAACTCTTGTTGTCTCTTAGTTAAAATGTATAACCCATTCATCTGCAGTTCCTCTCCCTCCATTCAGAAACCTTAGCCCGAGTCCTCCCAGTGCACCAATGCACCCCACTGGAAACAAAAACAGAAAATATCCACAATTTCTTATTTATCTCGACTTTTCATGGCTTACTTATTCAGTTTGTTGGGCAATTATATTTTCCGAAAATGTCATCTCCGAACATGGAGTTCATGTTGTTTCAAAGCGCTCTGTACACTGGCAGGAAAATAACTCAGGAAACAGGCAGAATCCTATTTATTTGTATTTGTTGCCCTAAAAGTAGTGAAACTTAAATATACAACAGTATAAATAGCTGGAATCTGCCAGCAAAATACTGTATTTTTTCTTATTGTAGGATGTCACCTACGGTGCTGAAACCACCAAATACCAGAAAAAGAGCAGAGGTGTTTTTCCAGTGCGAGTTTCTGCCCTGACAGACTCGCACTAGATATTCACTGGCCTCCGACCAGTGCTAAAGCTGATATTAACCCTGGCCACCCAAATCATGAGATCAAGTTAGAGGAGCTAGTCCAGGTGCGGCTAACTGCAGCTGATTCTCATTCCATGTCGGCCCGAGTCCACATCTCCGAGTACTAACCACATCTGGCTGCTATATGTGAGCCAAAGTTGGCCTCTATTTGGCCTTCCAGCTGCAGTACAAAGCCAACTGTGCTGCCACTCAGCCGGAATCGACTGGACTGCCAACATTTGAAAGTGGGATGGCACTGCTTCTCAATGATCCTCCGTGGCTGATAGACAAAGCCCGTTCCAAGTTTCAAATCTTTCCGCCAATCTCCGCGATGAGATACATGATCAAGTGATCGAAAAACCTTCTCATGTGGTCAGTGGAAATGTTCCCGTCCGTGTCTCGGAAGGCTCCGATGGGATTAGATATTTATTTGAACTTCTAAAAAATTGTATCAGTCGTTGATTAGAGTTTCCACAAATTTTGCATCTTTGAGCTCACAGCTGTGCAACATGGTTGTTCAAACACACTTGCACACAAAGGCAAGTGTGTGCGTGTGCATCGTATCTGTTTGCACCAGTTAAATATTGATGTTCAAGATCTGTCAAAGAGGTTGGGCTCAGCCCACCCCTACCTCATCAGCCCCCCTTCTTACTAATGTATGAACACATATGATTTATTAATCCCCCCCCCCCAAAGCTCATCCCAGACTCCAATTGTTCCAAAAGTTTCTGACTGTGTAATACGCCACCTTTGTTTAAAAGCCTGTTTTTTTTCCCCGACTCAGAACACAATGAGGCACGGTGAAGAATGCCGAGCGCTGTCATGGGAGAATTCGATAAAGTATGCGCAAATTACAAAGTGGAGACAATATTCGTGCTCTTCTCACTCCCCCCACGCCCCCGCCCACTCAGTTCCCTTTTCATCTCTTCGTAGCTCGCTTTCTCAGTGATGAGTGTGTGTCTGCTCGCCTGACAGCCAGCGAGCATATGGAGGGTGTGTGTGGTCCTGCCAAGCAATGGAGAAATCACAGACAGGACGGCAGCACTGTAGCGCGTTAGAGTAATCAGAGGGAAATTATCGCCCTTAAGTAGCTTTTGGACATCTGCAAGCGGCGCACGCATATTGTTAATACAGCACACGCACACACACACACCCACACACACACAGAGGATGCAGCATGCTCAGGTACCTGACAGCGAACAGATGGACTCGGCACAACCTGTTTCAGACATCCCTCTCTACTTTAAAAGAGTAATCATAGAAAAGTAAAAGCTGGCGCTCCCTCAGGCTGGTCTTTCTAATAAGCACATGAGTGAGCCTTTTTCTGAGCGATGAAAGAAAACAGGAAGTCAGATGTTTATGAGCATGATTAGAGGCGCAGTCAGTCGCAATCTCCCCACTCACCATCTTGTGCATGCAGGTGAAGGATATGAGCATTAAATTTGATAGGTGTGTTTACCTTGTGAGAAATGCTGCAATTTTATTCAGGCCTGCTGTTGCCTTGTGTTTACACTCCCGAACATGTGGCAGAATGTTTTGTGCGAGGACTTGCCGTGCATCTCATTTTTTTTTTTTTTTTTTTTTTTTTTTTTTTTTTTTTTTTTTTTTTTTTTGCGGAGCATATGCTCTGATTCAAATGTATCAAACTTTGCTGGATGTTTGCTGTTGCTCACCAACTTGCAAGTCATGGGAATAGTGAATAGTACATGAGGCGCCTCTCACAAAAACTCTCTCATACTTGGGTTTCAGGCTGCCACAAAAGATTATTTCGTTTTAGCCAAGCGAGCAGCATGGCTCTGTGGATGGTACTGTCAGTTGGTCCAACACCAATTTTGCTCAGGCCCGCCGTCCAGAGTGAAATATCTCAATAACTCGTGGATGCATTTACATGACATTTTGTACAAATATTCATTGTTCCCAGAGGATGAATCCTCATTAGATTTTGGAAAAAATGCGCCTGCTAACCCTGAGCACATTGTTGACCGAGCTATTCATCTTGCACGACCAGCAGCTCAAAGTTGATCAATTATCCAGTGAAATTTCTCCACAGACACCTCGATGACCCTAACCCTATCTGTAGCAAACATTGTATATCATGTTCATATTAAATGCAGAAGATGAAGCTGGCGTTAATGAAGCAGCCAGTAAGGCTAACCAACAGGTCCAGTCACACCAGTGGCCTGGAGACATTTCCAGCCTTTTTGTGGTTAGTTATTTTCTTCATTTTGATTATTTATTGGTATCAAAAAAGAACTTTGTTTCCAAAATTCCTCCCATTGTTTTATTTATTCATCCCCCCACTTTTATTGTTTCTCCAGCTCCACCCATCTTTTGCTCTTTCTGCCGGCTGTTCGCTGGATGTCTATCCGTATGTCTTACCGTCTGTCTGTCTGTCTGCGACCACGACTGTCTGTTAGAAGATGTGCAGACCAGCGATTCCAAAACCGTGAAGCTCAATTTGAAATCACAAAATCTTCTGGGGAACCACCCAGAATTTCAATCACAACCCTGATCAACACATGAGACAGAGATGAAGGATTTTCCAAACCATAAATTATGAGTAACCCCTAATTTGATTCCCTTGTTTTATCAGTTATACTATTTGTTGCAAATGAGATCTTGCAGCCCACATGCGGTACCTTTGGGAATCACTGATTTAGAAAATAAAACGTCAGAAAAGTGCGAAAAGGGCTCGAGATGCCATCTTTAAAATGCAGTGCGTTGTCCAACCAGCAGTCAATATGAGAAAGAGCAAGGAAGACATTAAAGAAACTCATTTGCAGCGACTTCTAACAGAGAACAGCAGCAAATCTTCTCACGCATGACCTCGCAGAGATCTGCTGAATGACATTTTCTTCAACTGACAATTCTGAAGAAGTGATGTGTCTCGATGCGGCTTACGTGCGCCAGAAAAAGAGAAAATCGTTTTCTTATAAACTGTACACCAGTTGTACCGCATTGCAGCACAAGGCACTTCACACAAAGATTCAACACAATGCCAAGTGTTTCGCTTTCCCGACACGCAACACAAAGGAGTGATAAGAGCACGTCAGTCACGTCGCGGTAAATAATACTGCTGCGATATTTCAGGGTTTCTCGTTGTTGGAAGTCTCTCTCCGGTGGTACTGGCCGAGCTGCAGTTTTCTTTTATATGTGTGTGTTCACCTCATTCGTGGCCTCCCCTTCAGACGACGTGGTCAGACGCGTCTCGCACCACAAGCGACTCTTGGATTTGTGTGGCTGTCAGGTCTGTTTTGTGCAGAGGTGTCTATGAAAAGGCAAAAGGAAAGAGAGAATGGCAGGGCGGCGGGTGGAGCGAGTATATGTTTGTGTGTGTGTGTGTGTGCCGTCATACCACAAAGTGTCAGCTCGTGTCTGTATGGAAGCCTGATGCGAGTGTGATGGGGCCCTCCTCTGCCTGTCCCCTTCTCCCCTGGTTCTCATTTCACAGGTGGACGAGCAAATTAGTTCCAGGCCTAATCCATCACCACGGATCCCGGCTCACGCGTCGGGAATGCACACCGACCGACACGTGCATGCAGCCACATACGTAAACATACACAAGGCCGTGTCGACTGGGATTTGGGGGGGGGAGAAGCTGGAAAAGAAAAAAAAAAATGCTCTTGCACAGCAGAGTGTTGAGATCAGGAGAGAAGAAGGATCAAACACACAGATGGATCAGGTGATAATGGGCTGGTAATATGTCTTAAATTGTCGTGCAATTTGTCTAAACCCTGCTTCTCTGCTTTACAAGCAGTTTTTTTTTAGTCGATGTTCGCCACCCTCCACCACTTACAGATCATTCCATGTCACTGGCTGCCGGCGGTAGGTCCTCTTTAAGTACAGGGCCTCAGCCCGAGGTGAAATGTTCCATTTTGACATTCATGCGGATCGTCGTCTTTGAAAAGTGGCTCAGTGGTGCTGCCGCCATCAGCGGCGGCGCATTGTTGTGAGGAAATGTCAGCGGTGGCAAGGAGAAGAAAAGGGACTGAGGGGAGTGTGACGGAAGTTGAACCGTGCTCATGGATGTTTGGGTTGCAGCTGATTCCGTCGCCATATTCTGTCACCTCTGCACATGGGAGGGGGGAGCGTGTGGAAATACGGATGGGACGCATTCGACAGTCTGCAGATTCTCGCCTCGTAACGTCTTTAACAGAGAAGATATAATTTCCTGTATTCTGGCTCCTTTTAACCTTCCTTGGTCCTTTTTAAAAAATTTAATCCACACATATTTGAAGATATTACAAAGCTAAAAGAAAAGACTAATTTATAATAGCTTTGTGGCACAGGCCTCTGATACAGAATATAATTACTTTAAAATACTATTTTAATCTAAAGACATAATTGCTGAGGGAATATCTGAATGAATATGACACAACACAACAATTATAACCTGACATAATTATCAGATGAGAGCTAAGATTTAGATTCAGAGCTAAAAAATGAAACCTTGTGCTTTGAGGCTTCATAACATTGTTAGGTGTCATTGATTAATGTTGTAATCCTCCATTTCTCTCTCTCCATTTTAGTCACATTTACCACACTACTTTCCTCTTTCCTGTCATGTTTCCCTTCTTCCTACCTAGTTCACCCTCTTCGATCGAGGTTTTTTTTTTCCTCATGGTGACAGTGTGTGACCCCACCTTGACTCAGCTGCCTGACATTCAGGCATCAATGACTAGTTAGCGTGTATCCGTGTGCGCCATGTGTCAATCAGCGAAAGCAGAATGGATTTGCACTGACAGAACGCTCCCAAAACAACATTGAGTGAACAAGCGAAGCATTTGTAAAGCGAGTTTAGACTAGCACAATGTCTCCGACGCCCATGCCTCTGCATTTCGATGTGCCGACGAGCAAGAGTGAGTGGCCTTTGCATACCCGTACATCCTCTGCCTGCATGTTTTCCTCTCTCTTTTAGTAGTCGCGCGCTAGCTAAAAGCCTGAGCACCCACTCTACCTAGGGGGCTAGTGTCCCATTTTTTAATGCTGATGTGAGTTTAACCTCACGATGATGTTATAAACACTCCCTCGCCAAGAAATGAAAAAAAACAAAACTCCATCCAACTCTTCTGGCTACCTCTGCCATGGGAGCAATTTACAATTTTCTCATCTCAAGGCTGTTTGTCTGCATCCACACCACTGGGGTTTTTTCGTTGTGTGTGTGTGTGTGTGTGTGTGCGCGCGCTCGTACGCGCGACTTCATCCTAATTTGCAACATTTAAAGAAGCCGAGAAGCAGAAACACAGCTGCCCGTGACTTTGGCCCACCTTACCACATGCTCCATGCCAACAGACAACCTTCACTGCTACTTAATTAATAAAGGAATTGGGGGAGTACTGAGGCAGCTCTAATTAAAAAGCTTTTATGGCTAGTTCATTTTATTCATCGCGGGTTGTTCTTGCTCTGTGGGGTAGAGCAATCCTGGAGGGGAAAAAAAAATAAGAATAAAAAAAATCAGTGCCAAGCTGTATATCTTGACTAAATCTGCCTGTTTGTATATCTCTAGTGTCTGCAATATCCTTTGTGCAACACTACGCGAGCAACAAAAAGCAGCTGTCTAATGCGCTTCAAAAAAGTTTGTTGGTATAAAAGATGTATGCGTCTGCCAGTCACAGCTGAGCAGCTCCACCGCTTTATCACTTTGGTTTCTGACGCCACTGCAGAACAATTTGAGCTTTGAAGCAGCCGCGTTTAAACAGCTCAATAGCCGGAGAAAAAGCAAAACTTCAAGCCCACACTGCTTAACATTCAACTGATTCCTCTCAGTATGTCTGGCACATTTCAGCCAGACGTGACAAAAGTAATTCAGTCATTCATTACAACCATTTAGTGTCTTGCATTAAGCATGGCAGTGACTTACTTAAACCTTTGCCGGAGATTTTTCATCCATGTCACAGCACCCTGTCGAGGATTTAAGCTTGTCTGTCAGGGCCAGAGCCACTCGGCCTTTTTAACTCACTGGGATCAGCTCCACCTGGAACACAGCTCCATCTTCCAGAGCTCAGGACGAAAACTAATTCTTCCTTTCTGACCTAACCTTTATAGTCCATTGTGAGACTGACGCTGTTACAGAAGTGCTAAATGGTAAATTTAGTGGAGCACTCTTTTAATACACTGATATTTTCTTCAACCGTGTTGGCACCCACTAAGGTAATTTACTCATCCGATGAAGTCAAAGTGTAGTCTGCGCCCTTTGAGAGCAAATTTCAAATCAATAAATCACAAACTCATCTCCGGTTTATAGCAGCACATCGCAATGAACAGCAAAACGATATATCTGTTGTTCAGGCACAAAAAAAGGGAAGAATAGGAAGAGATAATATGTGTTATGTTACATTTCCAAACCTACTGCCCTGCATTACCCATAATCCAACCCGACCGGCAACAATTTGAATATTCGTGCTTGTAACACATCAGAGATGATTGACTGTCATCTGGTAAACTCACTTCTTTACAACCTCCTCCTGACTGTTTTTCATTTTTAAACTTAGTCTGCAGCTCCAGCAGACATTAACTCAAGCACGATCACCTCAGACGGTTATGATATATGGTATAGAACTCCTCAACACCTGCAAACGCACTTTCAACGTGCACTGATTAGAACGTGTATGGATATGAGGGGAGCAGAGATCCTCCTCGCCTGAGGTGTGGGGAGTTGTCAGGGTTAGAACAGGTCAGGGGCAATTCTCTTTACCTAAGGTATTAACGGGAAGTTATACAGGTTGACAGTTATTATCCAGTAAACGATTAAAGGGTCAGTGCCCAGGGGAAGGCATGGTTAACAACTGTCATGAAGAATGCAGCCGCTGTTCTGTTGTTTATACGTCAAGGCGGGTCTGATTCCTCACGCACAGTCTGAAAGAAAATAAGCTGAAACTTCAACTGGGAGAATTTCCCGTTCCATATTCACAATGCAAGTCATCCCTCTCAGCGCTCGGATTCCGGCTTAATAGCGTTGATAAACAGACGCCACCTGATCTCGCCAATCTGTTTTGTTTTGATCGGGAGGTAGCAGGCAAATTTAGATTAATTAGCAACAAATGGCAAACTAAATTGAATGAAACACAGCAATCAGATTTGTGGCTGGCATTTAAAGGGGAAGATGACAAAGTGATAGAATGTGTTTGGGCTTCTTTTAGGCACAAATTGTTTGTTTCACCTCATCCGTTAATGGCCGTTAATCCATCAGTGCATCGGGACTTTTTCCTTGGCAGGTGACCCAGTGAGTATCATTTTTCTTTGGGTAAGGACTAATGCTGCTCTGCTGGCCAGACAGCTGAAGTCAGATCTATTCAGTGTTACCAATTTGTTAGGTATACCTGCATCTACTGCAAATTAATACAGCAGCTCTGCTATAAATCCTAAATGTTGAATGCTTTTGACTTTTGTGATACCCTGTAAATAATGTGCAATCTCGTCAGGAGTTATTACCTCCACAGTGACAGTATGAATGGTAAACACAGCATATTCCTGCATGTAATTGCACTGAGCTGAAAAGGCTCATATTTCCATTTGGATGTTGTCATATCGCTTGTTGTGCATATGGTTGATCTAAATGGATGAAAGTGGTTGGAATGCGGCGCCTTCCTAACGGGCTCATGAATAGCAGATGATTGCGGTCCCCGCGCTAACTTGCCACCGAGGCCAGTGTTACACAACTGGTCGAGTAGAGCAGACGCCATCTACCAGTTTATTTGGAAACCCAGCTGTTCTTTCACTTCTCTGTGATTTTACTGTTGGAACAAGGGTTATTACTCCATGTTTGTCAATCTATTTTGTGTTACCTAACCACTTACAAAGCTGCATCAAAGCTGTGGTGGGGAGCAAATTGTAACAAATGCTTCAGAATTGTACTTCAAAACATTCAAGAAATGAACCGACATCATCAGCTGATGTGAAAAAACAACAGCGCTGGGGTGATGACCAGTGATGCCACTGAAACGAGTAATCTAATGCGTTAATCTTTCCAAACCAGTAATCAGATTAAAGTTACTTATACATTTTTGCTTTCTTCTTGCGTAACAACTCGCGTGTAACACCATGCAGCTACACAAACAACAATGGAGGGAGGAGAGAGATGCACGTTTTATAAGCTGGAAATGCAGTCATTATTTTGAGTTTGTGTCAGCTAAAGATGAGAATATTAAGGTTCGTTGTCCACTTTGTGATGGCGACAAACTACTATCAAGCTTCAAAAACACGACGTCAAACATTTGGGCGTCGCAGCACAGTTAAGTTTACGGAGCAAGTCCCACCAGGTGGTGTTAAGCAGAGAGCTGCGAGCAAAGCCACGGCCTCGACTTCTGCAGGAGGTCCCCCACCACCCAAACAACAAAAGATGGACTTCAGTGCAAAACAAGTAAGTGGGGGAGAGTTGAAGAAGTTGGTCGGGTGGTATGTTGTAGAGGAAATGCTGCACTTAAACACGGTTGACTCGCCCTCGTTTGGTGCCATACTAAACAAGATCCCTATCTTCTATCAATAACGTTACTGTTAGAAATGCACTTCCAATAAAGTGAGTGTTGGCAAAACTTGTAATCTAACTTTAAAAAAAAGAAAAGTAGTCAGTAAAGTATCAGTTACTTTTTAAAGGAGTAATCTGTAATCAGATTACTCTTTCAAGGTAACTGTGGCAGCACTGGTGTTGACATAGACGTCATTGCCCTGCAATGCAGAGATACCTGCTGAAGTTGGAATGCTAACCAGCTAGCCCTTACCCGTCCTGTCTCAGAATAAAACCCTTTTCAAGGCAGACATTTTGACTTGTCAAAGCAGGGAAAAAATGCAGATGGAATTTATAACGCTAATGATGGCTGCATTCCATTAAACTTGTAAAGTTTGGGGTTTTTTGCATGCTTACTCGGTGACATGGCTTTCGGGGACACATGCTAGAATGAAGGCATCATAATGTGCAAATTCTGCTTTGTGAAGTCAAAAAATCCGATGTGAAAGAGGGTTTCTACCACTCTGTACTGGAGCTGGGAGACATACGCCATGGCAGTCACTAAGTTTTACAAGCTGTCCAAGTGCAATAAGAAATACTCGCGCACCTTCTGAATTCAACTTCCTCTCTTTTACCAAACTCAGACGAGCTTAATTGCCTCGTTAACTCGTCGCACAATTCACTTCATTCAGACTACATGAATTAAATAAAACTCACCAAAACAGTTTTTGTTTGTCCCCACAATGACGTCTGGTTTGGTCAAAATAAATAGTATTCCGGCTCCACGGTGGTGCTGCTGATGTCCAACTCTCTCTCGCTCTCCACAGCCTCGTGCCTCTCCTCTCCCCGCCAGTGTCATAGTCCTGGCCAGAGTTACTGTCAGCCACCTCCATAATGTGTCCCCTGTCTTTAAACTGACCTCGATCTGTCTTGAAAGCTTTGTTCAGTCCCAGTTTGCTGTGGAGTCATGTTCACTCTCAAGCTGCTAAACCCCAGTTGAGCTGTGCACCGTTTCCTGTGGGAACTCATCCCCATGATCCGAGGTCTTAGTCCAGGCAAACTCTAGGGCTTCCGGCGCCAGGTCAAACAGAGCCATTAGCAAATGGTAGCTAGCAACAACCAAGGAAAGCTAGCATAGAGCAGCAGTTGTGGGTTACTGCGCTGATATGCCATTCTGTACATTTTTGGATTGCTTTGAATTCGGGCCACACTTAACACATTACATCTGTAAAAGTGCAATGTGTGAATATTGGTCAATAACCACTGACAGCTGATATATCGGTAGCTGTCATAGCTAGTTAGCTCAGTTAGCTTTGTGGCTAACAGTCCTCAGAGGGAATGTTTGTGTTTACATGCTAGCTCAGGAGCTTTAGACAGTGTTCAGGTGCAGGGCAGTGGTGGCCCCTGGGTAAGCCGATGTGGTAACTGTTATTTCTCCCCCCAAATTTTCTTTCTGATAATTCCAGTTAATTTTTTTTATGTTTAACAAAAGGATTCATAATCCAGCATTTGTTTTTTATAAGTAAAGAATGTACTTTGCGTTCACGGAGAAGTTACAAAGTTTGCTTTATTTAGTGTTCGTGTGATCCCAGCTCTTCACACATAGATCTGTTCAGTGGTTTCAGTAATGAAAGATCAGATGTAATGTACAATAGCAGTGCTCCATTCAGCTCCTTGTATTTTAGGATGATGGTGTTGTGCATGCTGGCTCACTTATTTTCTTTTGCTCGTCTACTCTAAGATAAGGTCCTTCATTCATTCATTCAAATAACTCTTGAGCTAAACAACTCAACAGCTCACCAGGCACTAAGATGGAGAAAAAAGGCTGTCTCAGACTAATGCATTATATGCCATTGATGCAAATCCTTCTTGATGGCTCCCAACACACATGAATGGCATGGAAATAAATTACTCACACTGCTCGTCACCTCATCTTTATTGGATCTAATTGTTTAAAATTCATGTTCCAAAGAGTCACTTTGAAGTGTTTGTGACACTTTGAAGTTAATTAATTGTTTCACAGCTGCGTTTTGCAATAATTACGTGCAAGAAAAAAGCATTTTTGAATCAGTCAATTTTTTTTTAATTTTTTTTACATTTTGAAGTCATAAGTGATGATGAAATCTCATGCATTCTGCAAAACACATTTTTTGACATGAATTACATGAATGAGAGGAGCTGATTGATCTCTTCTGTCGTTGCGGGTGGTGGTGCTGTTTTGGATTCCATCACATACAATTCTTATTGCATTAAGTCTAATTGTATTTACTGTAAATCTACCACAGCATAGGTATTCCTCCACCATCTGTGGCATCAGATGAGTTTGTTTTTTTTTGTTTTTCCCTCACTGAGCGTTTTTCTTATTGAGCTTCTTCTCTGAACACATTAGTCACCATTTCCCACAATGACGGTCTGTGTGAAAGCAAGCTGCGGCCTTTGCACCCCCATATTGTGTTTGTGTTCGCGTTTATGAGAAAATGTAGAGGTAGATAACCACTTTGGGGCCACAATCGTTTGTTCAATACTGAAAAAAACATGTTGAAATGACTTCTCCTTGTGTGTAATACTGTGGCTGTGACAGGCAGCACGCTTTCCAAATCGCATACAGATGTCCAACCTATGGCTCTACGAAGAGGATCGATGCCCATCGCAGGTCTGGTAATGGACTAGGCCTCTCTCTCTTTCTGTCTCCGTCTGAAGGCTTACAGTAAGGATGGCCTGTCCGCCCCTCCGTGGGCTCTCTCGGCTCGCTGTTCAGACATTTTCAAACATAATGTCACTATAGCTGGACCTTATCCAGCCTGATAAGCAGAACTGCAGCTGTGGAGAGCAGACATCTGGTTGCCAGCCTCCCATTTCACTGTGAACAGGATTAGGTCCACTGCCTGGAAACCAAATTGTTTTATTCCGCCCAACAAACTGCAGACGAGGAATAGGCTGTGAAAGATGCTTGTCATTATCCATCTTAAAAGCTTGCACAGGCTTTGTGAGGCTTTTTTTTTTTCTTTTTTTTTTGCCATTTGTCTCTGGCTAGCATTCACTTCTGCATTTCAACCGAGAGCTTTGGCTCCATCATTTTCTCAGTGCTTTGCTAGAAAGCTCTCAATCCCTTCATTTAGAACACTGCATCTTGGATACTCTCCGAGGACCTAATTTTTGTCAGACAGCCTTTTCTTTTTTACTTTACTTTGGACATTTCTAGGAACGTCTTTAAAGAAATAGCAATTCCCAAAATGATGATATAAGATGGGGTTTGTGTTGAATGTGTCATCGAAGCTCAGCGTCTGAAACTTCAAACCACCTCCTCTGCCCACACGGAGAACATACTGGGCTTTTTGAGGGAGTTTGATGGGATAAAAAAAGAATAACGTCTCTCGGCTTCCCCCACCATCAAAACATGCACAGAAAGGTTCGTTCTTTAATCGGTGCCCTTGAACAAAGCGCTAGCTAAGATCTGGAGTCGGTCCCCGGGTGCAGGGGTTTACCCGCGCCCACTGCTCTGGGATAGGTTCAGTGCAGAGCACCCGTTCACTATGTTGTACGTTGTATAACATGTGATAAATAAAGATTCTTCTGCTTCTGTATATTTGTGTTACTTGTTATTTGTGTTTATTTACCATTTATTTTTGATACTTGGATACATTTAATATCAGAAACTTTGAGCATTATTCATATTGCTTACTTTCTCTGTTACCAAAGTAATAATCTAGCATTATATATATATTTTTTTCTTTACTTTTTGTGTACTTTATTCATCCTCAAGACGGTCGGGCTTTGCACCCAAACCCTCTGCTTCCAAAGTCGCACAGCTCTGGGCTCCGGTACATCTGCAAGGGATGAAGTGAGGAGAAGTAGTGCAAGAGGCGAAAAAGTCAGATCAGGGAGGAGGTTGGGGACGGATGGTTGGGTTAAACAAGGACTTGTCCAATGTGAAGCCAGAAAAAAAATTCCATATTATGAGGTTTAATGACCACGCATACATACCATAAGGTAGGCATCTTTGTAACTGAGGTTACAGAAGTTAAAGTGATTTAAACCCAAACCATGATGTTTTCCTGAACCTGACCAATGATTTTTCTTTCTTAAATCTACTATCTTAATCTAAATCACAATTTGACGATTTAAACTCTTTACTGTCAGAGTAAAATAAGATTAAATCACATTGTTACAAATTTAGCCGCATCATCGTGGACTAGATGTGTACAATGCACTCGTCTTGTTAGAACTTAAACCTAAAAGTGAAACCTAAGCATATTGCTGATCCTAACACGATAATCGAGCTGGTTTATACATTTTATTTTCAATCATATGAAGAACTGACCTTCTGCTGAACATTTAGTGTGAAAACAGTCAACATTTCAAACCCCCATCTCCTCCCACGTTTCAAAGTGAATTTGTTGTTGGTGCCAATGATTGGATAGCCTACTATTTCCCTCAGAGCCCTCAGAGCTTAGCAACTAGACAACACAAGAGCATAACCAAATAATCAGCACCACTTTGTAAATAAGAAACAAGAAATAAGCATGTTCATCAATGAGCTAACGTTAAATTGTCATCATTTCATATGGATATTTGGGCCCATTTGTAATCAAGCCTTTATTTTGTTGTCTATTGCCAGTTTGAAGTGAGGGACGTTACACTAAAGGTCTGTACTGCGCTGCAAATTTGGAAATGTGTGTTGAAAACAAAATGGTGACCAAGGAGTGAATGGAGGCAGCTGGTTGATGGAAAGCCAAACAGACGTGCACACATGCGCCGGATTGTTATTTCTAGGATACATTTTCCTTCAATTTATTCGCTGGAAGGCCGGGCCGGGATAGTGGCTGCTGCCCGCTGGTCATTCGTCCTCTCTCAATTTTGTTGTTGGAGACTCTTGGCTGACTAAGTGCTCCAAATGGAATTCCGCCTCCTGCCAGGGTCCCTTTTTCTTCCTCTGTCTCTCTGTGGCTATTCCCCCCCACCCCCCTCAGCCACTGCTCGCTTCTTGCGTGTTATGAAGTAAAAATAGGCAAGTAGACAATAGTTGCTGGGAGATCAGTGCCAAATAGAGCACGATCACTGAGAGCGGCGTTAATGGCTAAGAAACAACTTCAACATATGACCTGTAAGTCCTCCAGCTGGGCTTGAGAGGAAATGACTGATTTTTCAGGATCTGGCAGGATGGCGATATGTATGTATATATATATATATATGTGTGTGTGTGTGTGTGTGTGTGTGTGTATATAGTCAGAACCTGATAAGGAGATTAACTGCCAATCATAGCACAAGTATTTTCCACGCCATAAACTTCAACTTGAAAGCTGTTCTGCGGTCACCGCACATCTGTGCATGTTTATGAGTGCTGGAATCACTTCAATCTCCTATTTAGAGAAAGGAAATGAAGGAAGATGATGGAGGGGGAGGAGGAGGCGAGAAAAGAAGGAGGGAGAGGATCTAAAAGTTAAACTGCATGCTGATGTTTTGTACTTCCTGTTTGTGTTCCTCTGTGATGGGCTGGCAGCTGCTGCCAACGCGGGCTTCCAGTTCAGCAAACATCTGGGCCTCCCCTGCCTGCTAAATGTGTGCAGAAAGAGAGAAGCAGAGAAGGACATGCTGCATAATTACGCCGGTCTAAGGGTGAAGGATAAAAATACTGTAGAGAGGAAGGTGAAAATATAGGAAAAGGAGAAGCGGCTTCATGCATAATGTTATATGATCGACAGAGGAATCAGAGAAATATATAGAAATGTACCACACACTGATTTCCCTGACCGCTCTCAAGGTAGCCAGATAATTTATGTTACTTGTGGGTTCTTTTTTTTTTTTTTTTTCCCCAACCATAATCTTTTCGTTTAGACGTCGGCGCGCAACTCAAATAGGCACTTGTATTGATCGGGCTTTTAATTTCAGTGTTTTGCTCTTATCTACTCCGCTGCAGTTTGGACGAATGCCTAAACCATCCAGCCTATATTCCAGGTGGTCCACATATCTGTATGACGCAAACGTCCATACTTGATTGGATTTTGTTATCTCTGTAATTGTTTTAATCAGCCTATCACAATTAGCCTCCAGGAGAAAACAGACAGAAAATGGGCAGAGGGAGAGGGGGTGGGTGGTGGGTGGAGACGTTGACAGGGAGAGGTGGGTGCACTAGTCCATTACTGATAAAGCATAATTTTTTTTTGCTTTATTTGCTTTTGTGTAGCTGCTTTATTTTCATTCTGGTGAATTACAGAAAATGTGCCCTACTCAAACTTGGTTGATCCAAGGTCGGTTTGTAATGAGGCCCTTTATTTTTTGACAGCGCTTCATTGTCCACGCTGTCACTCATGCATCTGACATCTAAACCCATTTCCTCTCTCAACAACAGGGCTAACCGAATACGAGTGCTCTCTAAGGAAAATAAAGTGGCTTACAGAGAATCTACTGAACAATTTCACACTCACAGGCAATTGACTTGCTGACCTCACACTTCTATTTTTACATGCGAGGAAGAGGATGTCAACCCAACTGCTCGATGAAATGTTGGCACTGAACAAACCACAGATATGCTGAAACTTAACTTTTCTTTATGCTGTGTGTTATGACGGCAGTGTGCCTGTGGTCTGGTTGGGTTTAGGCCTGAAAATTACAACCCGACCTGACCCGACCCCCGGGTTTTTAAGCCCAAACCCGAGGCAGCCCGACACACCAGCATAAATTGTCTGTCCTAACCCGGCCCGAACCCGACCCCCCGTGTGCCTGCATTGTTTTCCTCATACACTTGTTATCATGATCAGACAGACAGTAGACGGAAAGGTGACGCGAGCCAGGAGACAGGTGCTGCGTCAACGTCAGCAGCAGCACCCGCTCCCGCTGCAAAGAAGACACCGCGCTTCGACCAGTGGGAAAATATATTCGGAGAGACAGAAACAGACGATTTCCCCACTCCTTGAAAAGCAAGGGTGAATTCGCCTGTGGCAAGTTTACTTTTAGCCAATTCCATCTTCTCCAGCCAGGCAATAGGCACGAGTATACGTCACGCAGCAGCGTCAGTTCTGCACCTGCCCCTCCCCATGAAGCAGGCAACCAGACTTACTCATCACCACACGTGAACAGTGATGATTCACAACACAACAATATGTAATTTACAACCTGCAAGAAATGTGTTTTATGAAAAAGGAAGCCCCATGCCCGGCCCGACCCATTGAGAACTCTAGTTTAGGCACAAAAACCACTTGGTTAGGGTGAAGAAACGGCCTAAGATCTACTTGCTTTTAACAACACGTTCAGGTAAGCGTGAGAAATTACACTGTGCTTTGTGAGCACATGAATGGTAGGAGCAGTGAAGGAGTATGGGGCAGTGGCAGGGTCAGGGGTCAGCGGCAGAAGACGGAAAGTATGTGCAACAGCACTCAAAATGCTGCCGGTTCTCCACGCGAATGTGTGGTTCGAAAACAAGTATGAATCCACTGACACATACATGGCAGGAAATTGTCCCCACCGTGTTGTTAAAAATCCTACAGTTTCCCACTTGCAAATGTTGAGAGGCCTTCTCGAGCAGCAGTTAGTGGCTTGGCAACCTCTTCGCCTAGCTGCAACACCACAACCGTCTCCTCTACCGCCCCACAACATGAAAGTCAGAAATGTTAAAAGACAGTTTTATTGTAGTGACTGGGATGGGGATTCCATATCTTCTTCCTCTTTCTCTTCTTCTCCTTCCTCTTCTTACTCTGTGAGCATACGCCCACATAAATTTAACAGCCCATCATCACATATTGATGGCATGCAAATCAATTCCAAAACTGACAAGGGCAGTGGGACTTAGTAGCCTGGTATGAATAGATAATGAACTTAATTCCCCCTTTTTCAGGACCTAAAAATTACTGAATGCCATCATGTGAAAGTGAAAGGTCAAAAGAAGTAAAACATCTAAATGTGCCAGTTTACCATTCTGACCTCCGTCGAAAGCTTTACCAATAGCTTTTTAATTTCCAAGCTAGATTGAGGCGTACAGCAGCTTACCAGGCTTTGTCATGGGGTAAAAAAGGCTAAAAAAAAAAAA
>CAEMYA010002140.1:7269596-7304632 GCA_903131615.1 Diplodus sargus | reverse complement strand
GCAAGTCTTAATCATTATTTTGTCCCAAATTACACTGCAAAGAAGGAGAAAAATATGGCTTAAATTCGTAGTCTAAAGATTCCTTGAGGCGAATTCACAATGATAAAACAATTCTGTAGTGTTATTTCAACCGTACCCTACTCCTTCCTGTAGCGTTTGGCTCATTGAAACACTTTTGTTAAAGCGCTCTTCAGTATTAAATAATAAAGTCACTCCCTATATATGTTGTTGTGTTTCATACATCTGTAGACTGACACCGATTTTGCTGTGTGTTTTTGATGATCCAGATTCTGTTCCGTTGATATCTTCAGCCAGGACAGAAACTAACATATTTACCAGACGGTGAAAGCAGCTAAGCACAACCCATATTTATATTTATTGTGATGTGGCGTCCTCTTGTGGCCATAGTAATTATTACAGCAGCAAAAGAGGAAGTAAGAGAAGGTAGTTTGAAGAGCGACTTGTGCTCACAGGGAGGATGGTGGTGATGGATGGATGGGTCGAACAAGCACAAGTTATTTTTCAACCTAGTAACAGCAGTTTTGTGCAGCATTTGATGATGTTTACCGTTATTTTAACCAACACAACTTTCCTCAATCTAACCAAGCAGTTTTTGTGCTTAAACCCAACAAAACAACAAGCTAATGCCAACGTGTATGCCTTGTCACTGGAATGCTGCATGTTGTTGTTTTGGGAATGGTTCAGTATGTAATTTTGGGAGTCATTGGCAATCAATATATTCAGTCACTCTTAATGGTTCACGGAAAAAGAGGTCTACATGTCTAAATGCCTAACTCAGCACATGAATCATAACTTTGGGTTTGTGCCCTAAGCAAGTAGATTTTTGCTCCTTAAATCATGTGACTGAAGTGAATACAATATAATATAATAAAGGCTAGTAGAAATACATATTCACAGCAGCAACAAATGCTGTAAATCAAACTGGATCAATAATAAATAAGTGGATCTCGGAGTCAGAAGAGGCTCGCCTTTTAGCAGTGACACAGGAAATTTAGGAGCTTAGCAGATGAGTAAATAAGTATTAGTATTAATGATCCCGGTGTCTCTTTTTAGAATTGATCAATGTTCAAGAAATATCAATACTAAGTGTCTGATTCACATTTAATAAGGCCAAAACTGTCACTGCGCTGCTCCAGGGGGAACATATCACCATTTGCAGTTATGTACTGTATAAAGCTCAATACACACACATTTTTCAGCTGACACGATGTCCGTGGCCAAACTCCAGGTGAAAACACAGAGCACTTGTTGAACTCTGTTCAGCGCATAAACATGCTTTATAGCTGCTGCTGTTTCGAACCTGGAGACGAAGAAGTCTCGTTGTTGGCAGATACTTTATCCAGTAATGCAGTAAGGGCCTTTAAATCTAATAGTCTGATTTAGCATCATCAAGTTAAGAGTCCCTTCAGTAATGACCTGGCACAAAGGCGTGTTAGGGACCCTAAAGTCTTCTGTCTCTCTTTACTGTGATAGTCGCAGAATATTCAAGGACTAAAGGCATTAACTCCTCCGTTGGCCTCGTGCCAATTACATTAAGCCATAAAGGACTATTTGCTCACTTACTGCAGTGCAGACAATGGACTTGGCATCTATCTCTTCATCTGCCATAACTCTCTTTGTCGAATACTATGAGCCGCCTCTCCTTCTGCTTTGAAACTTACCTTTTCCCTGTTTTATCCCATCGACCACTTTGTGCGAGATTGGCAGAGTTTCTTCATCTTTGCAAATCTTACACCGTCTCCAGGACAAGAAAGAAAACCGAGAGAAAGGCAGAGAAGATGTTCAGAGAGATATCAAAGGTGGAGATAGTGTTTGAAAGGATTTGGGGTACTGTAGGAGGCAGGAAAGTGCTTGCGAAGACAAATGCTGTTGTTTGCCTGTTGTCCTCAGATTCAGGTCTATATCATAGCTCTGGGTCATATAGTCTGCTTTATTTCTGCTTTCATTTCAAAGGGAAACAGACTTTCCCCCCATCTTTCCTCAGCCTCCACTCCTCTGTATGTCCGTGCACAGAAATGTGCGCAATTATGCAGCCCCCACAGCCTTCCTCCTTGCAAAGTGAGAGACGGATCAATGAGGACACCGAGATCATAGGGGAGAGGGGTTGGGGGTGTTGGTCTGCTCAGATATGGATCAACTTTAACTTGGCATGTACCAAATAAATGCCAGAGGGGGTATCGGGATAGAGACACCCTGCAATAAATCGATCTCGGCCCAGCGTGCATATAGCAATCAGCAACGGGTGTGTGAGGTAGAGGGCCGAGGTGGGGAGAGAGGAATCGATCAACACGGATGATCTGAGAGGAAAAGTTTTCTCTTTTTTTTTTTCCCCCTCCCTCACTTGTCACACACAGAAGTGAGTGAACCAACACCCATGGGCTCCGACACTATAAACGGCGAGTAAATAGACTTGTCTCAAATGTGTCGTGTGTGTTTCTCTATTGCGTGTGTCTTCATGTGGTACAGAGTCAACACAAGTCTAGATTGGATGGTGTGTGTGTAGCACACAGTCAACACGGGTACCGATAGGGAGAGGGGGAGAAAGCCATTAGAGATAGGAGCTGTGGTCTGAGCCCGCGTCTAATGCAAGACTACTCAGCCAGTCAACCAAATCCTGCTTATCGTGCCACGGGTCCACGAAGGCCACAAACGCACCCACAAACACACACAAACAAATGTTCCCCAGGCTTTCCACCCCATCCTCTTTTTTTGTCAACAAAAAAGCAAGGGAGGCATTCCCTAAATCACACACACACACTGAAAAGCACGCTTCTGTAGTTAAAGAAATAAAGAGTACAAAGTAAGTTGGACTGAGGTTATTTCTTGTAAATTCTTCATCGTTGAATTTTTTCTTTATTGTAGCATTCATCAGATAAACCCTCAACGAACGACTCTCTTTGTATCTATTTGTTTTTCTATTCTAGCAGTCAGTATCAATTTCCATACATCATTTGATTCAGGGGAACTTTAAGTTTCACTCTGGCTCATATAAAGTTGTTTGATCTGTGAATGAATGAATTTACCAGATTCCCCCCCCCCAAAAAAAACGGCAGTCAAAATGTGGTGTTTTTTTGTTCTGTTTTACTGTGAACTCACACAGAGCCTCAGAAAGTTTGTTTTTATTATGATTATTACTCAAACGCATGTACTTGAATAATATGAATGTTTTGGTTGCATCTGACCTTTCCTGAGCAAGTTACAGCAATTTATTCTGATATTATCCTTGGCGTGTATTCCTAAAGTTCATAAACTGACCATGTAGATGTGTCCAGAAAAGTTCAAGACAGTAAATAGAACGGTTATTAAATCATAACAGAGGCTGCTGAAGTAAAAGCGACTTGGCTATGGCCACTGCCTGTCGGCCCGGAGGAGGAAAGGTAGGTGAATCAGTGCTGCAGAACATGACGGTGTAATCACTTTCACTACAGAGCGCCTAAATGCCGAAACAAGCGAGTGTGATTCCACTGAAAAGCTGTGAAACTCTGCGTCTCTGAATCTGCATGGGTCTTTAAAGCATCTGGATGGGATTAGCGGGTTCAAAAGTTCTTAAACATTTTGGAACAGTAGCTTTTTTTTTCCTCAAGCCGTCAGCGGTCTTATCTAGGTCTCAGGAGGTTAATCACATTATCGACAGATGTGGTTACCTAGATTGTGCATGAATAATAATGCAATGCTACGCAATATTACTGTACACTGGCTTTAGTTGGACTCTTATCATATCATAATGAAAAAAATACAAAACACAATCTGTTTTACTGTCCAAGGGAACTGTAATATGTTAATTTAGTCAAGACACTTTCATCACATCAAACCCTAATGTGCGATGTGATTTTCTCTTTGTTTTGTTTAACAACTGCAAGTCAGTGTATTCCCATTCTGTCATCACTTAGCGATAGAGTAGTTTTCGCTGTCAATGTCTGTTTCTCAGGTAGGATTCAATCTGCATAACCATGGGCAAAAAAAAACATAATGATAGGATGATTCCCCTGCACCACCATAAGCAGGTTACTCTATGTGTGTTTCACCTCCAGTGGTAGATACACGTATCATTTCAAATTGAAATCTGCAACGCTTTTCATCAAGGCAGCAGTTGGATTCATGTTTGTTTCCACCCGATGACTGTAATTCCAATTTTCACTGTTCTCCCGGCACTTTTCTGGTCTCACTTGGCGTGTCATTAAGTTTGTCTGTTTGCTGCTTTAAAGGTGCAGTTTGTGAGAATCGGCCACCTGCCAAAATAAGGGGGCGGCATACCACACGAGCAAACACTACCTGCTGTTAACTGTGGCTGCGCTTAGCTATTCAGCTCAATTAGCAGTGCAGGTAGTGGCAGGGGACTGTGAATTTTTAAGAGTTTTTTTTTTTTTTTTTGTCTCACATACTGCACCTTTAACTGGTAGTGTATAGTGGGTTTACTGGGGTTCTTCTTTGGGGTTAGGGTTAGGATGATTATCAACTATCAACATGTGCAGTATGAAGAATAACAGTCAATATTACCCATAATGCACCCTGTCCGTCAACAGTTCAGTCAGAAATGTACTTTTTTCTTCTGGCAGTTTGGTCAGCAAAGCACAGGAGCTGATTTTGTTATGCTGGCAGCAGCTAACGTAGCCTTGAGCAGAGCTAGGGGGACAGGCAACAGAGGTCTGTAAACTCACTTATTTTGAATCTTTTTTTGTCTTTCTTTTCAAACTTTAACCACCCCTTGACATCACTTAAGGGCAATTTATCAGACTGAACACAGCTGCCCTCTAGAGGCAAAACATACTTTATGAACTTTGTTTGTTTATGCATTTGCACTCCTCGGGAAAATACTTCATAAAATCAGCGGAGGTTCCCAAGCCTTCCCATAGCCAAAGATGTTTTATTTTATAAAAATGTCTATCATGATAGTGATTCCAGCTCTATCGCCGCCTCACACACTGTTGTTTGTCTCTTGACACGTACAGTAGCATTTCTTGTGCCATGCATGAGAGCACCCCTCCTGTTGACAGGTTGATCTGTGCTGGCATTTATTGATGTGGCCCAAAGCCTATCCTTAAGCCTCTCTCTGAGATAGTGTCGCCTGGGAATGGGGGGGTGGTTGAGGGTGGAGTGGTGGTTGGGGGAGATAAGCCAATGTTGCACACGAGTGCTTTGTTTATGATGAAGTGGTCCAGGCAATTACATTAGAGGCACAACGAGAGCCCTCGTCTCTCTCTCTCTCTCTCTCTCTCTCTCTCTCTCTCTCTCTCTCTCTCTCTGTGACTCTTTGTCAGCCGGCTCGCACTTGCAATGCCTCACGTGTCACTCCTGGCGAAAATGCGAGGAGGCACCTCTCAAACCTTATCGGCCCAGCAGTCAAGGACGGGAACTTTTGTGCCGTCCACCTTTAATAATGCCTTGCATGGTCTGCCGAATGAGGGAGGAAGATTTATGACGTGACAGAGCGGGCGCCTGAACCTGCACACAGCGTCTCTCTCTGTTGAGGGTATCTGTTCGCTCTTTTATTGGAGGCCGTGATTTAGGAGGAGTAATTGACTGGAAATGGACTAATGCAGGTGAGATACTTTATGGTGTGAGCGGTGGCTAACTGCAGAGGACTCTTCCTTGATGGAGAAGCGGAGGAATGGACTGAAGAGGAGAGAGTGTTGTGCTGCACACACACTCTCACACACACACAGAAAAAGTAATTAAACGGCGTATTGAGTCTTACAGACTCTTCTCTTTTTTTCTGCAAACAAGATGAATTGCAGTGAAACAAGTGAAATTATTTCAACCCAGTGGCACATTTCATCACTTTTTAACCAGAGACAGAGAGACAGGGAGGGAAAATAGATTTGAAGCTTCAGTACTACATTTAATTACTTGTTAAAATTGAGATATGCAATATGATCACTCATGAATGTAATCCCCCCGCAGGAGTGTCTCTCTGACGTGACGCTTTTTAGCTCCTCGTTTTTTTGCAGCAAGATTAAACGATAACTGCACAAATCCTTCATTGTATACACTTTATTTGTTCATTATATCCTTTCATTGTACCCTGTTTGTGTGTCAGTTATGTTACTGAAGCAAACAGCTCACGCAGGATTTTTTTTGGTCGCAGCTTCAGACTGTCAGCCAGATGTCAACAGTATCAACTTATTTTCTTTTTTTTTTTTTTTTTCACTTTCATATCTGGGTTCCAAACTCCTCTCAGCTCATTAAACAGCGGCAAATAGGGAAATAATTACTTATAAAAACACACATCTTGCAGCCGAGGCATGGAAGCCACAAACACAAACTTATAGCGGGCCAGATGGACAGCGTGGCTTAATGTCGTCATGTCACGAGCTCCATATGCTCTCCCGTGTATGATTTCTGTTGGTTTAGTTGTTCAGCGCTGCAAAGGCTCCTGTGATTATGCAGGCAGGCCGGGGGAGGAGGGAGGAGGAGACGCAGAGGAGTGTCGCTGCCCACAGGAAACAGGCTTTGACATATGTGGAAGCACATAGCTTCTCTGGGGGGAGGTGGAGGGAGAGGAGCGGAGAGTCTCCTCGGAGCTGTGGGGAGAAGGGTGTGATCATTCTGTCATAGGGTATTACTGTCATAATGCATACACACACACACACATACACACACACACACACACACACACACACACACACACACACAGAGTGCACACACATAAGCGGATGTGTACAAACATATAGAGTTGAAATTCTGATGTATGATACTCTGTGGCAGCCCTTGTGCACGCAGACACACACCCCTGCATACACCTGTACACCGGTGACGGCACCCCCCCCTGAAACACACAGGTGGAGCCCTCCGGGGGCTGCCATTTTCTGCACCAGCACCTGTCACCTGGATAACGGGCAAGAAATGAAACAAGCACGTCAACCTCTGCTCTCCTCCGCACTGTTCTCTCCCTCTCTCTCTCTCCTCCTCCCTCCCTCTCCCTCTCCTTTCATTCCCAGGCGTGTCAAGCCAGCCAGCTATGATAATTCTGCACCTAGAGACATGCTCACTTTGCTTGTGGAGTCACCGATTGCTACGTTTTCCCAGCTAAGCTCCCAGAAGCTCGGCCCCGGCTGTGAAACTGACAAAAGGAAATACCTCAATTCGGGGTCTTTTTTTACGACCCGACATGAAAGGCAGATGCTGACAATATGGAGTCCCACGTAGCTCGAACAGTGAATTAAAATTAGTGATATCGGGCATGGTACTTGACGAATGGAATCTGTCATTGCAAAGTAATAACATTACTAAACTTAATCCGTGTTTTTTTTTATATTGACAGTAAAGCTGCAGGCTGGAAAGCCGAAATAGCTTAAAGGAATTCTGCTGAGGGCAACATCAGAGCGATACATGTCTCTGGGTTTGACACTAGAAGCATAGTTCTCACATTACATGTCATCGTTAATTTCATAACATTGTTACTATGAAAACATTTAGTGATGATTAAACATCTTACATTGTTATAAGGGGCAGCATATCACCGGAGCAACTGCCAACAGCTGCTGACTGTAGCTGCAATTAGCTCAGTTAGCCGTGCAGCTAGTGGTCCAGACTGGATGCTCAGCATGGTACAATGAGACAAGACGGGCCGGGGCTAGCTGGTTAGTATGCTTACTTCAGCAGACATCTCTGTAATACAATACACATATGTCATGAAGTCATGTTGATATTTTTAGTAAATTCTTGAATGCTTGAAGGTAAAATTCTTACATATTGCACCTCTCAAGTCCCTCTCATGGCATTATTTAAACCCCTGAAAACTCATCTCTTTTCCTCACAATTACACATTTGGTATAGAAAAAAATCTCTATCTGGCTTTAAAATTGCTCGGATGTAACTCTATAACTTTGCCTCATTTAGGATGCGAGGTTCGACTGATATTCAAATTAACAGATTCTAGCCGGAACTGGAGTGTCGCCCCGTTCAACCACATTTGTTCGAAAGTAAGAACTCTGAATACAAAATACAGATAATAAGCTACGTCTGCTTACCTGATGTCATCTGAATACAGCTCGTTTTCCCAGGAACTTTATAATCATGAGATGTAATGCCCCTAGGCTCGTGACAAATGAAACCCTGGCTGTCTGAATCTTTCAGATTTTCATCGCTTATGCTGTAGTTCTAAAGCGGGAATGCTCAGCCATGGCACTGACGGGCCATTTGAACAGGTTAGCAAGGTTAAAAGCTTGGTTTCCATAGGGGGAGGGACTTTGACTACAATCTTTGGGGTTTACTTTTGCATCTTTCCTGGTCACAGTGGAAACAGAAAACTTCTGTGTCCCTAATGTTTCCATGTGGTATTATTCTTGGCACCGGTAGTCTCAAAGCCGGGTAGAGCAGGTCGACTAGTGATCGGAAGGTTGCCGGTTTGAATCCCGGCTCCCCTTGGGTGGAACTGAGCTGCATGTCGAAATATCCTTGAGCAAGATACTGAACCTCAAATAAATTAACTCATTAATCCACCAATTAATTTTATGTAATCAAACATGTATAATTATTTCACTATTTAATTATTTCATGGTCCTGTGTTGCAGCACCTCATGAATTTATTTTATCTGTCAAACTCGCCCATCAAAGTCGGTGGGCGGATACTAACACCTGATTGGTTACCCTGCACATCAAGTCAAGGCAAATTGATTCCAGATAATGAATTGATGCAATCAACAAAACTCTGCAAGGTGCAGGACAAAATGTCAAACAACTTGCTCTCACAAGAAAGTTTATGGAGATCCTCCATCAACATAGTAACCATGTTTTGAAAAACTTCTTCTTTCGGTTTCAAGACTACAGACAATAACGCAATGGATTAGACTAATTTGTGTTAGCCCCGCCCACTGACTTTTATGGGCGAGTTTGACAGATAAAATAAATTCACGATGCACTGCAACACAGGACCATGAACTAATTAATTAAATAGTGAAATAATTATATATGATTTTTACATAACATGAATTGGTATTTTAATGAATTAATGACACATTTGATTCAAATTGTAATTAATCAATGACACATTTGATTAATTAATGACACATTTAATGAATTATTTAATGGTGTATTTATTTATTTAATAAATAGAACAATAACTGGGATTGGCTCCAGTAACCCCTGCGACCCCTTGAAAAAGGGGGGATAAAGCGGTTACATCCCTGAGACCCTCACGGACAAGCGGTAGATAATGAGATGAGATGAGTTGAATTTAGTCTATAATGGAGACTTGAAAGCAGTTAGAAATGATTCCAGGGTTCTTATAAACCACAATGCAGAACGTGTCATTGTATTATAGCCATTTCATTGTGCAATCAACATTGCACAATGAAATGTAATGCGTTAAAGCAAAAGACTTGCAAGTTTAAAATATGCAGAAAGACAGTGTAGCTTTGGGTCACACAACTTCCATCTTGAAACAAAATCCAAAGTGAGAGAAGTGCCTCAGAAAACACACCATGTAAATTATACATGACAACTTTTTGAAGTCATTTTCCTTTGTTAGCATTTGTCCCATCATATCCAACCCCTGCGTCCTGCAAACATGTCCTAGATCAGTTATAGCTGGTTACATATGATTAAGAAAAGTCATGAAATGACTGAAACATGCTGGTAATGCATCACGGAATTGTGTGGATGTGTGTGTGTGGTCAGGAGCAACTGGCTGAGTGGAGAAAGTGATTAAAGAGACATATTATGTGTGTTTGTGTGTGTGTGTGTGTGTGTGTGTGTGTGTGTGTGTGTGTGTGTGTGTGTGTGTGTGTGTGTTTGTTGCGAGGAGAAGCCAGAGAGAGCTTTCAGAGGCACAGATGGGTGCATTAGCACACAGTGGGAGCTTATGCTTTATTTTAGCTTTGCAGCCATAAATCTTTGTGGGGGGTTGAGATATAATTATTTCAGATGCAGTTTTGCTTCAGAGTCCTCAGAGGGGAGATATTGTGTTTTGATATTCTGGGGGGTGAGTGGCTGCTGGTACATTACTTCTTTTGTAAAAGAATCTGAGGAACTGCAGCGAGAGGCCCTGCTGTCCATTTGTAAAGGGCACAAGTGGACGAGAGAAATCTTTAAGACCGCTTCCGACAGCGCTGGGCCTCTACTCTTTTATTTCCGTCACTTTCTCCCTCTCTGTGAACCCGTGTTCTCTTTCTCTCCCCCCGCGATCTCCCATCAATCAGTTTCCTGCCCAGATGAACGTCCCAAGCGGTGATCTCTAAATTTCCATCCCAGTATCGATCAATCCCCTCCGTAAGACCGCTGTCTGTCTTCTGCTCCCCTTGTATTTGCCGTGCAGCCGCCTCCACGCTTGTTTATCTCCCCTCACGCATCATCCCTCATCGCTGCCTCGCCGCCACCAGCACCTCCCCTTCGCCATCATCTTTTCCTCCTCGCGAACACCTCTCCTGCTGCTTCTCCTTCCGCTCTCTGTTTCCCTTCTGGTCAGCTCCTCCTCCTCCTCCTCTCTCGTCTGCATCCTTTTGTTCTCCCCCTCCGCACATCTGTCTTCTCTCTCCCTGGCTCTCTTTTTCAGCGCACCTCAGCATCAATCCAGCACATTTTATCGGCATGAATGTCATAAAGATCCTTCCTAATTATTTGCCAAAATGCCAAGGCCTCTGAAAAGGATGCTCGATGAGGAAACATTCTTCACCCAAGAAAAACTAACCACATTAGTAAATAAATCTCTCTCTGTCTCTCTCTCTCTCTGTATCTCTACCCGTCTGCAGTTGGTTTTTATGTGGCCAGTGATGGCAGGGGTTCAAACTGTGATGGAGTGCCAAGATGAAGGCTCCGTCATCATTATTATTATTCATGATTTGGACGCATAAAACAAGTCCTTCGTGAAGTAAACAGGACATGCCCGCGGTAAAGAGAGGCCTTGGCCCCGCCGCTATAAATTGCCTGCGCAAAAGGACACTTTGATATTCGGAACTTTATTAGGATGCCCTTTCTTTTGGCATTGTAAGAGAAAGCAAACTGCCATTCGGAATCAGATTTAAAGCCCTTGGGTGATGGGGAAAGTTGCGGAGGGATGGGAGATGATGAAAGACGGTTGGGACGGGGTTTAAAATGTAAGATGGCGATAAACCAGCATGTAAATAGTTATTAGGAAACCTCCCTCTTGTCAACAAATCAGCAGATAGGCCGGGGCGTGATGACGTTCACCACATTTGATTAAAAATTGATAGACTTATTCAATGAATGAGTAAATACGGAGTATGAAAACATGTCCCCTGACAAGTACATGCTCTTCTTCTCTTTCTGACTTGCTGTTTCATCATTCCAATCTCCCGCATAGTCGACGGCAGAGAGCGACAGGAAGATGAGAACAAATGGAGAATGAATGAGCAACACCTCATATTTATTTTGGTAGGAAACAGAGCTGAGGAGATGGTAGACACAGGGATGCCAAATAACAAAAGGGACAAAGGGATGTGGAAATGAAATGCAACTGCTGCAGATATTGATAAAAAAAAAAAAAAAAGCTCCAACACCACCAGTCAGAAGTATTGAGCTGCTCATTAGTTGAACTGTATTCAGCAGCTACCCGTGATTTTCTTGACACTATCCAGCGCGGATATATTCCGAGAAAGACAGCAGCAGAAGTGGTTGACTGATTAAAGCAGATGATGGTTAACTTAACGCCATGGAAACAGATGAATCCTGCTCTTCCACCGAAAAAAAGAAAGGGATGACTTTGCAGGCGAGGTGCTAACGAGCTGCTGAATAATAGAAGGACTGTATTTTTCATTTTGTTCAAGCCACCGTGGCCTTTAAGGTGCATTTCCCTCGACGGGGTTTGAGCGTTTAGAAAACAAAGATGCAAGGACGAAAGAGGATATTGACAATGTGTCTGGGAAGAGACGCGGATTCACTGTGAAATCTCTGCTCAATCCACTCGTCTCCGGGTATCAATAGCAAAATGTCCTCAGGGATCCCCACTTACATCAGACTCTGCTTTGGAGCTCTATGTACTGCGAGGCTGGATACAATTTGTAGCACTTTTGTTTGGTAGCTTGATTTAGAGAAGGCTTACTTCGAATCAATGAGGAGAAAATAAGAGAGTAAATACATGCCAGTTAAGAGTTTCTTTCCTCCCTCCAAGGTCCAGCATTTTTAAGGGGAAATGTCTGTATTTTTTAACCTGGACCCTCTATCAACATGTTTTGGCAATGTAAATAATTCATACTTGACCCACGTTTTGAAATCGGTCCAGTAGATCACCTCAGCTGGCAGCCCATGACATGGCTGCAATGGCAGTGATGTATTCCTTGGGGCAACTCCAACCTGTCAAAGTAACATCGATAGATTTAACCTCTGACGGGCCAGAGATGAGACTTTTTGTTAAATAACAAGATTGTTTTTGTGACCAGAAACACAAGTCTCTCTCAAGTTGAAGTCTCACTCTGAAATCTGCAAAAGGTTGAGTTGTTTAAGGAAGACGATGGTTTAGAGAGTTAGAGGGAGGAGGGACTAGAGGAACTGCCAGCAAGTCATGGCGGACTATTTCACTGATGGTGAGGATTTGCAAGGCACAAGGTAAGTTTAATGTAATTTCTTAAACAAGGATTTGAAAAAGGGAATAAAGTTTGAGTCCTTCTCCTTCGATGATGAATCGAGGAGTCTCACAGCCTGAGAAGAGAGGCGGCTCTGTAGTCTGGTGGGACGGCTGCGGATACTTCTGTATCTTTTGCCAGAAGGCAGCAGTGTGAACAGACTGCAGTTTGTTGTCTGTTAGTATCCTTTGGGCTCTGTGCAGACGTCTCACTTCACCGATCTCACTGATGCTCTGAGCAACCAGGTATATGGCAACATGGGAATGAGACTCAACAATCAACTATCATTCTCCAGAACCACCTTCCCAAGTGAAAAGCTGAAAAAATCTGTTTTCTACGCAGAAAAAAAAAAAAAAAAAAGATTTATATCAACAAAATAGGATGTTGCAACAGTAAACAGTAAATACCTGATACCTGCTGACCATATTGCTGGTTTTATTTATGATCATATGTCCCGGGAAGTTTGCTATAAGCATATGCTTATTCCCAGCTATGGTGGTACTGTCAGCCTGAGTAGCTAGTTCAACCAAAGCTAGTGGTTTAGCAGTAGAGTCCGGATAGCCAGACAACAAACCTGGTAGGATTTCACAGTGTTGACGGGAGTGTCAAAGGGGTGTTCATTTTATCTGCGTGTGCATGCACAAACAGTGGCAAACATTTTGATCCAAAACCAAAGGCAGCAGATGATGGATGTAAGATCTGATATCGATGAACTGTGTGTGTGTGTGTGTGTGTGTGTGTGTGTGCGTGTGTGTGTGTGTGCACCCGTATGAACTGCATCTGATGCTGAGCGGCGGCGGAGTGGCGGTTTGCCGGTGCAGCTTGGAGAGTGATAGTTTGGCACAGTGAAATGGGAGAGGCGAGAGGCAGTTTTCAGCTGAAGATGTGTGAGGGAGAGATCAGGACAGAGAGGATTACAGAGCAAGTGTCATGTGGGTGTGTGTGAGAGAAAGTAGGCATGTTAGGAGCTGTTCTGCTGTCTCATAATGCAGGGGCAGGGATGAAGGAGTAAAAGTCGATTAACATCATGAACATGATATCTTTTTTTTCCGCTGCAGGTATCATTGTGATTGTGTGTGTGTGTGCGTGCGTGCGTGCGTGCGTGTGTGTGTGTGTGTTTACAGGTTGATAGAGCGAGAGGGGGGACTCTAAAATAGATGCACTACACAGTGTCTAAAAGTCTAAAAGCTGTGCGTGAGCCTCATATGAATGCGAGGATATTCTGGTGACTATTCTCAGCGATAATCAGAGTTTCCTGTGGCTATTGCCATGCATCACCTTCGGTAATCAGGGACAGAGAGAGAAAGGGCGAGACGATTGCAGCAGGCCTTTTTGCAGTAATACACACGAATAAGAATGATGTGGTTTGGGGTGTGTAATTTCCCGGACTTCCATCTGCAGAGTATGTTTTACTCAGGCTGCAGAATTGAAAACAGGAAGACAACAGAATAAGGAAAGTCGCCGACCTTGACCATGAATTAAATAACCCCTGCACACACACACACACACACACACACACACACACACACACACACTCCAACATTCCTCTGCTTCCACCAACTGGAATAAAACATGTGTTCAGTGTCACACAACCTGTCAACATCATTGTTTAATGAGGGGCAGACAGCCAGTGTGTAAGAGTGTGTGTGTGTGTGTGATTCCCTTTGATCACATGATTCTGGACCACCTCACAGGACCATAAAGGTGTACACATTCCCCATAAAGCATGCATGTCTGACTTTTTCTGCTCTGGAGGATCTCGAGGGGGCTTCTACAGCGTCTGAGGTGAGGGTCGTGTCACTGTCTGAGGTTGTCTGAGGTTGTCGAGCTTGCACTAACACCAGCAATCAGAGCTGCGCTGTGCCCGCAGCCGGCCTGCTCGTGATGTTTTATTATTGTCATGATTTCCCATCATCCCCTCTGTCACACTCTGCCCCAAGCGCCTTGTCCCCATGAACGATGTAATTGTTGGAGAAATTGTCAAATATACAAATCACTCGAGCCTGAGTGCATTTGATGGGGACTATTTTCGGCGCCCGTGTTCATCGCACTGAAGGAACATGTCAGCCAACGCAGCGCGCTGGCTAATTGAGGTGTTTTCAGACAAATATGGAGCTCTCTGGAACAGAGGAATACTCTCAAATAGGATTTGGCGACACATGTTAGCAGAGTTAATTCATTGATGGTTTTAGTGTGTTTGGGAGCAAAAATGAACGGACTAATTATTCAACACACTTGGCTACAATGTTCTCGATATTGCCTCCAATTCATCCAAGTGAACGCTTAGAAAATGTAAAATGGAAGAGCCTGAGAACCACACAAACTGGATGCCTCACACTGGCAAAAGTGTTCTGGTCCCACCACAATCCCTTACCTTATGGTACAAGAATATGAGACAAGTGACATCCTCTGGGCTCCATGCAGACATCTCACTTCCCTGATGTCGCTGATGCTCGTTAGGTCGGTGCCCAGTGCTGTCCTGGGTGGTTTTAATCTTCCTGTCCGGGCCGTGCACACACCATGCAAGCTTGTGATGTTTCCAGTCAGAATGCTTTGATTGTTCTTCGATAAAAGTGTACACGGTTTTGTCCATTTAGCCTAATTTGATTTTGATTGTCGTATCGGTGCTTCCCTGATGGGAAACCTTCCCATCTCTGGCATTCATCCAATATGACTTGAACGGAGCACTGCTGCAGTCAGGTCACTTCAATCTAGGCAGAAATAACAGTCAGTGTTTAAATCATGTACAGCATGTATGCCAATCCTTCCCATTCATTTCTGAATGATATAAATACCATGCATAACAGATGTCAGGTGACTTGGTATGAAAAAGCAAGAAGGTCTGAGTTGAGAGAAGGTTGGGGTTGATGGATGGGTCAAACAGACAGGTCTTCTACCCAGGAATCTGGTGTTTAAGAAACCGAAAGTCCCTTTTGACTCGCCCCAAGTCGATGGTAAACTAGCAGACAAACATATTTAACTCACGTCATGTCATCTTTTCCTAAACCTATCCAAAGTACTGCCATCACACATTTAGTTTGTAATCAACAAACTGACTATAAATGTTCACAAAAGTTACTGGCCTCGAAATTGAAATAACTTAAATGTGTGTAAAGTCGTGCATTTGGATGTAGATAGATGAGACCGGACTGGCTGTTGAGTTGCAATCACTTATCTATACATTTACATATTCTGTATTGTGGGGGCACATACAATTAAGAGAAATACATTAAAATGACCTTTTCTTACCTTCACCGAAAAGATGTTGCTGTAGTCTTTTCTTGATTTTCAAATTTCAAATAGTTCACTTCTCCAGTGACTGCCCTTTTTTTTAAAAAAAAAATATATATATATATAATAATCCAGTTCAGCGTGGCTACCATAAAGCATCTACCATTGCCTCTGGCTGCCTCCAGCAGTCAACTGACCCCAACGACTCTCCCCTTTATGCTCTCTCTCTTCTCATCTACACGGGCAAAGCATGTGTGTCACCATGGGTGGTGTGTGTTATTAACAGCATGGGAGCTTTGGAGAAGGGGTCACTAGCGAAACACGTGGGGTCATGTCAGACTGTTCATGCATTAGGCTGTGGCCGGGTATGTGTCACAGTGTGTGAGGGTGGCCTTTCCACGGGGTGAGTAGGTTTCTGAGAAGCATGGAAAACGCAGTGACGGGGTTATATTGAGGAGGAGAGAGGGTCATGTGCCACGCGACATGTGGGGGTGAGCATGTTTGAATGTGACACACGCAGCAGTGCGAGGATGGGTGGGCTGAGGTGATCCATACTAGGTGTCATGCCGTCTGTGATAAAGCAGCGGTGAGAGATCACTGAGCTCTGTCTCGTTCCACCCTGGGGAGTGCTGGGTGTATTAATATCTACAGAGCATCAGCTATACTGACGTAGCACAGATTTCAAGACTCTGGAGTCCCACATAATATTTTACTGAACCTGTGTGGAAGCTTTAAGCAATCTGTTACCAAACACTCTGCACATACACAGCGACCTGACAGCAAATGCCTTTTTTACAACTGCAGGGCATACAATGTAGATGTAGAGATGGAGAGTCTCTTCATCCAGATTTCTTTTTTTACCTCTGCCCTACAGACCTCTACATTTCTCCTCCCGCAGTCTGACTTGCTCCCTGGTGTAGATGGAAATTCAGCCAAACAGATTTTCCATGGGACTGGAGGTTGCTCAGTTTTTTAATCATTCAGGCAGGATTTTAAATTTTATTTCTGCTTAAAAGGGTAGGTCAAAAACTGTTTTTATGAAGAGACCTTGCTTGCCTTGCTTCAGGATTTTCAAGTGCAGGAGTGTACTATGTGATAAAGAGGGTAATGTTTATATATATATATATATATATATATATATATATATATATATATTTATATATATATATACTCTCAATGTGAACAGTTATTGATCCCTTGCGTAATCATCAGCATCATCACACCATAAACAAATAAATAACAAGCTTTTCACACAGGATTGATGAGTGTGGTTGTGTGTGTGTGTGTGTGTGTGTGTGTGTGTGTGTGTGTGTGTGTGGGTTGGTGTGAAATTTTCATCAAATCCTATGAGAACAAGACAGAATGGCTCCAGACTACATGGTGGGGGAAACTACAGTCCAGCCATGAAAAGGGTTCCCCTAACAAAACTGGAACTTTAGAAAATTATTGAAGCATAAATATATTTATCCACCGTCCACTAAGGGTCCTGCTATGCTGGATACACTATTATAAACCCCACATGCTAACGTACTGGCTAAGTGACACAATAATGTCAAGCGTGCCCAACTATTGCAATGCAGGAGCAGTTAGTGGAAAATGACTCTGTCAAAAGGGACAGAAGCGACATGACACAAAATGTTAGGTTTTCCTCACTGAGGTAAATAGAAAGCCATTGTTATTGGTGCGTTCACAGTACCTTTCAGTGCACAACAAATACAACATTCAGGCATCACTCTCAAACTTCATGGCAAAAACATGATAACTTGCAACAACAAGTGGAATATGTATTGCTGCGAAAAAGCCTTAGCAACAAAGCCACACTGGGAGTTTGTCTGTGTTCTGCCTTTTGTTTCTGTTGTACAGTTCCAAAATGCGTGACCGAGCATTCTGTGCCTTTGTACAGCCACTTGTATATGTAAAGTGTTTTGACAGTGAATCTGAAAAAAACCGAGACAAACAGTTAAAATTGACCTTATTTTATTCAAATATGGTTAAATGAGGCCGTTCATCATCCGTCTTGTAAACTGGTCTCCATTTCTAACATCCAACATGAGCACGTCTTGGCCTTGTCGAACAAGCATGTGTCACTTTGGTCCAGCACACTGCTGTGTTTCCCTCTCTTCAACACCACTAACAATATGCAGTCTGCCCACGACATGTAGGCAGCAGCACAAGTTTGTTTACTTTGTCCCTTTATCCATCTGATGTAACAGCGTCATTCTTGCAGCCTTCCAGCTGCTCTCAATCAAATACACAACACTGAGATGAAAATAAATATTTCCGATGTTTCCTCACAGGCCTTTTCTTCCCTTTAAATAATAAATTTAAAGGATGCATGTATATCTACTGCAAAAGATGACTAAATCTGACATCAGCTGAACTTTAAAGGTGCTTTGTGTATGAATGACCACCAGTGGAATTCATACTCTTAGCAAAGCGGGGACAGCGGTATCACCAAAAAGTTTGGGCAACGAACCTTTCTTTCTCCTTTCTTTCAACAAACAGCTAACTTTGAAAACGTATTAATACTGTCAGTAATGTTACTCAATCACCTACCTTCATGAGCTTTTGGGAAATAGCCCGCATAGAAGTCTAAAATAAATGATGCCAGTTCAGCATCAAACCACTCTTTCTCCAGTTAAGTGAAGGCAATGCTTTCTCTTGTTTAGCTTCATTTTTTTTCTTACTTACCTTTAAGAGTAAGAGTACCTTTGTGAGAATTGTGACCTCTCTGACCTAAAATTAATAAGATCCAAAGAAGTCCAGTGGGATGGCATGTCTCAGACGTGGCTGTCCTGCACAGGTGAGTTAGGTGCATCGTACTCGGTGTGTGCACTGTGGTGGAGGATTCCTCCAGTGGCCGACTATCTAACAAATACTGGGCTGTGTGAGTGGAAACACTCAGGCCTGTAATGAGTAAGATCAATCACCACACAGCATCTACAGGCCGAGGCTCAGCTGAAATTAACCAAGCCGAAAAGGCTCACAGGGAAAGGAATAGAGTCCGTGGACGCACAGGAGTTAACCCACCGACCGCTACATGAGTGCGGACACTCCAAGAGATTAGCCAGAACGAGAGCTTGACATTATGTTGCATCCTCTGAGTATTCCTCCTGCTGCGCTCTCTCTCCTTTTTCTCTTTCTTCTCTCTCACTGTTTCTTTATCTGTCTGTGCCCACTGCTGCCTCAGATAAAACCAACAAATCTCAGTCTTACATCTCTTGCCCCCATGCCTGGTCCCCCTCGCCTCCCCCTCCCTTCCCCTCCCCTCCTCTTTATTTCTTCCCTCTCCGTTTCCATGCCTTTTCATGATGTATTTTTCTCCTCTTGCTGAGTTATGTCTGCTCGCATCGTGACCTTTTTTGTTTTGCCAGAGTCCTCCAACAACAGCATGACAAATATAGGGAAGAAGATATTCTCTCGCTCAGAGGTTTGGACCTGGTTAAAATGACTTTCATGTGGTATTACTTCAGTCATCTATCCAAATTCCTCCCCTGCAAGGACAAATAGGCCTGTATATATGCAGACCCCGTATTCACGACGCCTCATTAGGTTATGCAATAAAGAAGAGGGGAGGCGAAGAGGGGGAAATAGGAGTGTGTGTGTGTGTGTGTGTGTGTGTGTGTGTGTGACTGTGTATGAGTTTGCTATTTCTGTTTTTACCAGCATCTCACCCACCTATGCCTCTGATAGAAAACAAGCTATATTTATCATAATGTCAGAAGTGATGGATTGAACAGATGTAGTAGTCTTTGATTCACACAGTGAAACTTCCCAAAATAAATATGTATCATTAGTGAATTATCAGTTGAAAAGCGCATTACATTTGTGTTCAAATTATAATAATTGGCAACACATTTGACGATTGATTGGCCATTCATAAATCATCTATCATAAAAAAAAAGACTCTAGTGTTTTGATTCCATTTCAGGTTGCAATCATTCAAAAATAACTTAACCAATTGTAATGCAAATTTTTCATTATCTCCAACAAGTCGGGACTAAACAGTGGCATAATAAACACATTATTGAAAAAACTGAAAATAAACATCAGTCGCAGACATCATCCTAGTTTACATTTCATTAATGCTGCAGGTGTTTTGCCAATAATTGTATTTAACTTTCAGGGTAGCAGGAGCTAGACGTCTTCAAAAAGGGCAACACTCTTACATAAACAACTAAGAATATTGAATGAAGAAAGTTTCAGAAAGCGATTAAAGGTCCATTTTGTGAAAAAGCTCATTTTTGAGTCTCATTCCCAGCTAGACAAATACTTTGGGTTTCCCCAACTTGTCAACTATGGACATTTTGGGAAGGCAGCCAATCCTGAAGAGATGTTATTTGACAGGCTGGGAATGTGACTTGCAAAGTGAACCTTTTTTATTCACACTTATGTAACGTTTAAAGAATAACATTGACCTGCCGTGAAGCCTTGTGAATCCATGGAATGTGCCAGAGCAAGTCCAGCTGGCACCACCATGGATCTGACATGGCTCTGACCCGTTGTAGCACGGACACTTCACCTCTGAGGGGTGTCCCGTGGTGTCTGGCACCAGGGCTTTGGTGTTGGATCCTTTGAGACCTCTGGGGTGGAAGGGGCCACCTCTATGGATCTGACTTGTTCTGGCAAGGATGCTCGAATGGATTGGGATTGGGGAATCAGGATTCTTTGGAGGTCAGCACCGTAAGCTCACTGTCGCATTCCTTGACCGTTCCTGAACAGTTTTTGCGATGTGACAGGGTGCCTTGTCCCACTGGGGGAGCTACAGCCATCAAAAGAATGTGTTCAACATCTGTGATCGCAAAGGTTAGATGTCAAAGTGCATCATTGTCACTCAGACAACTAAGAATGTATCCAGATAGTCAGTTCAAGAGCTCAATATGTATAATTCAGACTTAACTCATACAAGAATAGCATTGGTCTTCTTGTTACAATGAAATATTCTGCTGGAAAACCTTGTGCATCCTTTGAATGTGCCAGAACAAGTCTGATCGAGTCAAGATCCATGGTTCAGACTTGACCTCATTGCCAAGAGGAGATGTACATGGTCTGCATCAGTGTTGCTTTGCGTGTCAAGTGAAATCCACATGAATGCCAGGACCCAAGTTACCACAACAGAAATTTGCACTGCTACAGCATGATCAATGGTATACAGTTGACCTGTTGGTCTTTTTCAAGTTGTTGTAGATAATTGATCCATTTATAGGATAAAAGTACATGTGTTTATTTACACCACGGTTGGACTATCTCTGTTGTACGATAACAAGGAGAGATTAGATCTGCTCTAGGTGGAGGTCTGGAGAGAAAGCTTTCCTTACCCGCCAACGCTCCTCCCTTTTATCAGATGGGCAGAAGGAGAGGCCTTGACATTATCAAGTAAAAAGGGCTGGCTAAGAGCGATATTACCTGGATAAGGCCACAGATAGGGGGGTCGGGACATCATGGGAGAAGGATCAGATTGGAAAAAACAGCAGTAAAGACACAGTTGATCCATCTGTACACTGATTTTATGAAAGTACCACCAGATAGTCTTACATTTCACAGTTTTAACTGGTTGAAAACACCACATATGTAATCTTGATGGCAAAGTGGGTCAGAAATACATACATATAGCTCATTACAGAGTTTCGTCATGATCCGAGCCAACTTTCTTCTTAAGCTTCTGCTTGCATCCGATCGCCACAGTACTTGACAGTAATTATTCTTGTGAATTATGCCAGTTTGAAGATTGAGTCTGTAAACCGCTGAGGTAAACAGTCAAGCATTAGCAATTCCAGAAGCTGTTTACATGGAAGAGTACAGTGAAGCGTGTTGAGCTCATGCATACTGCTGAATAAATTCAAAGATTATGTTGACAAGTGTTTGGCAATGATAGACATGAATTGTAAGGACATGGAGTGCAGCTATATGAGTGTGTGTTGCCTCATGGGTGAACGTGTACACAGGCGTGCGTCAGTGATATTAACGAGTGTATTCAAAAGATGGATTTTAATCATTGGGGCAGGCAGACAGCAGAAGAGCTAGTCAGCTTGTCAAAAGCACACACAAGCAGCAGAGACAAACAGCGTCACTCAACATCCCCCCCCCGTCAGAAACAACAATTAAGTGGTTGAGCCGGCAGTGGTAATGCTGTCAGGCATGTGAGGGTTTCTGTAATGCTACTTAATTAATCTCTGCAAATCAAATCGATGGTAATTTTGCTTGCGTACCAATCGGATTTGGGGCTTCATACTGTGACACGGTATCCAGCTTGTGAGCTGAAAGGGCTCGTTTTTCACAGCAATCAAACAAGCTCGTCCATATGTTCACAGTGCGTCTGAAAGACGGAGATGGACGATGGCGGGTAGGATGCAAAGAGGAGAAGCGGAGGAGGGGAACGGGGAGGAAAAAGATTGTGCACAAGACGACACTGGAATCTGCATCTGTATGTCCTTATATTTTTTGACCATCGAGTAGCCCTGAGCAACTGTTCACACCCAGTGTATGTCTTACCCTCCCTTGAATGACATGCTTGTTTCCCCTTTGATTGTATGCATACAACTTATACAACAAATGTAGCTTCAATGCCACATTTTGATATATTTTAATTGGCTGTTTATAAAATCCAACAATATCCCAGCATGCATTGTGTGACAGCTAAAACTGTCCTGAAACTAGTCTTTTTCATAGTTTGGGGTATAACGTATGTGTTGGAAACTTGCCGTGTGTCTTTAATACATTTTGAGAGAAGTTGTAGTCGTATGTTTTTGCAATAATGAAAACCATGACAAAGGTTAGTGCTGAATTCAGTGTGAGTCCCAGATAACAGATACACCATATCTGAGGCTTCATCTTAGTACCAGCAATTTATAGATTTGATTTTAAAATGTTTATTAAGTTTATCTGAATATACGCAGGGTTAGGGTTAACCCTAACCCTAACCCTAATATACGTTCAGTTTAGTATACTTAACATACAAAAATAAATAAATATGTCTAGGTGCACAAATGTTTATAACAATGTAACTTAAACTATATGTAGTTTTTAGGTAAATGCTTTTCATGCAACCCCTTCAATTGGTTGAACAATTGAATCCAACTTAACAATTTTCTCAGCATAGAAAAGAGTAATGAACAGGAATATGGTTGAAAAGTAATCACGTTGTGTGTGAGTGACAGAACAGTGACAGAACGGGGGGGTAATAGGCGGTAATTATTTTCTTCGCAACAACATGAAATTTCAATCACTTCAGCCACCTTGAATGGCTTTTCTGTAAAGAAAAACAAGCTGTGGAGGTGTGCAGGGGTCAACTGAAATGATTCATGCAGGTAATGATAAAGACCAGGACACGGCAATGCACTGAAGAACGGAGAAAATATTGAAATAATGGCCAAGATGCACACTTGATCATCATAAAAGCTGGAACAAATTCATAATAAAGGTGTCTGGGATCACGCCAGTAGTATGGAGAGTAAATCCTTTCTCTGTCTGTTCCTCTCTCTGTCACACACACACACACACACACACACACACACACACACACACACACACACACACACACAAGCCAAACCTCATGATTGCAGATTTGAGAGTAGTGTCAAACGCAGATTCATCAGCAACAGCGAGTGTCGCCGGCACACAAATTTCAGAGGAAGTATTATTTGTTACGGGCTGAATAAATGAAACGATGCCTCAAATTGTCAAGATATGAAACAATACAGAGCAATAATTCTCATGCAGGCACATTAGGAGCAGCCTGAGCTCTTTTTAATTGTGATTTACAGTGTAATGTGTTTTTCACAACAGATTTTCACTGAACATTTTCTTGATACCTCGTCTGTTCTTCCTTTAATGCACTGGATGCACTGTGATCTACGGCAGAGGCCTTCGCTGAGAGGATGAGAAGTTAATTTATGCACACATGAAAAATGACCGAAGCTGACAGAAAAATCAATTACACTAAATCAGTAAGTGTGCAGCGGAATCTTAAAAGGATTCCCCGACAAGAGAGAGAATGAGCCTGATTAGATACATGTAACCTTTGGTTCCACAATTTGCATCATGCTCTTTAAAGTCGGTGGAGGTGTCTTGTGACATTAAGGTACCGGCTATGTCATCATTAACGGTCCTGCAGCGTCATGGATTATCT
Source organism: Diplodus sargus (assembly GCA_903131615.1). Classification (NCBI taxonomy): domain Eukaryota; kingdom Metazoa; phylum Chordata; class Actinopteri; order Spariformes; family Sparidae; genus Diplodus; species Diplodus sargus. The sequence goes on along the minus strand of CAEMYA010002140.1, from coordinate 7,280,734 downwards.
GAATCCTTGAGAGGAAACTTCCCTGAGCATCGCACGCAGTGTACACTTATGATTATTAACTTAAAAGCCCCCTCGAACCATCAGGATTATCCACTTATTTCATTGTGGTTATTCTGACTCTTCAAACCCAAGTATAACTAAGAGGATTAATAACCGAGGAGCCAGCCGTCCTGGCGTGTGCTCATGCCTTTACTGGCGCATCTAAATGGGACGGAGCCATTAGTGTTATCGGTCGCACCTGTGCTTTTCATGCAGCGTTAAATCAAAAAACCCACTGCCACACCAGACGTGTCCATTTTTCTCAGTCTCCCCTCTCAAGGGCTTCTGAAATCAGTGTTTCCGGATTTAAAACGGCAGAAACAGTAAACAAGGTGTTTCCCTGCAATGATTTAGCCCCACTGGCCAAATACTTACCGGAGCTTTCGTTTGATTCGCGTTTTAATTGGAGTGTATCAGTATTGCATGTCATCTACATGAATGACAAGGCCACATTCTGTAGAGGCCTTTTTCAAAGCAGACATTAGACATGTTCACATGTAACCCAGGACAACGTCAGCAGAATCCGGCCCAGACAGTGTTTGCAGTTGACTGACTGATTTTGCATTGATATCAATACTACAAGCATGCATTTGGACATATCGGGAATATCCACAAAGCAGTAATGGAATGTGACTTTCCAGGGGTAAAGTCTGCTCAATGTTCAGGTCAGACAGTCATTCGCTTATTTCAGGGTAGCAGTGCATGTGTGATGAGGGCTATTTTGACTTCATTAGCGTACAAAATCCACAGGGGTTTCTGCTAACATAAATTATGGCTCTGTTTCCATTACTGTATCTAAATTGAATCCCACCATCATTCACTGAATCATTAACACTACTTCTTTTCCTAATGGCATGTCAATAAGTCTCCTGTGAGGAAAAAAAAAGCCCATTGTGTAGGCACCATCTCTCCTACCGACATATTCCACATGTAGTGGGATGGACCCAATACGGACACTAAATATAGAAAACCATCAGGACACATCATAACAGATGGGCAGTTCACTTGCTGAGAGTGAGATGAGAAAATTGGTATCTGTCTGACTGTACTGTAAATATAAAGCCAGCTCATTAGCCTAGCTTAGCGAACTAACTGGGAAACAGAAAGAAAATAGTTAGCATGGCTCTGGCAGGCACACAGCCCCAGTGATGCTACATATTTTTAAAATAAAGATGGTGTAGCTAGCAGTTAAAGCAAAGTAATGTCAGTCTGATAACACAAGAGAGCACACTTAACATACGTTATTGCACTTTTTACATACATCAACATATTGTTTGGCTGAAAGCACATTTAAAATGTGTAGTATGAAGAGAATGGTAAGAGAACACTGCACATGCTCATTTCACATTGCATGTAGAGCTTGGAGTAAAAGCATAGAAGCTTGCTTGGAACATGCTCAGTGTTCAGCTTGTAGTGAATCTTTGATGTTCACTGAAACCTTGTAGGCAAAGAGAGGGCATGGCAAGAAAACATGTTAGAGTTACACACTTTGTGTAATAATCTCCAGTTTGAGACATGCAAGAGGCTGGCAGCTCTTACAAATGTTTCCAATGTCTGTAGAGACACTCTTCTTTGAAGAGCAAGAGGGTAGAGATCCTAGTATGTTTTATAATTATTTCATAGTGAACCCACTAACATCATACACACGAGGAAAAACTAAAAACATATTGACAAAAACACCAAGTCAGTCCAGGTAACATTTACAGCACAACAAGAAATAATTATTTTGCGACAGACACAAAAGTCCAGTGCAAGTTTGATTTGATGCAACCGGCTGTGATACTTGATTTTAAGGTTTCTATATTTGACACTCAGGACTGCAGACAACCGTCCCAAAGGAAGAAATGTTACCACATATTAAAGGTGCAATATGTAAGAATATATGTTTTAAACATTAAGGCATTAACTGAAATTACGTGTTCCAGAAATATCTGGAAAAGCTGTCAAAAGTGATCAGTAAAGCTCGGAGCTCATTGCTGGATAAGGGTTTCGAATCACAAATCAGAGAAAAGGGTGATGGATCTACATGGCAAGGCTACCTGAAAGGCAAACCTGGCTAGTTATAAACACCTACACAATGATCAAAAATGCTAAAAAACAAAACTATACACAAAAATGGCAATACATACAAAGTGTGCTGTAAAAATAAGAAAGTATTCTGACAATGCTAGGGATGAGATAACGATAATGTATACTGTAGAGTTGACACTGATGGTCATGTAGTTTGTAAAGCGAACATGCATCACACTACAGTGTATGAGTGGAGAACTGCAATCATCTTTATTCAGAACAATTTATAAGGCTCTTTTCAGTGCAGATTTGGTCTTTTCAATAGATTCCTTGGCAAGGGAGCACAGCATTTTATAGCACTCAGAAAGAACGTGTTGCTGTTTCTTCTCCTAACATGTACTCCTCCATATTGTGTCAAGGTGGCATATTGCTGAAATGTGCAAATTTGGTCATGATACAACTGCCAAATTTTAAGAAAGCCAAAAAGGGTGAGATGAAGATTATTACACAGATGGTCTGAATCTGATAAAGTGGCGTTACACTGTGCACTCGCAATAGATCATTAATAATCTTAATTTTTTAGGTTAAACTTCTATACCTTGCAAATTGAAGAGAGATGCTCTGTGCAAGAAAGAGAAACAATAATGGAGGGCAGAAGTCACTCTAGATTACTGACCTTGTTCACATAATGGCTAACATGTACAAATGGACGGGCAGGGTGCACTCCGATGTTGGAGTAGAATGGGCAGTGTGACATAAACTACTGAAATACAAAATAATTACAGTCTCCTGCAGAAAAAAAAGGTTTTATTGTAGAATGTCCTTGCAGATATGCACACACAAGTATGGACTTCAATTCATGTTTGTGCTTCAGATTCAGTCCTCTGTGTGTGTGTGTGTGTGTGTGTGTGTGTGTGTGTGCGCGTGCGTGCGTGCGTGTGCGTGTGTGTCTGACTCCAACTGAAATTAAAATGTCACCATGTGTTTTAATCGAAGGCTTAGTTGGGAATCCGTTCAAACTGTCGTAACAACTCCATTTTTTTTTCTCCTATTGAGATTTAATACTTAATGTCATTTATAAATCCAAGCAGTTGACTTTCGTGGTCTTTTAACAACAGCACAAAAGGGATGTTGGGCGGTGCAGTGTTAGTCATCGAATGACATACTTGACATACAACTTCCTCCATCGAAAGATCACTGTCTCTTCTGAATGCAGCCTTTCTTCTATTAAGGACTCTAATTCCAAGGATTTAGAAGAAAGCAGAGCTTCGTGACATTTTCCTGAGGTTAAGACGGTTAACCTAACCTTTGGGAGATATTTCGGTGACACCTTGGCATATCAAACGTGCTGCATTTGTCAATTTAGTCGATGGCAGTTGAAGTCAAGATACATCGCTGTAATCACTCATTCCCTTTATCATCACGACATCCATTATCCAAAACTAATTGACGGGTGTTTGAAAGTTTAAAAAGCAGAAAGACCAATACGTGATTGAAACACATTGGACCTCATTTATCAGACAAACGTACGGCAGAAAACTGTGCTTACGACCATTTCCACGCAAACTTCGGCATTTATCAATTTGGACGTGAGCGGAAACTACGATCAGATCTCACGTCAGGTCTGAGCTCGTGTACGCAAATTCGAGTGTGTGGATTTGCGGTGTAGCACAGCGAAATCTGTCTGAGTCTGAAAATGATTATTAAAAAAACCTTAGCTGTCATTAAGCATAAGCAGTCACATATTTAGAACAGATCAAAACCGATTATTTTTTACGTTTTTACTGATACCACTTTTTTGTAAAATAAAAGATGTAAATAGTCTAACATGACAACTAGTTAATGGAATACCTAATAACCCCGCTGGCAAACCTGCTACAGAGCAGGAACGCAGATTCAATAGTGCGCACACACGCACACGGGTCACAGTGGAGCTGCTTCGGGTTGCTGAAGGGCAGGTGGCTCCGTCTCGGACCAGCAGGGGGAACTCTGCTGTATACCACAGAGAAAGTGTGCCATATTATTTTGGCCCGTTCAGTTTTGCACAACATTGCATTAGCGAATGGAGCCTTTGATGTGCCGGCGCTGCCGGGATGCCGATCTCCATCTCGGAAAAGTTTCTCTTCTTGCCAGTGTTTCTTCTCTCCGTGTTTGACCTCAGTGGGCGAGGCCTCCGAACCAGGAATATTTAAGGGCTTAATATGTTAATGATGATCGAATTCAGCCGCCGCATTTATCAAGAACCGATCATTCGTACGCTGGAATTGGTCATATACGAATGTTTCATAAATCACACGTGTGTCCTGTCGTAAGACCAATTCTGCGCACAGATCTGCACCCGTTTTCACGCAAGATTGATAAATGAGGGCCAATGTGTATTCCTTTATACCCGTTATCACTTATGGACTCTCCATCAGGGCTGCCCAAATTGTTTCTCTTGAAGGGCCAAAAACTGAAACGTTATGGTGGACCATGAGCCAAAATAAAGCACATCTTGTATTGTATTCATAAGATGCAAAGCTATACTGTTTGGAAGCCCTAATAGGCAGGTAGGAAAAAAACATAAATGGTCCTTAATTTTTTGGGGCCTAAGTATCACTCTGCCTGCCATTCTCACATTATGAAAAATGATTAATAGTTAATGATCCCACATATTTTATGTTTATATTTTACACATTATGTATTTGACTGGATGTCAGTTAAATGAGGGAAATTGGGATACTATCAGTATGAAAGCCAAGAGAAGTAAGTGAAATAAAATTTCAATTTAGATTATCCTGGCAAAACATTTTTGACCTAAAACACAGGAGAGAAAACAGTTTAGATCAGGCTTGGACAATGGATCCCCTCCCTTGCCTCTTCTGTATAGCTTCTGTATAGTAGGGTACCACTTTGCATTAAAAATACAGTAGGTGTTTGCTTTTGACCCACTGTTTACCATAAAGCTTGAGTTAGGCCCTGTGAGAAAAATGTTTGGGCACCCCTGGTCTTCAACGATTCAATGAAGCAGACAATGGACTTTCAGATTAATAATCAGTTTTTTGCATGCTTTATAGCTTAATCTGCAGTGAGTGGTAAATATTTGACTCAAGAAAGCTCATTTTACCAGTTACTGGATCAACCTCATTATATATATATATATATATATATATATATATATATATATATATATATATATCCAGCAATCCTATTCCGTATGTTGTGCAGAAGATATGCAAAATAATAACCACAGAATTACACATTGAATTTATATTGCTGTGATGCAAAGCACTTTGTAACTTGGGTTTGAAAAAATATAATATAATTTAACATAAAATTTGAATTATGTTTATCTTACTCACTGACTTACTCTTGTGTGCAAGAAAATTGTCAATTATGACTCAGCATAGCGTACTAAAAAGATGCAGCATTGTCTGGTGAAAAACACAATTAAGAGCCCTCTTTCCTCCGTACATTAATGAAATCCTTCCGGACTGCTTGTTCTTGCCAATCGCCTCTCTGTATAATCATCTGAATTCACCAGAGAGCAACAACTGCATGCATTATTTCCTTCTTTACAATCAGTCTTGCTACAGCAAGTCTAACACATCAGGCGTACCAAGTGAAGCAGCAAAGGCTTACGTCAAATGTATTGTGAAGTACAGCAAAAATAGAGTACGGTAATAATATGATACAGCACACCAAATGATTAATGGTATTTTACAGACTGTAGCAAGTGTATAAGTAGTGTGTGTGAGAATAGTCTACTATGATAAATAGATCATGTGCAGATGATCCATCTGTCCACAGATGGGTTCACCCAAAGCTGTGCCTGGTTGTTCGCTTCCGCGACAGTCACGTTTCCATTATATTCACTCACTCACTTTAGAATAATGACATTCTAATTGCTTAATCAACGGACCACTAATTAGCCGTTACACACAACCGAGCTGCAAGTGGCATTGTTTGAGTTGAATATCAAATAATATTCGGCAGGAAGAGTTGTTCCACACCTGCAAACGATAAAACACACACGCACGCACGCAGACACACACACACACACACACACACACACACACACACACACACACACACACACAAAAATGCCATGGCACCAAGGAATCAATAGCATTTCCCTCTATTAGCTGCTTAATTAAGCCTCTGACTGATGGCATTTCGGATCGATAGAGGAATTGGTAGAAAAAGACCCCTTACCTCAATTAACATGGGGCAGATCAATAACAGTAAGCTGGTCCCTGAATGATAAATAAAGGGAATATGTGTGCAGTGGGTGTGCGCTACGTAATATACCTCAAGTATTTTAGTCAGGGGAGGTGGTTAGGGAAGCAGTGGGAGGGCAGGAATGACAAGATTGGGGATAATTGTGGTGACGGGTCTCAACAACAAACGTTAACCTCAGACAGTGAGGGCCTAGCTTGGAAGGGGCTAAGAGGCTTAGCCGCTAATGCAGCATTACCCCTTTGCGCATGAAACAAGTATCTATGCCTTCACAACTACACACAAATTCAGAAGACAAGGCATGTTCGCATACACACACACACACACATACACACACACTATGCAGTCCTTCTGCGTTTTCTCATTAAGACATATGAAAGGCTTCTAAAGACTCATGGGAGAATTCCATTAGTGCGCTGTCAAGCCTAACTCTTTACTCATGCTCACACCAAAGTGCTAAGTGTGTTTGCAATGCTTGTCGTAGGACTGAAACACATATTAAAGCCCAGCAGGGCAAAGCCAAATGGACGTGGAGCCAGGTGGTGCTTTATACTGCTCGATCAATACAATAATGTAAATGAAGCACATTGGTAACCCATATCAATAAGGACGTATTATTGCTGAACTCGACTGGTTGAAAGGTATGATAAAACTCTTTTTTTTCATGGGAGGACAAGGCAACCACAGGTACTTGCTTGAAGATTTATACCAACACAGTACTTAAAAAATGTCTGTACCCCAAGTTGGAGGACACTGGCGTGCAGGGGTGATTTTGTTACGCAGATAAGTGATTAACTACTGGGCTTAGAGTTTGACATTTCTGCTTTTGCAGTTCACATATGCATTTATATTTCATTGTTATTGTAGTTGCAATTGATACTGATTGTTGGATGTATGGTTAGGCATTGTCTGGGACTAGTATCTGCATTGTTTACCCTTGTTTTTAAGGACAATATATAGCTACCTGTATAAACTACATGTGGTAGTTCCAGCGTTCTCTATCACCTTAAGTATAACATGTCCAATGTCTGCTGCTAGGGGGCTCTTTATCAAAACAAACCACAATACCTTTGCAGAGTGTTTTGTGGAGGCTCCTTCAGGGACTAAGCCAGGCCTGAGGAACGAAGAGTTAGAGCTGCTCTGACCTGGAGATGTTTAGTGATGGGAGGAGAGCTCAGAAGTGACTTTCGGGATTAAAAAGTGGATTTATCTTCACTCCCGTTTATCGACCTGACTGCAGCAAGAGATCCGTGGAGGTGAACTTCACTGTAGGGTGTTTATGTCACAGTGTTATTGCTGGCTCGCGTAAGCTCATGGTCAACGTCATCATGTAGTAATGTGGCTGGTTGTTGCAAATAAACATAGATGATCCTGGTGGTGAACACCACTTAACAACAATCACTGCTGATGAAAATCTATCTGACGTGACTCAGGCACAAATGTTGACAGACGAGGCAAAGTTTTAAGATGTATTTACCATACATTTGGTCCGGTTCATTCTCCCTTGTTATGTTTTGCTCACCATAACTTTGAGTAATTCAATTTTCTGGGTTTGAACATGGAAATATTGGAAATATTTAGGACATGGAATTCCTATATGATACATCTTTAAAAATGATGCTGTCTTTGCTTATGTAGGTTAAAACTGTCAGAAACATTGGTTTATTTTTTGAAACCCCTTGAACCCTCCACAAATCGATTGCACATGTATTCGGGACATTTCTTTAAAGCAGACTGAAGCAAGTTCTTGGTGGTTTACCTTCCACTTTACCCCCACAAGATAAGTACCGTATTAAAGCGAGCTGGCTTGTCCACCGCCTTGATGGACCTGCCCTGTCTGCTCCCTCCACGTCAGCACTTTTAACGCAGAACATTTCCCCAGCAAGGATTTTAGAGATTAGAGCCTAACTTCCTGTAGGGCTGCTATCAGGTAAAATTGAGCACATGAATGCTGTACATCTGTCCATGTTGCAGCTTTACTCAAACAAGCGATTCAGGATTTTAAGTTTGGTTGTTTTGTGCATGTTTCTCTAATGAAATTACCAGCAGACATAATGTGACACATAAAATGCTGCCATCCACTTCCATTATTGTTCTGTCCAAACAAACTACCTAAGTTGCACACATTTGTAACAACTGAGCAGAATGAACAAAAAAGAGAACATGACGATGGACAGAGAGGGAGGTTTGCTTTGATTTTCAATGTGTACAGATGGCGGAACAAAACAGAAGAGCAGGCGAGCAGAGCAGCTCAGACTGAGAGAAAGGGACCAAAGAGTCAATTGATAAGGGATCATAGTCTATGTGAGAAGACAAACAAGAAGGCATGTTTTAAAAAAAAGAAAAACAATGTATTTCACTTAACTGGGTCCAAAATATGACAGTTCTGACATCAGCCCTAAAAAGGAATCACTTGTTTCAATGGCACTATTACTGAATAGTAATTGTTCACACAACACTGGGGAAATGTGCTAAAAGCTACCATCACATTATGGTGAGAGACTGGAAAAAGGAGAGATTTTGGCTCATTTAACTCTCCTGGGAAGATGTGGATGGAAAATTAAACCATAATTCATCAGGCAACTAAGGCTTTGAGTATTTCCTTAATTTAAGCAAGGAATTAATGTGGGCTCAGATGAGCTTTTCTGCACCCGAAAATGAAAAGAGTGGAAAGAATTCACACTCTGCAACACTGTGTCCTTGTAGGCATCACTAATCATTTCAAGTCTGCACGTTAATTACAGAGCGATAAAAGGTTCTAAGCTTCATGTTGTGATCCAGATATTATATGAATGCTCTAACACCAATATTAATAAGATTATGTTTGGGTATGATTGGAAAGACTTATGGTTTTACAATGTAGAAGTCACATATTTTGCACATGGTTTCATTTGCTTTACAGTAAGTTTTTGTATTCTATCCATTCTTTCAGTTTTTACCTAGAAAAAAAAAAAAAACATCAACTAGGGGTGGGTATTGGCAAGAACCTCACGATGCCATACATATCACGATATCGCAATATTGCGATATAAATAAAGATGAAAACACAAGTACCTGTATATGTACATCAGATGATGCTGATCAGAGGACATATTGAGTCAAAACTATTTCATTCAAAACAGCCTCTTCATTTTATTAATTCCCATGAAATTTGAAATTTCCGGGCAGTAATATTCTCTTTGTCCAGCTCGTTGTTCTTGCTATCTCTCTTAACTTTGAAGCCAAAGTGCTTCCACACGTCAACTTTAAATTGCGGAGGCGTTATTAACTTGCCATCCATTTTGCAAAGACCTCAGCCACTCTCTCTACTACAGAAATACACCTGCCGCACAGCAGCCTCGCTCTTTGGCGATATATCGATATTTGGAGTTGAAAAATCGATATTGTATTGGGCGGCAAGGTATCGCGATATATTGCTGTATCAATATTTTTGCCCACCCCTAACATCAACAACTTCATCGTCACCTCAGTGTTATTAATGAACTAATTGAAGAAGTTCTTGTTGGAGAGAAATTAGCTTTTTCATTGTCTTGGTTGATGTTGTCTTGGCATTTTTACTAACGTTAGCAAAAACTAACTTGGTTTTGTAGTTTGTCTAAACCCTTAGTATGAAACAAATACGATGACAACTGCATGCTATTAATAGGGAGATGCTACAGTATGCATTCTTAGATTCCACAATCGATTTTATATAATAAGCACTTAGCCTGTTAGCTTGACGCTAACACATTGTGAGGATTCCCATTACAGTGGTAACAGAAGTTTGTATCCCAACTCAGATAAAACTATATTTCCAGACAATCCGTTTAATAAACTTAACATAAATTCTGCGCTCATGATACAGCAGCTACAGCAAGCTCAAAGGGTAAAAACCTATTTTTTCCTATGGGTTTAAAAACTTAAAACTTTAATCAATTATAGTTATTCTCATAGGACTAGCAAAAAGTATCAGTTCACAAAAAGGCTTCTCCAACTGAGAATGATTACAATTTACATTTTCCTCAGTATCAACAGCAGGTAATCTTTATTGTACCAACATCCATGGATACATTGCAATAAGGAGGAACTGCTGATAGCTTATTCAACATATTTTCAAGATTCACATTCCAGATTGCTAAAATAAAGTTGTACCCACAGCCAAAGTCTAAGGGGGGTTCACAGTGTGAGGCTTTTTAAAAAGAAACATATATACGACACTGATGATTAAGCATAAGAAAATTAAACCTAATCAAAAAAAAAAAAATGTAAATTATTCTCTGCCATGTTTATTTGTGTGCTTTTCATCCTGCATCCTCTCTCTCTCTCCAGCATATTATTGCACAGCTCAAGCACAGAAGTTTTTTTTCTTTTTTTCTTTTTGACACCCGAGTGAGCATAAGGCTCAAAGAAAACTAGCCATCTACAATGCTGACCTCTGTGTGAACTCTGCTGGATGCCAACTCATAAATACTCCGCTTACAGCTACACAGCATTATGCACCCCCAGCGAAACAGAACATTCTCTTCTGCATCCACTTCACCATTTTGCACACCACTTATTGAGCCATCCACGCAGTCCATTTACCGTGGTTGATGCAGCAGCTCGTATCTCACAGGGTCTTGGGTGTCATTCGTAGAGTGATGTCAGAATTTGTCAAGTATATTTCATTTTACCACAGCTTGTAAGGCGAAGAGAGGAATTATTGATCTGGATTTTTTTTATTTTCCTTTATTTTCACTCTCATAACTTACCAAAGAAGTGCTGACTTTGTCTTTACAGTAAAAGGGATGACTGTGCAGTGTTAGCCTTGGACACATTTATTGTAAAGTGCGCAGGGAGTCTTAAACATACCTCTTTCTTTTTGAAACCCATATTCTGTTTTTTTTTTTTTT
>CAEMYA010002140.1:7247816-7269563 GCA_903131615.1 Diplodus sargus | reverse complement strand
TTTTTTTCTGCACTTTATTTAGATGAAAAATGTAATTTCCTTTAAGGCGAGAACTCTTAATGAATGGCTTTATGCAACTAGCTAGTGCTAGTTTTGTTGTGCTCATTACAGTGAGCATCTATTATTCAATGTACATTATAATAGCTTTCTCTATGCAGTTTGCATTATTACGTATGTGGCCCATTACCCTGACAGGGATTGTAGAACATCAGAGCGACAGAAATGCAAACAAGTATACAGCCTGGTGCGGAGGCAAATGAATCCTTCTAAAGGGCTTTGTTTAGGTCACAAATATGTTTCTCTTTTTCTCTCAAGGGCCCGCTGTATTGAAAGGAAATGTTACATTTACAGTGCAAAATGTAAGGATTGTTTAAGATACAATGATACATTAAAGGATAATCTAGAGGACATTAACTTTGGGTTTGGTCATAGACACCGTATTACATAGGAAACTATTTGAAAAGAATATCGTAGGCAGCAAAGTTATGATGCTATTATTTATGGTGCCATATATTTAAAGCCCCACTACAGCCAGTCTTGCCTCCTGCTTAATAGCTAACATTGGCATTCCCAGAAAATGTTAACTATTCATCATAGGTTAAGTTTAAGCCATAAGTTTAGCCAAATGCTCAAGTTATAATAATAATTTTTGGCTTGAGTAATTATACAGAGGTTGAAATGATTCTACAAATACAACAATCATCATAACTCTGGCAATGCTGGTTAACGTTCTCTCTCAAACAGAGGACAGGGGTGATGTTAATTGTCTGACGCAATCCATTGCAATTGCATCCAGACTACCAAGATCAACATCATGACCAAAAGAGTTTGAGGAGCTGAAGAGTTTATTAATGGGCAAACTGCAACCTGTACTGTATGTTTGCATTTGGGAGAAACTGCAAGTGCTTCTTCTATAGTCATATGTGACTGTTCCATTTAAGCAACCGTCATCATGTTGTTTTGTGAACAGTGTGGCTAATCGACGCTGTCAGGAAAGGGCACTGAAATTTAGGAAATATCTCATGAAAATTAGTTTGGCCTCATCACTCTTAGTTCCTGCCCATTTCCAGTGAAAGATACCCAGATTTCTTTCAAAGCAAGATACATATTTAAAACAGGTTTTCATCTGGATTTTGTGTCAGTAGCTATCCAAAAGATGTTTATGTTTATTGCTCCGTCTCCACTTCTTGAGAACAGGAAGTGGAGATATAAAGTAGTGGGAACAGTGGTGAGAAAATGCAAGTTTCTCAAGATGCTTCAACCTCAAAAAATTAATGGCTGAATTGCACTGTACTATCTTGTCCTACCTGCAGTTGTCTTCCTCCAACAAAGCAAAACAGTTTGGGTTCTCTTCTCCCTTTGACCAGCTTTTCTTCATCATGTGCAAAGGAAATGAAATTGCCACAATTGCAGGAAACAGGTTTGAGAGACTTGAGAGTAATGTGTCTCATCAACATATCCCACTTCACCCCGTCACCTTGACTTTGTTGCCATGTGAATGTGCTGCCTGCTTGTGTGAAAGTAGAAAGCCTGCCAGGATCATTGTCCACATGCGCTCGACACAGCACTTGGGCTGACCGCTGTCATTGTGCTGTTGAATTAGAGTCCTTACACAACAGCGTAGTGATGACAACAGCGCAGCTGTGATTCATTGCTCTGGTGCCGTCACATGCTGGAGAAAACATTGTGTTTTTTTTCTATTTTTATCTCCCAAAGTAGAAAAGTTCATCTGGCTTTTAAAGAATGAAATGTTTGCAATGTCCTACTCTCATCGTCTTACAGTTTACAACAAGTTCTCTTGAGAAAAATCAACGCTCTTATGGCTGTTTATGCCAGCCCAGCAGTGTATTCATCATTTTAGCTTACACCCTGCATTTTTAAATGACTTCACTAAACATGAAAACAGATTAAACCAGTTGCCAGGCTATTTGTGATGCCTGCTAAATCGACATACATAAAATTAGGATCTCTAATTGTCAGCCATTTTACCCCAGGCAGAGGCCACTGCATTGATTGAGTGTTGTAGTTGTTGCATCACTATTTAGAGAGCATTAGGGATGGCTAATAACCTATTAATGAAACATACACATTAGACCTATTGTACTGTATACCAAGGTTACATTCTAGGTCAGTCAACATCAACTTGCGGCCCGCTGGACTTCCATCGAGACTTCCATCCGGCCCCCAGAATAATACTTCTGAAAATTAGCGTAACATTTTTTGGCCAGCTCCAGCGCATGAACACTTTCACATGAATCAATTCGACATGGAGGCATCGCATTTGATGTAATAATGTGCCTTTCACACATTGAAATTAAACATTTGACGAACATAATCAACCGTCTTCTCATACTCGGTCATGGTTCACTCTGCAAACTCAACGTTTTTGCCAATTCACAATCAAACATATTCAGAACAAAGCAAGGGCACACAGCAACAATCAGTGTACAATTGTTTGTGTACAATGTACACAAAGCATCAAATCGAAACACATCACAACAACAGTCGGATAAACGCAAAACAATAACTCCCATGAGTCTTTGCACCTTCAGCGCTCCGCGTCTGCAAACGAGACCCCTCTGATCATTACAATATTTTATTGTTTCACGTGCTAATTTTTCTCAAATGTCAAAAATGTCCTTGCTTGGGCTTTGAGCACAACTGCGGTGTCTCAATAACAACCATCAACATAACAGAGTAATTGCAAGCCTTGCACATCAGCAAACAGTTCTCATGACAAATAAAAGCGACAGGCCCCAGTTAAATGTTACTCTTTACATCAAATTAAAGTAGCCTGTGATCCAACAAATCCATACTAAAACATTTCAGCACACACAAGCTAGCATGGGCCAAAACTCCAACACTACTAGAACGCCAGTAAACGGTCATTTTGACCGCTAGATTTTAAACTCTATAATCTCTCATGTAAATACGTGATGCATGCATTCATTGTGTCATGAAATTTTTTTAAAAAACGAAATAACACCAAAATGTACATTTTGACAAGTTTAATTATACATTTATCAATATTCATATCATTGCACATAGTAAACAGTAATTATTGCATATATCTACACAAGATTTTAATAGAAAACTATTAGAACAAGAAAATTAAAAATGAAAAGTAACTTATTTGATTATGAAACATTGTATTTCAACACTTAATAATATATAGCCTATATAATAAAAATTATAATGATAATCGAGAAAAGCTGGAAACGAGCTGATCTAAAACACACAAAGAGGGTTATCAAAACGGGATCACTGGCCACAGTCTGCAGATTACCTCCGCTCTCCTCACACAGTTACACACGGGCTTGTGGCATTTCAAGTATCCGACGTTTGGTTTCGTTTGCAGCTCCGTTTGCAGCCGGCACTGCATCCTTCTCCGTGTCTGCTGCTGCGGTGGTCGCTTCCGCTGCTGCCACCTTGTGCCGACTGCCGCGGTCGCTTTCCCCTCCATGTATTCTGCCCTCAGCTCCTCTGCCAGCTGCTGCAGGACTTTCCTCCGGGCTCTCCTGCTGCGGGTGCTTCTTGAATAAGATGCGGGCATTGATCCCAGTCAGGTCGAGGATGTTAAAGAAGACCGCCACTGGACGTCTTCGTCCTTTGACAGAGTACGCCCTCGTCATCTAATCCGGGACGTCCTCGTTTTGCCTTCACCCCACTAAAGGTGCCCACACCTGTGTGCAGGTGCTCAGAATGCAGACATTCTTCCTGGGATTTCCCTGGTACACAGTCAGAGTCGCAACTCTTCAGCACTTTGTTGAACAACTATGCTTGCTGTTTCACGGAGGGGGAACTACCGTTTGTGTTTGCCCATGATGCCAACCAGGCTATATAATACAACTATATAATAATTAACTCACAAGTAAATTCGCAAAGTTAGAGACAAGAGAGACCCTGAAAGCAGCAAATCCTGTGAAATGATGTGTGGTCAATATGACTGTTTATGGCCAAAATAGGTAAAACACATATTTTCTTTGTTGTTGTTTTTTTGTGTGTAATTTATATATATAAAAAAAACTATTCTAAATTGAAATACAGACAAAGTCATGTAACAGCAATATTGCATTTTTTCATTTTTTCATTCAACACATATACATTTGAAAACTGTCAAAAATACTTTTTTAAACACTTGGCCGTAATCTTTAATAATGTTATAGAAGATAATAATATTAAATGATATTATACAATTGTATGGGTTTGATAACACTGACAGAGGCTGAAAAATAACATACATTTGGAATGAAAATTAATATATCGAAATATAACATATTACCCAGGATACAATTCTTATGTTATTTTATTTTATTTTATTTTATTTTATGAGCATCTGGCCCTTACAGTGTGCGCAGAGAAAAATTCTGGCCCTTGGACAAATATAGTTGATGACCCCTGGTCTAGGTTATTAGTGTCTTCATTGCCCAACTGTTCAGTAAGTGCATAGTGCACATTAAACTACAGGTAACCATAGGGACAGTCAAGACTTCACAGTGCAAAATCACTTATCCAAGGAATGTATAGTAGGCTTAAGAAACAAAGACGTTCTTTTTTCGAGCATGACTATTATCCAGGGAAAACTTGAGTTCATTCATTCAAGTTTATAAAAAACTGCAAACTTGAAGCACCATTCTCAGGTTGGTCTGGAAATAATGTTAAAAAGCTGGGATTGGTATTTACGCCAGTTGCGTTGCACAAACTGTTGGGGTGGCGCCATATCAAAAACAACATGCCAACTACTACATCACTGTGCTTTAAGCTTCACAATATGACGCTCTACATTACTAAACCCTTGTGCATCAGTTCGGCACATGAAGGGCTCTACGGTCATGTTAGGCACAAAGTCGACTTTTGGTTAGACTTTCGTACTATTTCGTACTATCATTAAACACACCAAGACACATTATGACTTTTCTGTAGTCAAACTGATGGTGTTTGGTTAGGTTTAGGCATAAGAACTACTTGGTTAGTCTAAGAAAACGTTATGTTTTGCGTCAAAAAACTTTCAGTCACATTCTTTATGTTATGTGATGTACATAAGTTAACTTACTTATGGAACATAACTTAAAAGCAAATCAACGTTGGAGCCTGATAAACCGCAGAACACAAACCTAACCACCATAACCATCGCTGACTCTGAGTTTTCTTCCTCTTTGTTGGTTGAACAGATACTGATAATGGTGTATTCAGTCACCGTCTGCAGTAAATAGCTATACTTACTGTATACCACCGACTGATAAATTGAACACAGCTTACATTTACTATTTTCTGTGGAAAGGGGCCAAAGTGTAAGTGCAGTAATACCCTTTATGTTTACTGATATAGATTATAATGGACTCAGTGGAGGCAATACCAGAAACTGGGTGTTTTTCTGGTGTTCTTTGCCTCTGCCATGTCTATTATTTGGTGCATTATATCGCTATCTCTCACGCTCATACGTCGTGGAGTTTTTCACATGAAGACAGGCGCAGACAAACAAACACAAGTCCCCAGCCGTTACATAATGTTTCCCTTGTCAAAAGATTTGGTAAGCAAATCTATCACACAAGTGACTGATTCAGTTAGTCAGCCCAGACTGGCAGACGTTACACAATGAGCTCTGGGCTTTCTACTCTACAGCGCCTTTTTCATTATTTACCACCACTGTGCAACTGAGCAGTCCAAAATTAGGCATCTCTAACACTGTTATGTATCAATTTGAAGTGACAGCGTAAAATAATTGAGATCTGATTGTATGTGTTATTGTGTGAGAAAGAGAAAGACGTAGAGACAATGCATGCATTTGTTAAGCAGTTGCGCCTCGGGATGTCAGGAAGCAGTGTGATATCCTCACAAACAGACTTCTGCATGCGTGGGTCTGTGCGCAAATTAAGTCCCTGCATTGGAACCCATGTATGTCAGTGATCTAATGAATTTATGTGCGTGGACAATCGCTCCTTTCTGTGTTTCTGTCCACGAAGCTGCTGCTGTTTGACAGCACTGACACGCTGAGAATTTCAAAACGAGACCTTATTGCAGAGGCAGGCCACACGCTAGACCTCTCACCGTCCTTGGAGAGAGAGCTCCATTCACTGTATTCTGTTTATAATGCTTTACCTTCAGGATATTAACTTCAAACTTAATGAATTTGAAAGTTTAAATTGTTTGAACAGTTGATGCTTCACTAGCCACTAATTCAACCTTCCCGTGGTGTTGTACTTGACTTTTTCTCTGCTTTTTAAGACTGATTGACTTATGGTGGTTCCAGGTACAGCTCCAGGTATGAATCATGAATGTAAATAAGTAAAACAAAATGTTTGAGATATTATGAATATACTGACCGTAGGACTGAAACTTAGTTATTTATACCGCACCATCACGTTTCCTTTATTTCTGCCTTGTCCTCCGTTTCTTTCCATCCTATTTCTTTTTGTCAGCGTTGTAGTCCACCGTGCCGCTGGCAGGGGTAAGAAAACAACACCTGTCCCCACCGCACATACAGTAGATATGCACACCATCTGTCCATCATCTCTAATTAACTAAAGAGGAGCGAGCCAGAACACCACGGATCCATAACAAATCCCAAATTATGCTGTAGTGTGATTACACGTCCTATGTGCCCTGTTACATGTTCATCTGAGTCAGCATGTCAGAGCGACTGAACAGAGCATTTGATGTTTTGTTGCTCACCAATGGATACGTGATGAGTACTAATATAAAGTGCACGCTCAGTAGCTGGATTTATACTTTGCTGTAGAGTGCCGCCACCTTCAGGAACCCCTTCTGGGAGCCAGTATCTCTGGAGGCTTTATTGTCTCTTGCATATATTCATCTTACAATGAAGCATTGGCTCTAAAATCTGGCCACGCCACATCACATTATCCATGGAGATTGAAGCCCCAGCTCCTCCTGCTTTGGATAAATTCCGTAAAATTGCCTTCTCTTTTACCTTGGCACCGGAGCCTGGATTGGTAATAGCTACATGTAAACAGAGCCACTGTTTTTCGTTCTTTAGAGGGATAAAGAAATAAACTATTACATATATACATGTTTAGATTTCTACCCTAAAAAGTAGTGCATATGGAGTTGTAAGAGAGGTACTCAGTATAAAGAGTTTAGAGGGTTCTTTTAAAGCCTTCCCCAAACCATAAACCGAACAGTCTAAGAAACATTTAAACTCAGAAGTGTGTCGTGTGCTGCACACCGTAAAATATAAAAATATACATATATCAATAATGCAATGGATAAAGCTGATGATCAGCATCTTACTGATATAATTTAAAATATGTGTCTTTTTGCTGACAGCAATGCTAGCTTCTCTGGCATGTTCTAGTGTTTGAACAGGCTTGAACCCTGCATCAAGATGGTGGTGACGCATCATGAGAAACAGACCAGTCATCTCACTCAATTTATAGCCTCAGTCAGCAGTTTTCTAATGAGTTCATGGTCTCAATTGCTAGTTCCATGTCTTCTTTAACAAAACATGATGTTAATTTTGTGAATTATTTCCCCATTTAGAGATAAATATTGGTGATAGGGATTGGCTAACTTGATATTGACATGTCGCGACCACAATGCATGTGTGGGTTCTCAGTCAGATCCCGCTCCACCCTACTGTTTAAATACGGTCACTTTTGGCTCCATAAAAACACAATGCCAAAAGCTATAATGCCAGACATAAGGCTTCATTATGGTTGTCCCAACCAATGGTTGATGTCCGGGTGGATTTACCCTTTGGTGTACGTACGGTACACATTTTTAACCCCCTTTGAAAGTGTTGTCATTTTATATAGAATCAGTCTGGAACTTTAGAAGTCAGCTAGAGACATATTTTTCAGCCAACTCAGACTTAAAGAGGTTATATTATGCAAAGTTTCAGGTTCATACTTTTATTTGAGGTCCTAGTAGACTGGGTTTACATATTATAATTTTCAATAAAGTCATCTACTATGATTTTGATATAGTTTTAAAAACAGTTTTTTTCAGCCAACCCAATCAATAGTCGTTGGCTATAAATGTAAAGACTCCTTTTCTTCACTTTTAAATGACATTTAAGGAACATTCTGTCAAAAATGTTCTTTTGACACGTAACAGTCTTTATCACTATACTCTGTACAAATCACGTGCTAGAAACAAAAAGCCAGACAGGGAGAACAACAACTACTGAGTCAGTTGTTGTTCTCAGCTGGGCTGCTTGTTGAATTCCAAATGCTAAGGAAAAAAGAAAAATACAAACAGTTGCCAAATTGTATGCACGCCTCAGGATTGCCTTTGAATACCACTAAATATGTGGAGCCAATTCCGTACTTACTTTCAGGCCAATTATACTTTAAACCTGAGCATTCACTGAAATGTAAAACACTTTAGATAAAAGCATCTGCCAAGTCACATATGTAATTCGTTTACCATAATAATCACAGTGGTATTTACTAAAATGTCAAACGCAGTGCCTCGTGGCCAACAAATTAAAAAGAAAAAGAAAACCAAAAAGGGATAGTTGTTTTGTTTTTTTTTCACACAGAGATTGGAATTTCACAGCTGAAAAGCAAAGGCTTGAAAGGGCAACTTGCACTCAGTGCTGCTCACATCCGCCGTACTTGCCACATAAAAATGGAGGTTGTTGAGCGGCCATCGACTGCATCCGCCGGATCTCATGCTATATGCGACACATTATCCTCTGTGTTTTTTGGCGGTGCAGGGAGGAGAACATGCTCAGTTTCCCTGTGTGTCCCCCTAACACACACAGAAAATACAAGGTTGTTTACAGTTCAGATATAAACCCTTCTTCACCCCTCCTTCAACTCACAGGAAACCAATTACTTCAAATGCTGCTTTAGCAACAAACCTAATAATGGAAGCGCTCCTTCACTACATGTGCACGCAGCTTTTCACCTGCGTGTGTGCATCTGTCGTTTCGTATTAAGCCCAGCAGTGATCATTTTCAGTAAACACAAATGAAATTGTTATTGTTCCCCAGCTAAGAAATGTCTAATTCCATATCCTTGGATGTTTGTTTGTAGCCATAAAATGTGTAAAGACTCAAGTGTGTGTGTGTGTGTGTGTGTGTGTGTGTGTGTGTGTGTGTGTATGTATTTCCCAGGGGACCTCCACAGGCTCTAATTGCAATAGCGCGCTACTCGCTGCGGTTACCATCAGTTCCAATCTGTCAGAGCCCTTGTTTGCATCGGTGTACGTAGGCATCACACCACATACGCTCCGAGGTGACTTGAAGCGCACCTCATCTGATACGGCAGGAGTTCAAGCTCTCACTAAAACCCGACTATGGTTTACTGGCTGTGTTTGCTCTGTTTTTTTAAACAGGGATATTTACCTGCATGTGGGCACCTGCACAGGGTTTTATCCCACGGTGATTGCATCTCGATCAATATGACATTATAACAATGGTCAGCCTCGGTGTATTCTTCTGCTCAGCGGCACACACACACACACGTATGCTGAAAAGGAAGTATTAGCAGGCTCACGGTGTATGTCCTTGACAGCAGATGATCTTGACTGAGGGATCGAGATCATTATGCAATATTTCTCTCAAAGGGGCGCTTCTGTTTCCACTTCCTTAGCTTAAACAGCAGCAGCACTCTATTCGGCAATCCTGCTATCTGCCCTGAATGATTTGAAATGAGCATGGGATTTCAGTATGGTTACATCTGTCTTTTCAAAGTGACCCAGCGCATACCAAAAGATGCATTAGAGACTGAGCTTAAATGCATTGTTTCTCTTCTTTGATTCTGATGTATTCCTGACCACACCCACAGGTGATATCAGAGCATATTGAATACACTGGGAGTGAATTACAAGTGAGTATGTTAGGAAACTCTGACTATTATCAAGAGTTTTTGCAGGTGTTTAGTTATGCTTCACTGAGACTCTTATTTTGGCCTGAAATGAGCCCCGTGGAATTTAATTAAAGCCATTTTTTTAGCCATGGAAGCAGCATGTGTCTAGGAAATGCAATGTCAGTCAGTCACGGGTCCTTCAGGATGATTTATAATTTCAGTAATCTCTGACTTTTCATCTTGCACTAACTTGAGGTCAGAATTTCAAGTTCTATGACCAAATACTAGTTTAAACGAGTGAAATTCCTACGAGTCTCAGCTGGTGGAAATGTCCAATGTCATTCCTAATTAGCAAATGTTAGCATGCTGACATGCAAACCTAAAAACATTGTTGACACTCCTGGAGAGATTCTGTGTGATTGCTGTATCTGCTGCTGTTGTTTCTGGTGATTGATGTGCATAGTAATCCAACTCCTACTACTACTCTGCTTATATCAACTATTTGAGGATATAACATAGAGGACAGGTTGTGATAAGTTTCTACATTAGCATGCCGACATTAGCACATAACTGAAACTATCGCTGTGCAGCCTCACAGAGCCACTAGCAGTGCTGTGAACTCATGGTCTCCTTAAAATATTTCACATCAAGGATTTTTTGATATGTAATCTAGCTTTCAGTCTTCCCTTTCACTCCTTCAAAGAGCACACTGCTTCACATCCTTGGGCAGCAGTCAAATGGTGGAATAACATGAAACCAATGACAGGAATGTGCATTATGGGTTCCTGAAATTATGTCCTGTATCTAAATCTACATTTTGGACTGATTGACTTCAATTCCTCTTTGATCTCTATTTGACTTTGTGTGGACACAACAGCTGGATGTTACAGTCAGTATCATTTAACAGTGTTAGTTAACAGGGATAATTTGTGAAAGGTAAGGAAAGCTCAAGGACAACTCAGCCCTTGAGGCTTAAGTGTTCAACAGACATTTTTTTTATTGTGAGACACTACAGGAATGTTTGAAATCTATGAAATCCCTCTAGTCTACAGGAACATAACAGCAAGAGAAACCTCTTGTGTACTGAATCCTCAATAATGTTTACCCTTAAGCTTGACCCCTGGAGGGTTTTTGCAGGCCCCGGGAAGATCGATCCAATCACTGATCCAGAGTTCACCTTAAAGTGGAAAGTGTGTTGGAAATGGCACATTTAACCACAAGAACTGCCCTAAACCAAGAGTTCTAACTCCGGCCTTTGTTGCTGCTGATGCAGCTGTCTTTGTCTTTTGGGTTTTTGTTTCTCTGTAGTTATAAAGCTTTTGATGATTATTGTTGTTTCTTAAAATGACTACTTGTAAATACATTGCTGCGCGGTACTGAGTGTAACTGTTTTTCATGGTGAAAAGCAGGTTTCTATGCAGTTTACATAATGTGAAAAACTGGTTGTGCAAGCATGCGTGGATGTTGTCTGTTTTATGTGTGTGTGTGTGTGTGTGTGTGTGTGTAGAACATTTCACTGTGCCCGCCACAAGGTTAATGTATACACAGATAATGGAGATGATGTTCTGGAAAGCATCCTCACTTCTGTCGGGGAATCGCAACTACATTGCATTACAGACCTCATCAGCATGATGGAACAAGCTCCTTAACATCTCTTTACACCATGTGCGTACCTACACATACCCACGCACACAACACACACACACACACACACACACACACACACACTTCTACCTCTTAACACATTGACAGCGCTGTTCTTACACACGCTTACAGGCTTTCACACTTTGCACTCCATCACCCACGTTACCCATCACCCCACAGGTCCAATCCCATAGAACAGTTAACCTTTGCACCTTTTGAACCTCAAGTGCTGCATACAAAATGCATGTTCTAATTGTCAATGATATTAACTGCTTCAGCGTCTGATGTCAAGTGAATGACGCTTAGGCTCAGTTCCCCCTATCCTTCTTTTTCATTTGCCCCTTTGGCCCCTTAGAACAGAGTTACAGGAGGTAGGGATTGAACTCTCCCCCTATGAAATGGGCCAACCATTCAAGACCCTCATACGCCATCAGAGGTCATTGATGCCATTTATGTAAACAGACACAACCTACCATTTCCAATATGCTGTCCTTAGCAGTGGTGATCTCTCCTGCGTTACTGTGCCAATCCTGGTATTGTCACAATGCCACTTGCCATTTATCTGACAGAGATAATGGACTCTCGCATTTCTTCTGTCACAAAAAGGCCCTGTATAAAGAGCACTGGACAGGCTTCCAGGTCTATGAACTACTTCCTTCAAAAACTGGGACACCCTTATGCGTGAATAAAACAGAAGGGAAGGGCTAAGTGGTTGGCAAGGGGTGTATTGAGATTTGGCCTTACTATAAATATATAATGCTCATTATGTACATTACTGTATGTCTCAACAGTTATAGAATATGCAAAAAATAGCTTTGTTTGATAAGAAAAAAGAAAAAAAAATGTTTCCAAATGAATGCTTATATGAAATACATGTACAAGAAGTTCTGAAAGTTTGTCCTTGGATGACCACACACACACAACTTCCCTCTTATTTTATCGTAGCTGTCCATGATCTAGCTTAGCCATGGTTTTTATTACTCCTTATTTGATGCAGGCTTATTTATGCGGTGAAGGACACTTGGCCATTCTTTACCATGGGCACGCCTTGGGCAGCATAATGGGTATGCCAGTGGGCATCGACGCCCCAAGCTGCCCCTGAGGTTCTGCCCACCCCAGGGACAGACTGCATCAAATGGGCACGTATGAGCAGATGGAGAATATACGAGAAGGGAATGGACGTGCAGAGAACGCTTGCACTGCAATTTCTACAAGCGCATAGTCAGTGGTAAAGAAGGAAATTGCAAAGAAAGGGGGAAGCAGGGGCAGGGGAGAGACAGGAGGAGAATGAGAATATGAGCGGGAAAGTGAAAAGAATAGAGACCGAGTGGTCCTGTGCATCATCTGTTCTCATACTTTTAGGCTGTCTGCATGTATCAAGGCGTGGGCACTGATCACAATCGGTTGGGCGCTCAAAAAGAGGATCATATCCGTGGATGTAGAGGCTCCTGTCCATTCCCTATTTGCCACCCACCCCCATGCTCTCCCATCCATGATGAATCAGAATTGTCTCCTAACCAAAAGGAATGCTGCTCATTTTTCAAAGCCACTGTCCCTTTACTGCAAAGTTTCAAGGGAATCCTCTCACGCTTGTTCCATATTAGATGACACTCTTAATCCAATTTAGTTGGAAATACGGTCCTTCGCTCTTCTGCATTCCCCTTATATTAATAATGCGTGTTATAAGCTCTGTATATGTGTGTATGTGCGCGTGCATTAGCATGTGCAAATTTGTGTGGGCGCAGGCAGATATGTGTCATGTCTTTGCAGTGATTAGCTTTAGCTGCCCGGTCTCTCAGGACTTTTGCTACACTCTGTGTTCTGCTTGCCAAGCACGGTTAAGTCTGCACTCGAACTCCCAGCACTGTGCCACGGTGGGAAAAAATGAGTTTTTCTCCACTGATTTGTTGTGAAAGGGGAGCAAACACACACCCCGGTATGGGTCTACAGCGGCAGTCAAGGTGGATTGCCTTAGGGTGTTTCTCACTGCAGGGCAAATCCAAACTTTTACCCAAGGTCAGTTTTGGATCATTTACAGAAAGTAGATTAGATCAAATCTTAAAAATCTGTTATGAAACAATTATTCATAAATCCAAATAGTTGCTGAGCTTCATCCAATCTCTTTACCTCATATATGCATACTTTCTTGGCCTTGGTTAGGAATTGTATACTGTAATTTTGAACCCTTTTTATGTACATGTGAACAACTGATAAACCACATCAATAAAATGACTGACAATGCAATGTTCTGCTGGGAAACCGTGTGTCCTGGCATTCATGTGGATGCCACTTGATATGGATCACCCACCCAAACACCAAGGCAGACCAAGTGCATCCCCTCATGGCATCGGCACTCCCCATTGGCAGCTGACCCCCCAGCATGACAATGCGTCGTGCGACATCGCAGAAACTGCTCAGGAACGGTCAGCGCTACATGATAGAGCTCAAGGCTTCGAACCAGCCTCCAAATTCACGGGGCACACCGTAACAAGCCAGAGAATCCTCTGCCAATGCCCTGGTGCCAGACCCCAAAGGATTCCCTCCTTTGTCCATGCATCAACAGGCCTGATCCACATGGTGGCCATGGATCCATGGATCTGATTTTTCTGGTCCATCCCATGGATGCTAGATCAGATTAAGATCTTGGGAATTTGGAGACGAGTTTGTTACATTTCTCAGCCCATGCCTGAGCAGATTTTGCTGTATGGCAGGGCACACTGTCCCCAGAAAAGCCACTGCCATCGATGAATGCAGTTGCTATCAGGGGTTTGCTTGATCTGCAACAGTGTTTGGATGATTGATACATGTCAGGTTGCATCCACATGAATGCCTGGATGCAAGGTTTCCCAGCAGCACATTGCATTGTAGCAATCAATGTTGTTGTAGTAGTTTTAATGTTGTAGTTGATTGGTGTATACTGAGATCTACCTCCGGTGCCAATACATTTTTTTGAAACATCTGGGATAAAGTCTGGAAACAAACTCAATAAAAATACAGCACACATGTCTACTCATTTAAAAATGAGGGGCAATTCAGCAAACCCAAACTAGAAAAAAGTAACAAGACGAGACAGGACATTTTCACAAGCTTTTATTATAGTCACTCAATCATCAATACAGCAATCGTTAAAAAAGCCAACATCTTTCAACCATTAGGTCTTTATCAGGGTTTCAAACAAAGGTATAGAGGTTTGTAGACCTTTCAATGCACATATTTTATCTTTAAATGATACTCTGGTATTAAACTTAGATACAGCCATAAAAGACGATTTAAACCTCTTGCGTTAAATGTCTTTCAGGGTATTAAAGAGACCCATTGTAGCCACAAGCTTTGTAATCCAAATTGTTTCCTAGCAAGAACTCAATTAATCCTGACCTTTTTTGTGATTAAATTACTGACACCTTTGACAAACACTGTGTCCTTGTATGAATCATTTATGGGGGCTCACCGAGGTTGCCTTGCATGTTTTGATTACAGTCCCCTTTCTCTGACTGCACCCAAGAGGCCTCCAGATGGCTCAAGAGCACATGTGTATGTTTAGCGCCCAAGGGATTTAAAAAATAGTCTCACCACACAGAGTTAACACAACCCTGTCTGATTGGAATTTAATATTTTGATTTTTTTCTGTAACTAGTTGTGTGAATATCTCAAATCCACTGGATTACGTTAGTTTACACTGTAGCATGCTGCGTGGACATGCTCTAATCAGGCTCAGTCAGAGAGGCTTTCGAGAGTAGGACGTCTTAGAAAGTGGCTAAAATATAGCAAAATAAAAGACTTGCTCATTTCACAGTGCTTCACTCTTCGAGGCTTGTCTACGGGGGGATGGTGGGGGGGAGAAAGGAAGATATTGCTTGTGAATGTTACACCCTGACTAAATTGAATTTGGTTTGGGTTGAAGGTTTTATCAAAGCTTCTAATCCTCAGAGGAAAGGATAAGTCTAATCGGGATGTTTTTCTGTCGGGATTAGTGGCTGCAAGCGTCTCCCTTTCACCCTCATTCTCTTATACTTGCTTGTCACATGTGCAATTTTTTTATTTCTCTCTCACGGTTGTGCATTTTGCCTCTCCTTTTATCTCCGCCTCCCTAAAATATTGTTCTTTTGTGTCTCTTGCCTTGTTCTTGTCATGCATCTATTCACAAAGTATATTGGCAAGTGTTTCAAGTGTGTTTGTTTGTTTTTTCATTACACGTTTGCTAGCTGCTTATTTTAGCTGTAATCTCTGAACTGTTAGCAGAATTCTCATATTTGATGTCTGCTTTTTCTCATGCTGCCTCCATCCTTGCCCTGTCTCACCCCGACCGCCCACTTTCTTGGTCTGAGTATGGGTAATTCATCCATTAACCAATGTGGTTTTCCCATTTCTCCATTACACCCACTCCTATGAATCTTGTTATGTGCCCTCTCTTTCCTCTTGGTTGCTAACCATCTCTGGAAAGAGCATGTGTAGCCTGTATGGGCAATGGTCATTTAGACGTAATGTCTTTCAAACGAGCTGGGAACAAGCTCTTTATGGAGCTGGATAATAAGATCACAGTGCCTGAGTCACAAAGGGGAACCTTTATTCAGTCATTTTAAAAGGCTAGAATGCTAGCATGACTCAGTCGGAGTGTGCAACAGATGGTCATCGAAGAGCTACGTAGATGGTTTGTGAAAGAAACACTAAAGCCCCCACGTGTAAAAGTATCAGCCTTAAGATAACACTGTCAAAAAATTCATGAGAGCATATTATAATGGCTTGAGTCAAAAGAGATCGTCACGTTGATCAGCAACCATCACATGGATATAATATCACTCTGACAGCTTGAAACACAATACAGAGCAGTGCAATACTGATATACTACTGAGTGCTGCAAAAACATTTCCAAAGCCATGAACTCCAGTGTATTCATGTGGCCACTCCAGCAATGGAAGGTAGAACTTAGGATAGTGCTAACATACTTTATGGATTTATATTGTGTTGTGGTTAACTTACGTAACATATCTGAAAAAAAAAAGAGGTTACGTTAAGCTCGTCATGCAAGTTAACTTTGTTACTAAGAACAAATAACTCATCATTCAGTTTCGGTTTCACACAAACAGCAGGACTCATGGGAGAAAATCCCCTCCTGTTTAACCCCACCTTCCCACCATTTCACCTCCTTATGCGGACTTTGTCGCTCTTCATACTACAT
Organism: Diplodus sargus; assembly: GCA_903131615.1. Classification (NCBI taxonomy): domain Eukaryota; kingdom Metazoa; phylum Chordata; class Actinopteri; order Spariformes; family Sparidae; genus Diplodus; species Diplodus sargus. The sequence continues at coordinate 7,252,967 of CAEMYA010002140.1, read as the reverse complement.
CACTTTGACTGCTAGAGGTCGCCACTTAACAATATTGTAATAAGCTGCTTGCACAGCAGGTCTTTACAATTAATTTTTTGATGACGATGGGCTGGAAAAAAAAAAAAAAAACTGTTGGAGGTTTCAAATATCAACGACGTTGCTTGAAAAATGTACCAGGATAACATTTGGTCTGCTGTATAACTGGACAGATATACTATTTATAATAGGTGGTTTAGCTGTAACATATGCATCTGTATCTGTAAGAGACCTCTTGCTAAATACGTCACTAGTCATACAAGGACATTAAACAAAAAACATTAGGAAAAAGTACTTTATATATGAAATACACACTTGCACCTGGCTTACCAATCAGGAGTCTCTAATTAGTAGAGATCTACTTGAAATGGAGCAAACTCCAATATGAAGAACTACCATCTGGGGAAAAAATAAGAGTCACTCTAGATTGGATGATGGATGTTTATAACAATTGTTGGCATTCATTCAATCAGCATCAGCTAAAAGAGAAGAGACAGTAAACACTGTAGTCTGTGTTTGTAATCGGTAATTAAGATGTTGAAACAATATTTTGTGCAAGAGATCATAGCTCCCCTTTATTATAGTCTATATTGTAATCGACATTACATTATCAAAATAGACTCACATAAGAATAAAATGGAGTCAGCTTATAAACCAGGGCTTTAATGTGCATTCTGGCAGCTGTGAACTTGTGAGTCCACGAGCAAAGACATTGAGACAAAGCAACAGTTCAGTTTGAATGGAGAGCAAACCAAGAAATTTTTGTAAAAGTGAGTGCCTGAGTAGCTAGCGAAGTCATCGTTTAATCTTAACTTGTGTGATCTTGTAGTTTAGAACAGACTTCATTGTTTCTCTTGGGCAGATCAGTGAAGTATCGCTCTTTTCAGTGTGTTGCAGATATGCAGTAGTTTTGCAAGACAGTTTTTCTTTGACCTGTCAAAATACCCAATGACTCTAGAGCAAGATCATCATTTTGACATTAAAATCATATTTTTGTCAGGACAATCCAACACTGCACCTTTTATAAATTGTACCATATTTCTTTCAGCACAGAATTTGCTGTCGGCAGGCTCATTGGTATGAATACCCATTTGATTCAGTGGGGTTTGAGCAGGAAATCTTTTTTCATATGCACAGTTTTGAGGAAAATTCAACCTGAGAAAGAACTGATGATGCCGTGACACAGTTATGAATGTCAGATTTTCTATCCTACCAAAGAATGAGGAATGATCGAATGATTGAATCATCAGCAAACTTGACAAAATGGAAAACTGTTCTCTGCTATGATGTTTATTTTTTTATTTTTCAAAGCCTCAAGAAAACAATTTCAGGCTGAGTAATGAGGCAGTGACGTGTCAATTTAGGTGACGCATTGTGCTATTATAATCATATAATCACAACACCATCACACAAATTATATTCATCAGGAAAGATAGCACCAAAGCTTTACATTCCTGCCCCTCGCCTCTTTAGTGCGGCATAATCCAGAAAATCACTTGAGCGGATTATTATGCAATCCAATTATGGTTCATAATCTCAGCCTAGACAGAGTTGCAGTGTCTCTGTGTTGTCTGACTGCAAGATGTTTTAGTTATCTACGCTGCACGGCTGATTTATATTTACATGTGGTTGTGCAACACTGGTGTGGGTGGTGGACTAATCAAACGCCTGTATTTTTTAAAAGAAGCCACCCGATAGGATTTACATGATAATCACAGGCAATTACACAAGATTCTGCATATGTGCGCACATAATAAGCAGATCCTTTCATTGCAGGAATACATGCTTTCTGCCCAGCAAGAAGAAGACTAAACCTTTATCTAATAACAAAGAAACATGATTAACAGCATAAATTATATATGCCATCATACCTTTTTTCAGTCATTAAAATAGATCTGGCATTGTGTTCAATGACAGTTGTTTCCTTGGTTACTAAATGATCAGAAATTTCCCGCTGTGATTTACGAAATAGTCAGATGTCTGGTCTTCATGCTAAGCACGACTAACATGTTGCTGGCTGTCGCTTTATATTTAACACTTATATTTGGCAGTAGTATCAACCTTTAATTACTTTCTGGCTGATATTAACAAAAATGCCAGATTGAATAATGAAATAAATGAAAATTAAAATCAGTTTGAGGTTCAAATAATGCAGGGCAACTTTGGTTGTGTAGCAAGCACCATTCAGCCAAGGTAATACACAGTGCTTTGCATAAAACATAAAAGCCATTAAGACAAAACATAAAAGAAACAAGGGGAAACTTAAACAGACAATATAAAGAGACAGACATGAATAGGATTAAAACTACAACTCAGTGGATGAAAGTAAAAAAGAAAAAAGTCCACTTTTTAAATTAAAGACAGTGGTAAATAGAAAACTATTTAGCCCTGATTTAAAGAACTCTGGCGCATACAAACTAAATGCTGTTTCTAAAGTTTTGACCCTGGGAATAGTTAGCATGCCAATCCCAGACAGTCTGAGAGGTCTGGACAGTTTATAGCAAATCAGAACAGAAATATATTTTGGCTCACAACCATCCAGAGCTTTATGACAACAGTGAATGGTAGAATTTTTACATAATGACATTTCTAATAGAATGACCCGAAAGCCAATTATTTGACACACATGAAGCACAGATCTGAGAAGTGGAGTGATGAGATCCTATTTACTAGTCTAACTCAGGACTGATGTCTCATTGACTTTTTAGAGACAGCTTACAGCAGTAATGCTTTGGCTCCCAAAGTAATATTTTTTGTTTTATCTTCCTTTAACTGCCAATTGTATGCGTACAATTAATGATGTGTCGAATTCACTGAATCGTGCATTCATTGGTTGTTCTCCCTAATCTGTGCTCGTGGGACCACATAAACGTTGAACAAAAGAGGCCCGAGAATGGAGCCTAGGTGAACTCCACATGTCAATTTTTATTACCAACCCACACAAAAAGTCCCTGTCCTTCAAACAGGATTCTAACTAGTCTTGCACTGTGCCAGAAAGTCTGCCTAGTAATGCGTTGACTGTGTTGAATTCAGCACAGAGATCTAATAGCGGATGCCATTCATAAACATAACAAGGGCAATATCAGAGCTGTGGTGTACTCAAAATCAAAAGTGAAGACATCAAAACAATTATATAAGGCTAGGTAGGTGTTAAGCTGATCTATAATAATTAATTAGTGGATTTTCTTGTTTCGCCTTTTCTTCGAAATCCTAGCTGAAACATACATATATGGAGGTTTTGTGCGTCCTACAAAGAGCCATAGATATTTTCAAGCTGATTTGATTGAAGCATAAGAAGATCAACACAGGTGAGGCTATACACAGAAAAACTAATGCAGGCACACACACACACACACACACACACACACACACACACACACACACACACACACACACACACACACACACACACACACACACACACACACATCTCAATTCTCAAGTTGCACTTAAGACACCCAGAGCAGATTGAATTCCTTGAACGCATCAAACATCTTTGTCTCTATCACAGAAACAACATTTCAAAGTCTCAAAAAAATTCCACTTCAGCACACACAAGCAGGAGATCAAAACATGTGTCATGACATACATGTTCAATCATCCCACGCTTATTTGTCTTAGATAAGATTATAATATCCATCACTGCGCTCTTGCTTATTACAGATTTATACTACACGATGCCGTCGTGCTAGCACAGCAGCGAGTACTTTCAGTGTCTCAAGATGAAAAACCCAACTTTGTAGTTATTCTCAGAGGCTTTCTCAGAAGTCTGATCCGGAAAACTTTTTTTTTTTTTTTCTTTTCTGGTGTACTATCTTAGGACTTAATTAGTAACAGAAATGTTCAAGTCTCGCTATATGCGTCTTCTATTACTGCAGCCAAGACTGCCTGAAATAAGTGCTGTAATGTTCGCTTTTTACCACTCACTGTATATAGAGAGCAGAAACTCCTGGGAGACCTCTGCATTCCGGAGCCTCTGTGCCCCCAGTGGCCTGTGATGGATTCCCAGCAGAAATGCCTTCGCCTCGTCTCGTGTTCATTACTCCAGCTCACCCGGTCGACTCGCCCAAACCAGAGAGGCAGACAAAAACACCGTGACTTGAAGCCGCGCGGCTCGTGGAAGCCGTCAATTTATCAACCTCTTCGTGTTTGAAAGGGTGTCAGAGTTTATATCCAGAGAATTAGTGTGGATTTAACAACACATAATAATGAATGCAAAATGAGGAGCTGTTGGGACGAGGATAGATCATAGCGAGTAAACCCAGCCACCCACACACTTGTAGCACCCAGCACTTCCAATTAAATTGTTTTGAAGTTCAGGGCTTCTGCTTTGTTTTCGTGTGCTTGTTGTTTTTTTGTTTTTTTTTTCATTTGGAGTTGTGACACAGAATGTGGTATCATTAGTGCCGTCTCTGTTAGCGACTGCTCATTCCCTTCCATCTCTCCCCAATCCGTCTTCGCTTCTCTTGTCTTGTCCTCCCTCTCCCTCCTTCCCTCGCTTTGCTTTCATCTCACATCAGAGGAACAAAGTCATAGTTTTCAACCTCATCTACTGCTTTTTTGACTTTGCCAAGAAACACTACAGTGACGGTTAAGCCGGCTGTGTTGAGTTTGCCATGTTTTCCCACTCTGACTCGCGTCTTCTCCTCCTCATTCTCCTTTCATGCACCAGCTTTTCATCCTGCATGTCTTCCCACTTCCTCAGCCATTTTGGTTTTCATCTACTCTTCCCATACCGTGCAGGCATGGTTTTTCCCCCTTCCCCTTTCTGTGTCCCTTTATCTCCTACTCCTCTCTGTGGCCCTCTTCTGTGTTCCTGTAATGAGGTCCCGCTCTCAGAGGACCAGAGCCATCTCCCTTGGCAGGAGTAAACAACCAATCATGCATCATATCTGACATGACCCTCAACCTATCAGAGACCTGATCAAAGCAGGAAGTGAAGGAGGTGTTGCGCACCCCTCCACTACAGATGGACAGTTATTAGACTGACCAGATGAGAGGTGTGTGTGTGCGATTGCTTGTGTCTTGCATGTTTGTGTGCGGAGATATGGAAGTCAAAAGTGAGAGTAAACCCTTGCACTGAGTGGAGAGTGAAAGGCAGAGGCACAAAGTGGTGTTTCTGAGTTGCAGTGG
>CAEMYA010002140.1:7236999-7247730 GCA_903131615.1 Diplodus sargus | reverse complement strand
GCAGACAGCACCGCTAACACATTCTGTCATGTGCCATTAGTTCTCAACAGGAAAAGGGAGAAAAACACGTTTCCAGTTTAATCATTTCCGAGTGGGTTTGGTAAGACGTGTCACAACACCCTTAACGGCTGACTGAAATCAAGAGAAAAAGCATAGTTCATTTGTCAAACCCTTTATCAATGCCACTCCTCTATCTTCCCTTAAACAACAATGGCATGGCACTTCGTGTGGCATATAAAAAAAACGAGCTTTAACACAGAATATGCAGCTTTGTGTTCTGACAAGTGCTAACATGTCTGTGTGAGAGGGGGGTGGGTTCAGAGTGCGTCCTCTTTCTATTGCAAAAGCATAGCTCCGTGGAACGGTGTCATGTATATTTCATCCACAGTGGGATGTGTCTCTTTATTATTGATGGCCGACCACTCAGCTGTCTATGTGCAGCTCTCGCCCCCCTTTGTAAGAGTTTAAGTTACAGGGGGTGGCTCATAATTGAATCACAGGGTGACTGCCCCAATGCAGGGGGACGTTTTAATGGGAAGCAGCCTCCTGGGTGGTTATGAAGAAGGTAGCTGGAGAGGGCTGAGAATGGGTTGAAAAACACGCAGAGCATGGATTTATTGTAGTCAAGAGGCAGGTCCAGATGATTCAGTAGCTTCGCTTGCAGGATTGGCTCGGTCAGGTACATTTTAATGTACTCATTCATAATTCATGGACTGTTTTAGCAAGTAATGGAGAATGGATTCATTTATCAATTTTCATCTTAACGCACATACGTGAAAACAAGCATGGCGTTCATTCAGACGTTGATACTTTTCTTCATTAGGTCATCTTGTTCTAATAGAAGACATGAAATTAAAATGGCTTCATGCAATCAATAATTACAATTCTTTTGCATTATAAATGTTTTCATTTGTGTGTAATTGGGTCCATGTGCTGTGATATGATGCAATCTGAAAAACACCACAAACAAAAAGAAATAAAACATGTCTGCCGTTCACGCACCTGTGAGTTCTTATATTGTCTGCATTGAAATCACACATGTGCTTCATTGTTATATTTATGTTTACAAAAAGATGCAGAAATTACGGCACACTTCTGTACAACTCCAGTTTGACGACGAGGAACATACATGGCGATTGCATTCACACCAAATTGAAAGACATTGGAGACATTTTGACCCATTAGCATGGCATAATATATGCCTTTAATATCCTGCATTACAACAAGTAATTAGGAAATCTGAATTCAATAAAACACAACAAGCCCACAGGTCACGCAGTTGCCATGGATATTAACTTTCTGACGTCTATGAAGTCTATGAAGGTCAAGCTTCAATGTGCTTAAGAATACAAATAAAATGTAAGCATGAAGGATCCTACACAATACAAGAAAATACAATAAAAACACATAAGATAGGAAACATGTATTCTAAACATTTTTGAAAGTATGCATTCATTATCAGTGGGACTTGTACGATCAGAAGTCTGGGAGGTGGTGGGGTTTGAGAGGTTGTAAAAGTTGAGGAGACTCAATGAGTACTTGAGTCAACATGTAGAAATGCCATGTACATGTATCAGGGTAGCATGTATCATATTTTATGTTCTTATCAAATGGATATAACGTGATGCCAGATCTGGTCTGGTGTTAATGCTGTCAGTATCTGGTGTTCATTCAGTTTATTGTCCAGCTTTTTTTTAAGATGTCAATTCTTACAACAAACCATTTCATATCTTAAGTCATCTGTTGTTACAGCCTGAGTGATTTTCCACTGAAAGGAAAGTTTGGGGTGGTGAATAACATAACATTCAAGAACTAGAGGGGAGCAGTGCATCTGTGAAACTCCGACCCTGGGCGGGAAACTGAATGTACAGCCGAAATCAAAAACATCAGCTGTCCGTACATCGGGTTAAAAAAAGCAAAACACTGCAGCGTCAACTGGGAGGAGGTCAAAGCCATTGAACCACGAGTCAGTGTACAGACCAACCACATCCAACACCAGAAACAAACTTAAACAGAGGACTGGGGTGACAGTCTCGACCTATACATGACCACTTTTCCCTAAGAAACATCTGCTTTTTGATTACAACTATGATGTATCTCCCTGAGACACCCACAAAGGAAAGAAAAGCTGATTAAAGGACCTCACACAAAGTTTTGCTTATTTTTTTTCCAGTGTAAGCCTACATGATAGACATGTATTGTCACACCTCAGGTTCAATTTTGGCTGTATGGCTGTCACCAGCTAGGTTTTTGGAGCCAGAGCTGGCCATATTTGGACTAGACGGGTGGCGCTAGGGAGGATATCCAGAGCATACCCAAGGACACACCGTTGTAGCCAATTGTCAACGACCAGGTAGCCTTGCCATGCTTTATCATATATTTTACTCTTAGAGAGACCATAATTAGCTAAGTGAACTTCATGCTGTATTGATGAAGACTTAAAGCTAGCAGTTGAGACCGTAACTGTTTATTGAGGTAATAAATCAAGTGAGAAGTAGGCTCATTTTCTCATAAGCTCACATATGATCAGTACCCTTTTGGCAACCAGTGGAGTCACTCCCTGCTGCACAGTAGAAACAATGCAGATTTCAGACACTTCCGTGTTGGCCGCATTTTTCAAAGCAGGAAACCATATTTAAGTCGATCCCTGTTTAGGATACGTAACTGTCTATGCATGTCAGCGCTCCAAAGGAGCAGCGGCTTTATTAAATGATTTCCATGGCCAGCAGCCTTAAACCACCTCGACTGCGTGTTTGATGTGCTCTACAGACATCAATTTGAGCTCATCAAACGACGCGACCGCTGTGTGTTTTTAATTCACGCTTAAATATTCTTCTGGCTTTCGTTTGCACATAAAATGTTCCAAATTACATTTTCAGGAATATTTCAAAGAGACATCCAGGCGGCAGTTCCTGCTATACTTTCATCCAGGAAACAAATGATTAAAAGTACATGGATAAACACTGATGAATGCTGTGGTATTTTATTTTTTTTTTCATCATTGAACCCACTCCAAGATTAAAACAAATGCACCAACACTTAATTCAATTTTTGATACTCACAGGGAAAGGTTCATTTTCCATCTTCCCCAGAGAATTCAATTAATGAATAAACAGATGTTACACAGACTGTGATGACTAAGCAGGCCCAGAATACAGTGTCAATGAGGATCTGTGTGTGTGTGTGTGTGTATATGTGTGTGTGTGTGTGTGTTTGTCTTTGCTGTTAGAATCTCAGTAAAAGGTCTCATGTGCTCACAGTGTGGTCATGAATCGATACCATCTCCCCGGGGTGTGCAGTCATAGTTTTACGATCTCTCAGCATTGATCTGTGTGTGTGATAGTGACTCTCAGAGGAAGAAAAACACGCACACCAGAGCATAGAACCCCATGCAGACACTAAATCGCCTTTGTTCATGTAGACAGGATGTATGCGATTTCACCTGGCAGACTCATTCTTTTCACAGATTTTAAATGTGCGCGATTCAGACAAACGCAGGAACAGCTGTGACAGTTAAGGAGTCTCCCGCTTTAGGTGTCTTTATTTGACAGATGCCATCATTTGGCTACGAACGTACAGTCGTAACAGCAGCAGCGAAGGCGCTGGGAGAAGGGATGGGAGGCCTAGTGCCAGAATTTGTCTGTGCTCATGCACACTGTGAGAGGAAACACGGGAGCCGAGGCTGCATTTCATTTCCTCTCGCAGGCACTCTCTGTTGCAACTCAGAATTCCTCGCCAGCTGTCATAGTCTCTGTTTATATTCATGAATTCAATCTGAATGTTTCAGAGATTTTTCTGTCAAAACAGAGGTGAGGCTGCGGTGCCGGATACCTATCCGCTTCAATAAAAGTCTGCCCTATCTGCTTATTTAGCTCAAAGCTTTTGTTGTCAAATCAGACGTACCACTGACACAATTGCATGTGATTTTTCATATCCGTTCCTCTTTTAAATGAGTGCTTTACATGCAGGGGGTGTTATACACAGCTTTCAAGTTTGAACATGATTCTTTCTTTGATCACTGGAGGTCATAGTATTATTTGGTGGACGGTGAATACCATCTTTATTTTTATTGTATTTTTTACCTCAAGCCACAATCTGTAATCTCCTTGATTTTATTACGACCCATGAGAATCAGCCAGCCAATAAGCGTTTCTTCTAATTATAAGGTGAAAGTGCCATGCTTTACTTTTAAAAATATGACACTACGCTTTTTTAACTTTACTGTTTTGCTATGAAGTAAACTAAAGCTTGTGTATGTTTAACTGATTATGTTTAGGGATGAATGAGAAAAGCAATGATTTCATGCAAAGACACAAACAATTATGTTTCCATGACAACAATGGAGTCCAGCATCCATGACAGATAGGACTCGGGGCCAGGATTAATTTTGGACATAGATGAGTGACTGACTGATAGGCCTGGTTTGTGTGGCACTGGACCTGAGAGTTTATTGTGGATTGTGCATTCAACTGTGTTGAGATTTTGTATGACTGCTGTCTTGGCCAGGTCTCTCTTGTGGAAGAGATCTTGATCTTAGTGGTACTTCCTGGCTGAATAAAGGTGATATGAATAAAAGTGAACCCTTCAGTGACATTTGGGGCCAGAATGAACAATTGTGATCTCAATATTGAACAATTATTTATTGTTATGAATAATGACCTTTCAAATAGATATGGTGAACTGTTGTTTATTTACACATCCAGTACTAACAGAACAAAACAATATATTCATCTGGAGTTCAGTTAAACTCTTGAGGGAAATATCTGGCTTCATGGCGTCTACACATTTCACTATGTTCACTAGCTGGGCGCTAACAGCGTCTCTCTGATAGTTGCAGCTGAACAGGCAGCGAAACAATGGGTTGATAGTCACTATCCAAGAGTTTCCCAGTGGGATCACTGGGGGAAACAGTAGCCCTTTTTAGATAGAAAAGGCGACACATTTGCTCCAAGGTAAGGGCGGTAATTTGCCGGCCTGTCTTTCTAAAACGGAGGCGTAATATTCCTCCTTTTCCCAAAGCCGCCTCTGGGGTAGGCGTAAACAGTGACAACAAATGTGTCTTCAAAATAAGAGCTTTACATTGCACCCTATCAGAGTTTAGAACTGGGTTCTTGGCGGGGGGCTTTTAATTTGAAAGTAGCGACCATTCCTACTAGCTTGCGCTACAACAACAAACAAGCTAACCAAACAGCCACAGAGACCGAGGAGATACTAGCATCTCCCGGATCTCAGCGGCTGTCCAGTTGCTCATCTTAATGTCCGCGGATGAAGTGATGGACTGGACTGAAGTGATGCTGTGATCAGCTGTTTCCTGGTTTTAAAACTCCTCGGTTGTGGGTCGCACAACAGTGCAGGTCGCTGACACCTCCGCCCATCTCACCCACGGCCGGCACATTTCCGCCTCGGTTTTAGATAGCAGTCGAGGTGAAAATAAGTGTACCCTCCGAGGCGGAACATTGGCGGAACAAAACAGACCCCCAATTTGCCAGCCTCTGTCTAAAACCGCGGATCGAGCCGCCAAAAGGACGGGCAAATTGGCGGCTTGATGCCCTGTCTAAAAACGGCTGCTGATTCAGGTGCTCAGCAGAACTCGCACAAGGAGCAAAATATAATAACTGAAAGACCAGCAGCACTTTCAAGGATTCAGAGGTGTTAGCTAAGTGGGCTAAGAAATTCAAATAATGTTAATAGCATTCACGAGATAAAGCTGCTCACCTCGATCTTCATGAATGAATGAAAAGCTGCACCAAACAAGGGTTAGGATCCTGTAACCACAAATGACAGGAAGCACCAGAAGTCACGTTTATAATTCATAACAACGATTAGCGCAAGGTATCATGGGGACTAGGAATAAGGCGGATCAAGCTCAGTAAAGTCAACGTAAGAAACAAATTCACACCGAAATTCTCTGTAGGTTTGTGACGAGAATACGAGTCCATTTACATTCCCAGCATACCTGAACACATCGATACGAAACCCACACAGCCTTACAGATGCACAGATATGCAAATACACCTGTGTGGAAGCATTTGTTAACATTTCTTTACTCATTTATTCAAGGTTTTGCTTTCACTTATCGTCCATCTGCACAAAGCCCCAGCCCTGTGTGACTGTTAAATGTTATGTTAGCAAACAGCTGCCTGCTTCCACATCCAGCAGACCTCTGCTTAGAGTTGTTTATCTGGCCACCTGTTGAATTTGAATCCAATATATGAATACCTCTCACCTCTTGTTTTGCCCTCCATTTCCCAATATACATATGTATATATATATATATATATATATATATATATATATATATATACTACGTAACAACAGCACACACTTCAGTGCACTGGATGGACAAAGAGACTGTGTCAGGGCACTTAAGATCACCACCACAGCTCGCTGAGCTTCAAACGTACAGAACCATGACTGTGTTTCATGTCATCTTCTCTCGCTGCTCACAATACAGGCCTCTCCACAGGACTCATATCACCACGCTGTATTCACCTCACATAACACAGCATGGAAAAGTTTGCATGAGCGTCAAGCTGAGAGTCCCACTTTTAAAACAGGCTCCTCATAGGCAGCTGCCTGCCGCCCAGGGGAGGCCGATGCATTATTCATGTTCATTTACACAACCTCCCATCTCCTTATCATGGGTTCATCGCGCTTTTATTGCTGCTCGCTGTACGGCGGAGGAACACTGCTGGAATCCATCGGAATACGACAATTAAAAAAAAGCCTTCATCCGTGTGTGTTAATGGACGTGGTGATGGCACCAGAAGTGTAAAAAAAAAGAGAAACTCAGTCGCGCAATGCCTTTCCTAAGAAAAAGAAAATGTACATCTCCAGTGCTATTACACAACCAAAGGTGTGTTTTAAATACGACTGTATTGAGCGTCGTCCCCTCCTGCTGTGTTTTGAGGACTATAGATCATCCGATGGTTTTGTGTCTCTCTCAAAAAGAAAAAAGACAAAGACAAAGCAACGTGCGCGTTCTAGAAAGCCGATGGCGCATCGAACCCTCGCTAGCCACCGGCTCACTCACCGCGGGCAACTCTTCTGCTTAGGAAGTGCATCATGTTCTGTGCATTAATGCATCATTTCCTGTGCATTCATTAAATTAGCATAGCAAGAAAGGCGCTTGCAATATGCAAATCGCTGTGAGTCTGTTGTTAAAAAGAGTGCCAGCGAGGGGGAAAAAAAGACGGCATTTTTCATAAAATAATCTTAAGGATAAACACCTTTAATCCTCTGGATTATGGACTGTGTTTGAGTCCACGTGTGCGACTTTGTATATGTGTGACAAGCGGATGAGAGGAAACTATGGCTGTTAGAATAATGTGATTTTTTTTGGGTTAAAACAGAACAGAGTTAAACCACCTCAGAGACTGGCTCTTTTAATTACTCTATGCACAGTGTGTGTCAGTGCGACTTTGTGAGCACACATGGGTGTCCCTGTGTGTGTGTGTGTGTGTGGGAGAGCTCAACGAGCAGTGATGCGTGTAAGGTATTTAGAGAAAAAATGAAAAAAAAAGCCCCCTGCATTGATAATTTATTACTTCAAACAGCCGTGTTTGGCTCAACGGAAAGAAAGAACAAGTTGAACATGAATCTGGAGATTAGAAAATGAAATGCTGTAAAGGCACGATAACCTTTCCTTTGATGCAAACAAGTCCCCGTTCCTGACGCGCAGCGTGTCGCCAAAGTGATGGCGCAGAATATAATGGATGTTTTGCTCCACTCAGTTTTATATCCTTCCCCTGGTTTGTTTGATCATCTGCAGCCACACACAGAGTCGCCGGGCTAGCGGCTAAAAATTCCTCCTGTTAGAGACAATATCTGCCTCTGTGTTTTGTGACAGAATGAAAGGGGTTGTTGAGAAAGCCATAGGAAGCTCCACGCCAACAGCACTCGATGTGCGCATCCCCACACACACACACACACACTGCCCCGCACACCTGTGGTAGCCAAGGCAACATCCAACCCCCCACCCCCTCTATTCAACAGGGGAAATCAGAGATCCGAACTACTGCTGTCTTCCTCCGCCTCTCCTCTCCGCCAATGGCATAAATTCCTCCCTCAATTCCCCTGTCTCCCTGGGGCAGATGAAACCTTAAATGGAGGTTTAATGAAATCTCAGGGATTGTCCTGTGGCTTGATCACTTTGCCTCCCCTCGCACAGGGTGGTCCCCCGCCCCGTCCCCCTCTTCGTCGGAAAAGAGGGAGCACAGTCACTAATTGCAGGGCCTCGGGACAAGCAAGGGAATGTGAAAACAAGAAAGAGGACTCCAAAAAAAAGGAAGAGCAGCACATGTTTCTAAAGGTCGCGTGTGACACTCGTACACGCACATGCATGCACACATAACTGCAATCAGTGGTCCATCCAACGACCGGCCCCCTGTGGTGGTGATTGTGAGAATGAATATTTAATTAGCGCGAGTTAAATTAACACACTGACAGTAGGCGGTGCTGCCGTGGATCATTGATGCTCGGGTAATTGGAATCTTCCGGAGCAGTCAGAGACGCAAAGCCATTGTGTGTGTTTGCGAAGACTGTGTGTTTGTGTGTGTGTGCGTGTGTGTGTGTGCGTGTGTGTGTGTGTGTGTGTGTGTGTGTGTGTGTGAGGGCATGTTTAGTCTCTGGTATGAATAGATCAACAGGCTGGGAGCCCTGTGCAGCACAAGCTCCAGTGTACTGCCGGGGTAATTGTTGATCATCACATAAGGCACAATTAAAGAGAACCTATAATGAGTAGATAAACAAAGTTTATTTTTAAATTAAAACTTGTTGAAATGTTACTGTTAATGAGCTGCTGCTCTGCTGCTGCTGCTCTGGTGCATGTTCAACTCCGCAACAGCCGACTGCTCCAAAGACTTCTCCAAACGCAGGCTGGCTGTTATCAATCATTTTCTATTAAGCTTATTTCATATAAACATACACAACTAAAGAAACATATTTGAGAGGATAAAACTGAAGTCAATTTAATTTAATTTGAGTTTGTGTTATGTTTTGGGATGCCTTATAATTGGATTGTTTGTGCCTGTGAGTCTTTTTTTTTGAATGAGGATTTCTTAATAAAATCATAATTTAAACAGTATGTGATGATTTGAGTGTAGGCCTTTCTTTATTTGTCTCATATTTGTGTTGACAGAGTCTGAGGCGAGGTGCTGTCTCTGTCCATGGTGCTGAAACGCACAGCTCGTCAGACAGTGATCACACTGGAGTTAAGTCACATTTTTCAGTTAACAGTTACCCCAGAAACCTTGGCATTGATGAAAACCGTAATTTAAAAAGCTATTTCTCTCTCTGCTTCGAGCAGAGTATAACACGGCTGGTTGTATGAAAGTACAACCAAAATCCAAGGTAACTCTCTCTAACTCAATATATTAACTTGCACAGGAAGTGTATCTTCGTCAAACACCACCCGCTTTAAAAAAGATTACCTCATGACACTGAATACAATTTTTTCTTTTAACCTTCGACTGTATAAAACACAAGTTAAATAGAGTTCAGCTTTGCCATTATTTAACAAAAGAATTGTCATTTCCAACACATTTTCCTGTTTAAGAGCTTCATACATACACTCTTCCTGTAAACAAGTGTTATAACAACTGATTAATGAGCAGGTAAAGTTCCCTCCGATCAACTGCATCAAATCTTCATTAATTATCATACTCTTTCGTAATTAATGCCTTTACGTTCCACTAGTTGGTTCCATTGGAGGTGCACACTGATGTTTTGTTGCAAATTAGCTTAAAAACAAAAAAACAAAAAAACAAAATGCCAGCTAATTTCCTACTGAAGGTAAAAAACACAGGTAATGTCTCGACCCAGTAAATCCAGGAATGAAGTCTATAATGGAGAATTCTGCACCTCAGGATTTACATCCAATTTCCAATGTTAATTGCCACTGTAGGAATTATGTGCCGACATAAAGTGAGGCGGAAATAGTGAAGGAACGGCTGTTCTGCACTAGTGTTTGAGAGGATATGGTCTGGTACTTACCACACCAGCTCCCACGCGTACTCGCTGGGCCCTGTGGCTCACTTGATGTGTTCATTGTGAGAGCTGTTAGCCTGTGGATACTGCTGCTGCCTGCCTGCAGGGTTTGGTTGGAGTTTGACTCATTGCTGCAGTTACATTGATGGTAAGACAACTTTAAGTACCTGTTGGTGATAATAATTGTCTTGTATTTCTTCCTGATTTATATACTTTTAACTTCTCCTGGTCATTTGTTATGTCAGCCACCGTGATGAGTCAACATATTGGCTGAGTCAGTAAAATAGTCCTTGATTTAATATGTTATCAGATTTATGTAGCCTAGAGCTTAAATAAATAAATAATTTCCCTGTCTGGGATCATTAAAATAATTTTTATCTATCTAATTTTTTGAGAGTGAAAAGTATGCATACATCACTTTGACTCCACGCAGTATCCACATATCCCGTTGGTGTGTTGTGGCTTCAAAGGTGTGCAACATCAAGTACTCAAAAGTAGGATTTCATTTATATAGCACCTTTCAAAACCTGGGCAACAAAGTGCTTTACAAGGGGTTGAAAGGTTAGAGGAGCTACAACTGCTTCAAACACCGTTCCACATCTGGGTACACAGAGACGAACCAGCACTCAAACTCTTCCCTGCACTGAATGAATGTTCAGCTTCTTCTCAAAGGGTACAACCAGTAAGTTTACATATTGAAGTGTGCTTACAGTGTGTTAGAACTGCACATGTAAAAAAAAAAAA
>CAEMYA010002140.1:7215301-7232607 GCA_903131615.1 Diplodus sargus | reverse complement strand
AGTGAGTCGAAAGGAATAGAGGGAAAGAGGGGAAAAACATTTTCATCGTAACATTTTCTAAGCTAATTACACACGACACCTTTCCGCCTGTACGACCGCCGGGAAACTTTAAGAGTTACCGCTACCTCAACAACATAACGTTAAGGGTTTGGCTGAAAAAATAGCAACAGTTACATCATCATGAAAAAGTGTTTTGGGCTTTGGGCAAAATAATAAATTATGACTTTATTCAACAGTTGAAAGTAGAGTGATGACAGGAAACGAGGGAGAGAGAGAGAAAGAGAGAGATGGAGAGAGAGAGAGAGGTTAATAACATGACACAAGTTATCTTCATCTGGCAGCATTTCCATGCTGATGACAAGTAAAGCAAGCATCATTTTATACAGTTGGAACTAGTAATTTCTAGCCATACCGCTTAAAGGGTAACTCAAACAATTTTACACTTTCCAGTGTGTTTACAGGTCTCAGGGATTTCTACTGCATATGTGAAAAAATGAGAACAAAGAAAAAAACAAACGCTCATTTAAACTAAGAGATAATCTTTTCCTGCCTAAGTGGTTTTTGTGCCTCAACCAAAGCAGCTCATTGCAAAGTTTTCACGACATTAAATAGACAATTGAACCTAAAGAAGCGTAAAGTTGCAACATTAAGAGAAATGCAAAGTGTGCAGAAAAGTGGCTTACAGAAAAGTACACAAAAGTAAACATTTATTCTGGTGACTGGATCCGGAGTTTAAATCACAGTAAATAAAGCAGGTAAAGGGAATTATATCTTAAAAGGGAAGCGTAAGGTAAAATGTCTTTTTTTTTTTTCCTGGTGATATTTTTAACTTCTGAAATGTTCTAACAAACAGCGGGAGGTCTGAGCAGATGTAAATGATAAGTAGGTACAGCAGGAAAGGGAGGCTGATGCTGTTTCAAGGATGTCGCGTTTAGAGAGCGCAGCCGCTAATGAGTAAACATCAATCCACAGTTTACAGTTCTTCAGGAGAGTGCTGCGGAGCCACCGCCGGGCATGCTTGGGGTGAAGAAAAGAGAGTCCAGAGAGAGGGAGATGAAGTAACAGACACTCGGGCGGAGGCAGAGGTCAAGCGGAGGGAGAGAGGGGTGATGAGGGAGGGAGGGACGGATGTATAGGGGAGTAAGGGGGTCTTTTGGGTGCGGTTCCGCCGGTGTTCGGGGAGCGAGGGCAGCTGCGTTCCACACTCAGAGCACTGAAGCCGAACTAACGAGAATGTAATGGCCCTCCATCAGGCACTCCACCGGCTCGCCAGTATGAGCACACACACACTCGTGCGCACGCGTTCACACACAATAGCACACCGTGAACTTGAACTATAAATACACAATCGTGCACCGACAGACCTTTTTCACTTGAGTTCAACATGCAGTACATTAAAACGTAAGATTATATCACAGCTTTGATATTTATCTAACCAGTCATTTTGTTGAACCTTTGGCTGAATATCGACCAAGACCCAAGAAGATTTTGATACACTTCCATTGCAGTAAAAGTCTGACATGAGGGGCACTCATGCTTTGTTTCGGGGGTGTGAAGCAATTTGTGTTACTCGAATGCATTAAAACTTCTATACGGATGGAGTTTGATTGATTGATTTGACTTTTTGATACGTTACGCATACATATTTAGGTTACTTAAAACTTAGAATGCAGGACTGCCACTTGCGCCGGAGCATTTTCACAGTGTGGTATTAGTACTTTTACTTGAGTAAATCATCTGCTGTGTATTCATTCCTGCAAAAAAAAAAAAAAAGAATTGCACGCGCATAACTTAAATTACCGAAATAATGAAAGGAGGAGAGGCTGGAGGGAGCGTCTAAGCTCTGCGCTGTGAGTCTCAACGTGTTACAGTCGCTGTTTTGTCAAGTGACACTTTGAATCAGATACAGATGAGTGTACCTATAGTGTTACAGATAACACTAACCTCTTGTACTCAGAGGAAGCTGATAGTTGCCAGAGTGGCCAATTACGATGACAGGACACATGTTTAACTTTACCGCACTGTAAGCATTTAATTAGAGCATCCTCGACGGGTCCACCACACTTTAGCTCTGCCAATCTGACTAATGGTAAGAGATGAGAGCTAATGATATTAACACATGCTTATTCCACATGCATGCGCACGTACGTACACTCACTCACACTCCGCTGTCACCAAAGTCCTGCAGTAACAAGCACTGCGAATCCAGCCTGATTCAATTAGGGGAGGATTAAACAGAGCCACTGATATGGGGGCATGCGATGTAATGTCAAACATCAGCGGCGGAGGTGCTGACGGAGCACTGCGCGAGGACCAGTGAGCAGAGGGGATACCCATGGGACGCCGGCCCTGACCTCTCCGGCGTCCCTTTGACTCACACATATGATCTCCGGCAATGAGATCGCAGGCAGCTCATTGAGTCTTAAATGATGTGGCACGATCTGGCAGGACCTGGCTGCACATACTCTTATCTGGATAGCCAGACACATAGAGAAGCACACACACACGCACACACACACACACACACACACACACACTGCAACTCAAATGATTATTTTCCTTTAATTGTCCAAAACAGATAACACACGCTAGAAATGTACACGGAATGCACCCACAAGATGTACATGTGCACTATCTACATTAACAGCCGTCTTGTTGTCACGCTGACAGCCTGATTAACAAAGGACTCAAACCTTAAGAGGTTGGCGATGCTACTGGCCTTATAATGGAGTGTGGCCCTGCTCTAAAAGGCTGATAGATAAATAAATAAACTTGCGAGTAGCACGTAAGACCTGGGATTTATTACCTGTCTGGCTAATTAAATGGCTAAAGATATATAGATGCAGGAGAGAGTGAGATGAGAGTGGGATGAGGGGCCGAGTGGAAAAAAAAAGAAAAAAAAAAACACAAGAGAAGCAAATTGCTGCGCCTGATGAATCTCTTCGTTCTTCCTGCACACACACACACACACACACACACACACACACACACACACACGCGCCTCACTCTGACAAGTTGCCCAGCTAGCGATGTATGCGGCTGTGCTCCCGTGAAAGAGTGCAGATGTGCATGATGATGCATGTCTGTCCGTTAAAGAGGTCTCAAGCGTAGCGGGCACGCATCCAGGCACCGGCGACTTATCAATATTCAAAGCAGCCCCGGCAGGCTTTTATAAACGGAGGGGAAGAAACAAATCAAATTATGAAGCAATGTTCTGCAAAATGGACTAGAAATGGCTTGATAGGCGTTTTGCCGGTTTGACCATCGCGAGCAGAGTCCCAGGTGACAGCGTCTGTTTCACTCAGAAACTGCTTTGTCCAATTATGCACCGCAGCACTGAGGAGTGTGTCCCGCTCATTTTCTCTTAATTCCTCCTCAAACTCTTGTTGCGATCGTGGCCAGATTGTTTTCAAGGTTACCCTCAGCACATGATTGGATTTGCTCTGGTTTCTTTTCTCTTTTTTTTTTTCTTTCTCCCCCCCCAACGATCCAGTTGCCTCGTCCCAAATAGACACGTTAGAATGCAAAAAAAAAAAAGTGGCCAGCGCCGAGGAGGGGTATAGACATGTAAATTGCTAATTTGGGACACAAGAAGACAATGCCACGGGGCTCAGCTGGCGAAAAAAGAAGGCAATCCCACTTCCATTAAGCTCCTCTCCTGCAGTGAAGCGCCTCTCCTATCATTGTGCTCCAATCAGTGACTAATTTAAAAGGAGGTATTACACTCAGACGGTTACCGGCTTGATTGAGACAAGACGGCCTCGTCTGGCGTTAATTTCACTTCGATGTCTCTCTCGCTTCTTTTCCTCAGCGGGCGAGACCTTTAGCTAACCTTTCTTTCACTTTGGCCTCCCTCTTTTCAGTCGAATAACAGGTGACTTCGCTCTAAAACGTCCGTTTCGGGCAATGTGTGCCTGTTTGGTGCCCAACTGGGCGAGCCTAGTCGGACGTAGCGCTGCGTTATGTAATGAAGAGGGTGGGGGGCAGCTTTGAGGCAGATGCCGACCAACCCCGAAACACAGCTGAGCGAGGAGCAGAAAAAAAAAAAAAAGAAGACAGTATTGACGTCCAGCTTTTCCCCACACGACGTTCGCCCGCTGCGATGAACATCGTCAGAACTGCTCTCTGTCTGTCTGCCGCTTTCATCTCTCCAGACATCTCAGCCGGTGGGGGGGTGGGGGAGGTAAAGAGAGAGAAAGAGCACATGAGATGAAATGATGTCGACCCGGGACAGCTCTGATGCTTCTTTGTGGTCAGCTGAAGCCACCTACAGAAAAGGACAGCGTTGCTTTTTTTCTCACAGACATAAAACTAGACACGCACACCCCCACACCTGCACTGAACAGCAGGTACTAAAAGAGCGAAAGAGATGAAAAAGCCATTACATGATACGGTTTTGCACGCACAAAAGCCTTAAAACTGCATGTAATTGGGGAACTGAGACCATATCCCGTGCATGTGGTCAGTTGAACTCCTTTCTTTTGATGAGTGTTGGACAGTCAGACAGTTTCAGTTGCTGCACTGTCATCTATCTTTGGTCCGAAACATGTTATTTGAGATAAGGAGAAACCAGACATGTACTTGTGCACTTCATAATACCCTTTTGTGAGCAATTTCACAGAGCAAAACATACCCAAAAGATGTCTATTCAATGTCTGTGTCGACCTTGCGAAGACGTCCACTAAAGAGCCAGAATGAAAGTTTCTCTGATGTCTTTTCAACGTTCACTACTGAAGTCGTAAAAGGTTCAAAATCAAACTTTTTAGCCATCTTTTCAACTTTGGTAACTTGGAACAATAAGCCTACACCTGGTATGGCTGAAACTCGGTGTAGTGCATGCCCCCAGGGACTGAGGTTGAGGCCGGATGTTCGATTCCATCCTGTAGAGATTTGCTGCATGGAGTAAAAATGGACCGCTATGAGAACTGTGGTTGAAAAGTTGTCACGTGGACATCAGTAGAGGTCGTTGACAAGACGAAAGAATGGAGAGGACACAAAAACGTTCATTCTGGCTTCATAATGTCGACTGAGACAGAGAATTGGCATCCCATGGATTACATTCCAAAAAGGCTTACGTTTGTGTGTTGTTGCGCCGAGAGAAACCTTATAAACTCTGAGAAATGCTCTCTATAAACAATTTTCTTTGGCATTCTAGTTAATTCAGCAAATGTTAATTTAAATGAAGACAATTCTTTTGTGTGTGTGAAAAACATTGAATCCAATAAAGGGGGACTGTCTGAAAGAGCCCGGGTTACACTGACTCCATATTCAAATGATTATTTCACATTGGACTTCCTGTTTTTCCTTTCATTGTAAAAGCCTTCAAGTTATTTCTTATTTGTCTATGGGTAGCTTTCACTGTGGAGTAAGAGTGACTTAACGCAACAGATGCTGTTGCAAAACCTGCTAGGAGAGCAGTCTGATGAGATAAAATGTACAAACCAAAACAAGGCTGTCAGCCAAAACGATACTTGAAACTCAAAGAGGCAGAAAGATAGACGGGTCGAATGTGACTGGCAGATTTATGACCCTCATTGCTGAGGAGCGTCTATCAAAATAACTGCTAGCTGCTTGTTGCGGCAACGTTTAGCGCAGTGACTCAATCATTAGCATCTTAATCGCTAGTGTCTGTCTTCATTAAATGGAAAGCCTTCTGAAAATCAAAGAAATGAATGCATAAACCAAAGTTTGTTTGTTAGATCCGTGCACTGCAATTTTGCTAACCTCCTCTTTTGCAGCGCTGGGAGCGGAGTGCTCCCGAACGACATGCAGGGTTTGAGTGCCGCTCTCTCGTGTGAGCTGGACCAAGAACGAGTGCGCCGCAAATGCCAGCGCAATTACAACATGCTTCTGCTTCATTTTCTCACTCTTCACTTACAAATCATGTAAATGAG
Organism: Diplodus sargus; assembly: GCA_903131615.1. Classification (NCBI taxonomy): domain Eukaryota; kingdom Metazoa; phylum Chordata; class Actinopteri; order Spariformes; family Sparidae; genus Diplodus; species Diplodus sargus. Next base: position 7,226,713 of record CAEMYA010002140.1, on the reverse strand, counting down.
ACAAACTATCATTCTTGCTGGCGCCATTACTTGGTAATTGCTCTCTGAATTTACAATGCAGAACTCCCTCCAGCTCATACGCAGTCACTGACATGTACGAGAGAAGCTGATGACTCCCGCACCAATATACCAATTAGAAACCAGACGCATGTGTTGTATGGCAGCCTTAAGCTTTGTTGGCCCCGCCATCGTGACCAGCAGGCTCTGCGAATTGCTTGGGTAAATTTGGCCGACGTGTCAACGTTTCACTCATCTTAGTCTAGCAGTTGGTGGGTCATGCCTGGAGTGTTTAAACAGAAGAAGGAGGCAGAGGGGGTTGTCAGTGGAAGGGGGAGCAGAGGCTTTTTGGCTGGTTCGTTGCCCTGGCTTCTTTTCCGGCGTGTATTTTAGCATAGTGGGGATGTAGACGCTGTAATTTTGTGGTACTTTAAACCTGTGGTGATGAAAGGAAGAGGGTCACCACAAATATTTTTTTCTTTCTTCAGTAAGTTGAGTAGTAATGGGCTCAAATTGTTAGCCCTGGCCCGACACTTCTCAAGTGTCTCATGAGACAAAATTGAGACAAAATTGCAGCCCCGCATTTCAAAATCCAAAACAAGACTGGAATGCTTAACACACATTGGCACAGACATCGCTGTCTAACCAAAAGCGTTGAATAAAGTACCAAAATGTCAACTGATTGATGTGAAAGCATATTCAGTGTTATTGCCTAGAGGTATTTTTGAGATTGAACAAAATAGATTTATCTTGGTTTTACTCAAACGTTTCCATAAAGGTCAACTTTAACATATTTTAACACAAATAGTACATACATAAATACACATTAAGAACACATTTATGCTTTTTTTCTATTTTTTTCACCCTTTCCTTCAGGGTTAAATATGTTAATCATGCATTTAAAAGGTCGCGAAAGTTAAAAAGTCCAAAGTCCACGCCAACACGCCTCCTTTCTCCCACAGAAAACACTGCTCCCGAAGTGGCAAAAATGTCTCGTCGGTAGTCCAACCTTTAATCCTCTGAGATCACATTAAGTGAAAATGAGCACAACATGTCTCCTTCAAGCGGAGTCTGTTTCCAAGAGAATGTACAGTAAGCAAGCGGCGGCTGCAGAAGTGACCTGAGGACCTGCATGTGGGCTGGACTCACACACACACACACACACACACACACACACACACACACACACACACACACACACACACACACACACAGACAGAGGAAAATATAGAGATAATCAACCTGAAAGATAAACTGTGTGAGAGTCCCTATCTAATCTACCAGGTTGAATGGCTCCATCAGGACATGGGTTCATTAGGGAATGTGAACTGAACAGCAGCTTAACAGGGGGAACGATCTGATCAGAGCTGAGCTGATATAATGTGAGTGCACATAAAGGAGCAACAGCTTAATCAGCACAACAGTGAAAGGTTGTGCGTCTCTAAACAATGGCCGCCGTGGTACCTGCTGAAACCTGTTTTTTTTCTGTGAGGCAAAGAGGTCGAACTGAGACCAAATGTTAAAAGTGTGTTTTCATTCTGAAACAGTATTTTTCCTTTTTTTGAATCTGCCTATGATGAGACCTTGGTAAAGCTAGTTACGCCAGTGTGCAGCCACTTTCTTATGCTCCCTCTTCTGAATTTTGTCCTTCTGCTCAGATAGGGATGCAACAACGTCTCCTCCATTATGATTTTACTTTTTCCGGGGGTGAGACAGATGGGAGGGATGCTTTTACTGTGTAAGTTTATTGCCTGCATATTTACCCATAACCCTATCATGACTGTCATGTAACGGCATGATCATTAAAATTCAATTAGATGGAAGTCACAAAACGCTAACGACGCCAGTCTGTTCCAAATGAGGTTTTTCAGAATTTTAGACGTAAAGAAAGAAAAGAAATGAAGTCTTTTGAAAGTCATGAGGGGTTGCGAGGGTTTATCCATGTCATGTAGAAGAGGGACAAATGGATATTGATTGTTTGGCTCTCAAATGGTGAATAATGTTTTTGGTTCTTTATCAGAATGGTTCAAGGATGACAGCCGCACATAATTGAAAAGTTCTTCAAACTGTCATGGTCTGACTGTGGGCAGTCGGGTGTCTTTGTGTTTTTGTGTTTTTCCCCTGTTTGTCTTCCCCCTTTTTTCTTCCCTCACCGGCTCCCATCTACCGGCGTCTAGACCTATGGGCGTGGCAGCAGTGTCCGCCACAGCGGAGAGGCGCACCTGCAGATCATTCCACTCAACATCTCCTGCTACATGAACCTGGTCTTATCTCCACTCCGACCCCAATTGTTCTGCTGCCAGTTACGGTGACTGGATCAAGGGCCTCTAGCCACTGTATTAGCGATATTGTGATCTTTTAGAAATTGTATTGCTACTCTCCACAGTTAAATTCCTAGTGTGTATGTTTCTCGATGAGCCTTGTCTCACGATTATGTTTTTCTCTGCATCTGCTTCGTGGCAGATAGAATCGAGGACCTCTCCGTCCCTGCCTGCCTGCCCACCTACCGATCTGCCTGCCTGTCTACCTGCCAGTCTGCCTGCCCACCTGCCGGTCTGCCTGCCTACCTGCCGGGCATACCCCACTACGTTCCCCCCATCTCTCAGCAAACACTCAGAGTTAAATAAATCTGTTACTCTCGACCACTGCCACCGCTCTTCCTGCTTTTGGGTCAAGACCCCGACAACAACACAAACAACAACACTGAAAGTAAATGTTACTGCCTATTGATACACTTATTTAAGAGGGTGGAAATGTGTCTGTTAATCTCCAGCTAAAACTTCAAAGTCACACTTTTTTTCTTGTCACCACTACAGACAGCATGACTGAATGTCTATAGCCCAGCTAGCACAAGAGACTTTACTTTGCTTTGAGCTAAATGCTAATTGCATCATGTAAACATCCTGACAATGACAATGCGAGCATTTGTTTTATATCAGGTACATGCATGCTAGCCATGATCTTCGCTAACACTTGCTAACATGCACTGCAAGTACAGCTGAGGCTGATGTCACTGCCATTTGATTTGTAGATATGTGTTCATGAACCCAAGATGCTAGTTAAAATTTGCACTGAATGATGGCCACATACAAAGTTAAGTGATTGCCGGCGTTACTACGTTTCATCCTGAGGGGATGAATTGCTGCTAAAGGCTGTGTTGAGTGACATTTAGCTCAAAGATACAAAGGTCAATCTTGTGCGATCAAATCAGTGGATATCTGAACCAAATTTCATGGCAAATAATAGTTAGCCAGTGATTTAAGTCTGGTCAAAACTGGCTGACCAACGGATTGACATCCCAAAGCCACACCACTAGCATCGCTAACATCACTAAAAAAGGACCGAGACATACAGTCTCTGCAAGTTTGTTCGTTTTGAGTTCCTAACTTTTTTTTTTTGTTGTCAGCTGTGTCATTTATCTCACCTGAAATCAGGTTTGATACTTCTAGGCTTTGATGCCAGCACCCCAGACAATATCATATTTCATCTGCTGATCTGAAGCTCTGTGAACTGAGGAAGTGAGACACAGGTGTTATCGCTCTCTTTATCACACTGTGACACATTAACATCCATCCAGATCTATTCTCATCCGCACCCACATAGCAGAGCTCTTCACAGGCCCCGACTCTTATCCAACTTGTTCTTAAAAAGCTGAATAGACAAGTCCTTCAAAAGAAAGTGTCTTTCGTAATTTATGTATGAGTATTATTGAGACAATGGTGAATGAGTTCCCTTAACAGTGAAATCGAGTCTGGAGCAAACCTGCTTTACGGTGTTTTGTCCAGTTTTCAGAAGCACCTCAACTCAACTGTCACAAAACAGTATTCTGACAAAGTACTGCATGAGATGAAAGAGCACTTCACAGCATTCACAGCCAGGAAAGTGACTGCAGCCCCATCTTCAATTCAATGTAAGTAAAGGAGTGTGTAGTGATACAGATAGGTAGTGGTGTGGGGAGCTACATTTACTTTGCATGGTTGTCGTCTCTTTATTTTGCTAATGCTAACTCCCAGAATTCATCATAAGTGCAATATGTTTTCATAAAAAAATATTGTACATTATAGCTGCGACTTGAGGGGGCTTGTGACCAGGCTGCCATTTTGTCCGTGCTTGAACAGACCAGGAATCAACTCGACTTGGATCTGTCTCGGTCGTAGTTTTAATCGCAAGCTGTAAAGCCAACCAATTGCGTCCAGAGGAAGTCCAGATGTGTTATGAGGTATCTGGACTGCAAAACATTCTGATCTTTGATTTAACCTAGTTTAGATTTAACCATGACCAACTGCTTCTCCTTGTGTGAGTTAAGGAATGTAGACGGTGTGAGGGTCCCGGCCTTATTATTCAGCTGTGTGGGTGTTAAAGGTTAGTAGACGGCAAGGCCACCTTAAAGCACTAAAACAGAGTTTGACCCTCATGACAGATGGTGGGAGATGTCTAAACATTTATGTTCCCGTAGAAGGACAGAGTGACCATTTGGGCCATCTTTGGGTACATACCCAAGAAGTGACAGCAGCAGATTTAGTGATTTATGGGAGATGAGCAGGAGCACAGGTCAACTCCTCTTTCACTCTATTGGACAGATGGACCCCCAACCCACCAAAGTGACCAAATAGGAAAAGTAGGGAGGTACAGTCGAAGGAACTTTAAAAAGGCCCACACAAGTAGAGAAGGTGGGGTGGTTACTTGTAGATTTCCTAAGGTAGAAGGTCCAAGAGTGCTGTCATGTAAGTTGTCATTGTTGTTGTGTATGTCTTTTTGTTGGTGTGTATGTAGTGTCCGTTGTCATCTGAGATGTGTAATGTATTGTCAGTGAAGACAAATCTCCCTACAGACAAATCAAATCAAGAGGAATGTGCAAATGGAAAGCACACAGCATTTTTCCTGCTTTTTATGAGAAAGTTCATTTGCCAATATGGAATAGGTGGGTGGGTACAGGTAGGGGGATGCGTCCACTTATACTTACAGCAATGATGACAAATAGATCTGAAGAGGCTCCAGCTCCGATAAATGCAGCAGGATGGAAGTGCTGCATTACAGATCTGTTAATTTGCCCTTCACTCAGTCTAGCATGGAGATGGAGTGGTTTTACAGACATTATGTAAACAGGGACTGTCCAGAAGTGTTAGAGAAGATAAATAATAAACTGGAGAGACTATACTGTATGCTCTGAGCGCAGAGAGACATTTCACCTTGAGTGCCGGGAGTTAAAGAGCTCTAAACGACCCTCTTGTTTTTGACTGGCCAGCTCATTACAGCGGTTTCCTTTATTGAACCTTCCACCTTTCCTCTGGCCCTCCCTTCTGTCTTTGTCCCGTCACCGCTCCACCTTTCCCCCCCGCCATCACCTCCTTTCTTGCTCTGTTTGCCTCTAACGGCTTATGCACTCCTCTCACCTCCTCACCTCTGATTGACGGACAGCAGACCTCCCGTTGTCATGCTTGTTAAGCCCATTAAGGCAGGTAATCACCCGCTGCTCTTCAGGTGCTCGGCTGTCTGCACACACCGGGCTAAGAGGGTCGGCCGTGTCGCTGCAGGCACATATTTACCCTCACACCGCACACACACACACACACATACACACATAATCAGTACCTTTTTGTCTGAATTGAAATATTCTATTGCAGACCTCTACATCAGTTTAAAAACTCACACTGTTGGATATGTGCCATATAACTTATGATGAAACTAAGAAGGCTTACTCGTATTTTTATCATTTTTATCAGTTTATGAAAATAATAATGACAATAATAATAATAATAATTGACCAAAAGAAAAGCATCTGTGCACACAGCTGTGGCAAGTACAGGAGCTCCAGCTTTGCACAAAGAAGTCAGTGACAGCAGCGCGCAGTTTGAACTGTGGCGTCGTGGTTCATTTTTCTTTTCATTTTTCAAATAATTCTGGCTTCAGTTTGTATAAAGAATTTGCCGTGTTGCCAAATTGGCAGCTGTGTCACTAGATTTAGGGACCTTTCAGGCAATTTTAGCGGCTTTATAAAAAAAAAAAAAAACATTGATTCGTGACAAATTTAGCAACTTATTCAGAACGTCAGAGAAGAGCCAAAAAATATGTTCCAAAATATTAAATCATAATTCAGAGAGAGAGCAGTCTCTCCCTCTCTCTCTGCGCCCAGTCAGAACGTGGCCCGTGGGGCAGGATGGAGGACCTGGCTCGCTTCAGGACCTGCAGCTCTGAAACGTCTCTGTAATGGAGTTTGTAAATATGTAAAAGCTTGAGCTTTGCCATCACTCCTTCTCTCTGAATCAGGGTGTTCTTTAGCTTGTAAATATGTAAATACTTTTTTGGTCTTGTAAATGTTTAAATAGTTTGTTTGATCTTCTCCTTCTCTTTGTAGACTTCTTTTTTTTCTGTGTGGTGCCCCTGCTGGGACTTTGTGATTATTTAGGCTAACTTGTATATTGCTTAAAGTCATCCCTCGCAGCAACCAACACAGCCAATCAGCTTCCGTCGGGTGAGCGTGCGATGACATATCGCATATCAATGAGCATGTGAAGTCGTGTTTATAAAGCTGCCTTCAGAGAGAGCCATGCTAGCTATGTCCTGGTTTTACTCCTTCTGCTAAGCTAAGTTCGCACTTAAGTTCTCTCTCGATGATGAGGTTGAAAGCATAATTGAACTTGAATATAGCTAACATGCGGTCACCTCTGCTGACCTGTTATCAATATGCCAGTGTGTCTGTCCATTTAGCTCTATATCAGACAAAGCATGTTCTGGCAGAAACATTTGAGCAAACACACACCTGGTTGAGAATCAATTCAGTAAACAGCATTCTGTGCAGGTACATTGGGAGAATCTCTGCAACAGCTGTAAGCCAGCAAAGCCTAGCCGTAAAATATGTGTTTGTTTTTTTTATCATTCTCTCCAGTGGGAGTTCGTCGACTCATCATCTAACTGTTCCCACAGCCGATTTGTCCTTGTTTTGTTTGTCCAACGACACAATGCGATGGGGATTTTTTTTTTTCCCCAATCCCCCTGCCCTACAGTTTAATTAGAAATCGCGCTATGAACACTCCTGAATCTTGTGCATTGTTGCTTCTTGTCTGTAATTGCCTTTGCAGGTGTTTCCAGCATCCCCAGAAAGTAACGTCGGGGTCTGCCGGGGCACGTTCATTATCCCAACACACTTTGCAACTGTTTATAATGGCTCGCCTGCACCTGTGCTGTTACTTAGTGATAAGTGACTCAAGAGCATTAGCTGTAATAATGAGCAGTTTCCTTGCTTTACTCTCCGCTCTGACTCGACGTTGTTTACTCTTACCTAAAGCCAGAGGGTTGGTCAGAATTGTTAGTCAGAGACCCCGTGTTGTGTGTCTCTGTGACAGGTCAGTGAAAGCACGCTAACCAGAGTTTAATCTGCTTGAAAGGCACCATTTATCAAGCTGACGATGACAAATGCACTGTAAAGCCTTAATTAAAGCTCATTAAAACACAATATGTGTTTGAATGCAATGTGAAATGAGGTTCAGATTAAATCACCTCATTTTTAAACAGCTCCAATTGTCAAGAGAAGGACCGGTGCATTTGATCAGTTCCAGCTTTTCCATTATAAACACTGTGTTTTCTTTGCTCAGGAGCTAACACGAGAGTCTATTAGAGACCCTATTATGCTCTGGCCCCATTAACAAACTAACCTAAAAGATGAGAGATTAGTCCGAGGGAGGGCTAATGGACACCCGCTGCCCATTGTGTTTGGGTGTGTGTTCCTCAAATGTGTGCACAGTCATATTAACAACCCTGTGTTTCCTGCTGCATTACACTCTTCCACATGCCCCCTCATACTTGTGTTATAAAACGCTTATTTATATTCGCGAGGCTGTTTTGACGAAACGCACACATATTAAGATAAATCATGAAGTGCAAATATAAAGGAGATAAGGACTAATTGGGCATTGTGTTGTTGTGTGTTTCAATTAAAACTCACAAGGCAAAGATCACACACTATGGGGAGTGTGGACACGTTTTTTTATCAAAGACAGTGGCGTGTGATGAGGAACAAAAGAGACAGTGGCTTTGATTAAATGAAAGGGAGGAGGAAAATAAAGGGGAGAAAGAAAAGAGGAACCTTGAGGAAATCAAGCCACTTAGAGCAAAACAGGAACTGATGAGGAGAGAGCAAATTGAAGGTCAGAGCTTCATTTAGACTTCAATCTGCTACACTGAAAAAGGTTGTAGACGCCGCAATTACCTGGCATGCAGAGCGTGCTCCAAAATCCCCGACATCCTCGATGCTCTAGTTCAGAAAAACTGAGCACTGAGCAAGGTGAATGTCATTAAAATGGTAATTGTTCTGGGCAGAATTTGATTTTCTGATACGTATTCTCTCATTCTCTAAGTCAATGGCCGATGATTGCGGGCCTCCACCTCTGTTGCGAACCCCTTGACTCCCGTGTGTTCCTGTGACAGTTTAAAGTATCCCAGAAGAAGACGAGTCACACCCGTCTCCCTGCTTGTTCTATTGTTGTCCTTCACACACTTTTAAGGAAGTGTTAGTCATGAGATGTTGCTACAGGCTGCCCCGTGCAATTTATATCTTTGGATGTAGCACTTTTGGTCGAGTAAACTCCATTATTGACCCGGCGTCTAACTCCAGACACATCTATTGACTCAGCTGCTGTTAATCGAGAATCAGTTTCATCCTGAGAATTTGTGTCTGACTGAACCCAAACGCCCTACAAAAGAGTTTTCCATCCATTCAGAAAGGCGGATACACTTTTACTTCTATTCAGTCCCAGTTACAGATCGGGTTTGCTCGTCCTGTACTGGGGGGGGCTTGCACACCTTAATACGTCCTATGTAAAGAGATTCTTGAGTAATAGTTTCAGAGTTGTTATGTCCACTTGTGGGTCGTTGACTTAACCGGCTTTCATGTGGGTTGCTAGGGCTAAGTGAGCCCATGTGTGAATAGTTGTTAAGCTGTCTGGGGAGGGAACTCGTTGTAGGTGGGTGATAAGTAAGTGGACAGCAGAGACTCCTCAAGACTGGAACGGCCGTGTTAGAACAGAGGGGGTGGCCCACGACGTTACTCATCACCCACCTACAATGCTGCACTGAGTTCCCTCTGCAGACAGCTTAACAGCCACTCACACATGGGCTCACCCAGCCCTAGCAACCGACATGCAGGCCAGTTAAGTCAACAACCCACAAGTGGACATAACAGCTCTGAAGCTCAGAGCTCACACGTGTCCTTGAAAACTCTGTGAGGACACTCCCACACAGAGTTTAAAAGCATGCAACTCCCCTCCAGTTAGTTAGAACTGAAGAGGCCTCTTGGATGAGAGGTGAAATATCTTCAAGACACAGAAACAAGCTGTCTACGATACATCACTTGGAAACATATCCATGGTTTCCAGAAATGTACTGTACATTGCCAGATTTACTCTGGTCATTGGGTTGCATACAGTCACACAAAGTACTCTACCTTTATTCAGACTTGAAGAAGCACTGAGATCGCCCTCAGTTCCAGAGATGTAGAGTTACAAACACGTTTTTTTAAAAAGGAAGAACAAAAGGCAGAACAAAACACAGTCGAAAATGTGTTGAAACAGTGAAGACACTTGCAAAAGTTTTATCACATCAATCAATCAATCAACCGATGTTTATTTGTATGGCACTTTTCATACATAGGAGTAGCTCCAAGTGCCTTACAGAAACTAAAAACAACAACAGAAAAGAGAAACAGCAAATAAAATCAAGAAAATGTTTTGGTTGATGACACGGGCGTTTGGTTAGGTCTCAACACGAAACACGATTCTAAACAATAGTGGATGTAGGGGATGTACTGTGAAGGTAAGGACTTCTCAAAGTCCAAAACAAGTATTGGATCCAGACCGACCTGTGAATCTCCATCTATATGTCATTAATTACTGTGAGCCTGCACTGAGCCAGCTGTGTGTATGTGTGTGTGCCCATCATCACAAGCTTTCTCCATCAGACGCTGACGGTGATTGTTATTAGAGTTGCAAAGAGGAAGGAGCTATTTTGGGCACCCCTGGTTGAGACATAAAAGCTCCATTCATTTTCTCCCATAGGAAATGCTAGCTGACTCATAGATGGTGCTCCTCCATTACTTATAATGAAATACTACCGGTTGACTCATCAGTGCAAATGATTAACACCTCCATGAGAAAATACAGTATATGGTTCTCTGGTTATAAGACAAAGATACAAGCCTGGGTACATGGGAAAATGGAAAAAAATAGAAAATACATGGGAGAAGTCAGTTACCACTCCCACCTGCAGTTAAAACAGATTTTTCCCTTGCAGGCGGAAAACAGAACTGCAATGAGGAAGTGTTTCGAATTCATTCTTAGGCTGAGTCGGCTTCTTATCCATGGAAGTGGCAACAGAGGCTCATGGGTGTTGTAGTTTGAGGTCCAACATGTCAAAACGATGGACAAGACATGACTTCCGAGAAACAAAGTTGAAATGATTACACTTAACATAAACCAATTAGATTGTTACATTACCGACTGGACTCCATGTGCTTCTAAATTAAACAACCTGAGGACAAATTTGAAATGTGAGTACTGAGTAGGAAGTATTGCTTCTAAGACAAGACTTTGCTGTCAGAGTTTGTCAAACAAATTGAAGTTGAGCAGAGAAAAATAAAGAACACAGATATGCGAATGTGGAAATAACATCCATTCTCCTGCACTCTTGCACTGAACCTGTGTGCTCTTACTGCAGCCACGAGCGAAGAATGATTGTAGCTTCGGAGGCTGTTGAATGTGTGACATTGACTTTTTCAATTATTCACTCCCTTATTTCGGCTCACAGTCCCTGACCACTGACCTCATGTAAAATTCATGTGTGAACCCTTAACAGAAAGGTTGCTCCTAATGTAGATTATAGAGTCACATCACTTGCATATATTTTGTACTGTTCTGAAATGGCTTTTTTTGGAATTCATTCAGCCACAGAGCTCAGCAGTGTTGGGCTTTCAGAGGGATCATCTTTGAATCGCTGCAATTAAGATGGCATATGGATGCTGTTTTTGCATTAGCCGTGGAATTTTTCCAAGGCTTACTTAAGAGGATTCGACTTAAAACCGGATGAGTAAGAATTCAATATTTAGGCCCTGCTTTGTTTGATACAGGATTTGTAAACATAAGTTCCTGTGTGTTTTGGGGAGGAACATGAAGTCTTCCCCGAAGCACACAATGAATACAAAACAACAAACGTAACTATTTCATTGACAATGGATAGGAAAGAAAAAATGGACGGCTTTGCTTTTCCAAAGATATGACACATTTTCCACACTGTAAAGACATTCGCACAAACCCTTCGGTGCGTGCACTGGAGCTGCTCAGCTTTGATTGGTTCGACTTTAATTAATAAACTTGGATCTTGAAAGCGGCGGATGAATTGCTTTGAACTGAACTTCGGAAAAAAAAA
>CAEMYA010002140.1:7183525-7207054 GCA_903131615.1 Diplodus sargus | reverse complement strand
AAAAAAAAAAAAAAGAAAAGAATAGCCTACCGGGTAATAATCACAGTTTTGAGGGCACATAGGGGCTATGCAAGTTTCAATTTCACACTCTACTCTCCTCTCCCACCCGTTTCCTCACTCTCTCCCTCCCCTCGCTCCCTCCCTCCCTTTCTCTCGTTCTCAGTAATCCTCCGAGGCAGTGCTGACAGCGGAGGTATGATAGAGGAGGGCCTGCTGGAGCGGAGAGGGAAATGATCTGCTAATGGTACACTCTCTCCCATAGGACACCTGCTTACACTCCACAGCCCTGCTGCTCACTCAGTCGGCATGTGTGTGTGAGAGAGAGAGAGAGAGAGAGAGAGAGAGTGGCAGTATGAGCCATTCCCTCATCCATGCGTGCCTTTCCTCAATCAGTGCACCGCACTTTCATTTCCCTGCAACTTCCTGTCTCCGTATTCCTTCCAGTTCAACGTATTTTTTTTTACCTCCCCCAATTTTTTTTTTTTCAACTCTATCCTCCTTCTCTGCCTTCTCTCTCTTTAATTGTCATCTCTCCTGAGTGCTAATTCCTACAGAAAGCCATCGGTGTGTAACATCAACTTTTCCGAGCTCATCAGATCATGCCAAGCCTGATTAAAACAATCCACTCTTGATCATTACACCCATGGCGGTAACAAAAGCACGGCGCAATTAATAACCGCTCTTCACAGTTGCTTTGTTGGCCGATTTCCACTCCCTCTCACTTGGATAATAAACAATCAGCAAATTTTACATCCCAGTAAAACTTTATGAACACGGCCCGATTTGTGTCCCCGGCTCCCTCGCTGTCTAATATCTCCCTCCTTCTCCGCTGTGGCCGCAGTCTTTTCCTGCCATGCATCCAGTCCATATGCGCCAGGCATGTTAGCTATCCATTTAAGTCGCCGTTTTGATAGGCTGAGAGAAACGGGGTTGCGAGCACATGCCCGGAAAGTCCCACAGCAATCAATCTTGTAAGCACATCTCTCGTCCTCATATGCATAGTGTGTGGAAGGTGTTAATATGTATCATGTATGCAAGCTGGTAACTATTCCACAAATACACAAGAGGTTATATGATATTTATCTGTGTGATCATGAAATTGAATTACTGAAGTACCATGCATCCTAATGGAATGATATAACCAATGAGGGTAAATTAGCATTGTTAACTGGCGTTTCACACTGTGGCGGGAGGCCACGCGGGGCGGCTCTGACACCGTGCGTAGCCCGCACCTCCTATGAAACGGATGGGAATTTGAAAGTGTGAGTCGGTATGTGTGTGTGTGTCGTTCCAGCCTCCGGGCGCTGGAGTACCTGCCCACCCGCTGAGAGGGATGTGTCCTCCGCAGGGACCTGATCGGGGCTTTGGCTTCGCCCCAGCCAACCAAGTGGGGAGGGGATAGAGGGGAGGGATCAAGAGCCTCTCTGCCCAGCGAAGGGGCTCCATATGTGAGGTGCGTAGCAAGACGTCTCCCAGATCAGCTGCCATCTGGGAAGGAGGACAATATGCCAGGATTCGCGTCGTGCAGAGAGAGAGAGAGAGAGAGAGACGGGAGAGAAAGCAGGAAAGCTGAAACACAACACCAAAATAGATGGCTGGAAGAGCTGACAGAGTGAAGGATTGAGAGCAGGACAGGAGTAGGAATTCATGGGGGAGGAGACGGATTGATAGGAGGGCTGACGGAAAGAAAAGCAACTGATTTAGAGGGATGTTGTTTTCATCTGCTCTCTTGGCCCAACAACCAGCATTTAAGCTTTTCCTCCAGAGGTTGAGCCTTGTGTCTTTCCCACTGACGTATGTGAATTCTGTATATGTGTGTGTGTGTGTGTGTGTGTGTGAGAGAGAGAGGGAGACGGCCTGTGTGTTATAGGGGGTGTAAAATGATCAAACCAATTCTCCTCAGTGAACAGATCCTTACCCTCTGTCTCCCTGTCCCAACCCCAATCAGAGCACTTCCCTTAAACCCTACACACACCGTCCCCGACAGGCATTGAGACACTGTGTGTGTGTGTGGGTGTGTGTGTCTGTGTGTGTGATAGATTTCTGTAAAGCATTGGAAAATAAAAGTGATTTTAACTTTCCTCTACTGCTATGTGGCCATGCAAATAGAGTAGTTTTAGTTCAATTTGCCCAGGGTTTCAACTATCTGCAGACCTCAGTTTGAACAGTTTACACTGGAGCTGCTTTCTGCTGATCAAATATCACCCAAGGATAATACCCGGTGAATCCTGAAGAGCACGCTTTATGGATTATTCAGAGTATCAGGGACACTGACTCTGGAAAGAGGTGTGACTGTTAATTTTTTTATTACTGCAAATGCAGTTTCATTTGCTTTCTTTTTGTGCAGCCTTATTTTTGGAACCCACTCCAGCTGACCCCTGGAAAACAAATCACAATGTTTTTTTTATTGTTTTCTTTGTTACTCAACAGAAAGAGTAGACAAACCCCGATTTTAAAAGCAGATACAGCTGAAAAAAAAAAGATACAATGTGTTTTACCATTGTGCATTTTTTAAAGTTGATTCCGACTAATTTGCAACGGCAACAGAGTTTCATTTAGGGAATGTTATGCGGCCCGGATTACTTTCATTTCTGTCAAAATAATGAGGAAATGTTCATCATTATGGCAAGTTGCTAATGTTGATACTGAACCTTTTTGTTTGCAAAGTATTTGAATTATTTTCCAACCAAGAAAATGTGAATTTCTATCAACTGAAACACGATTATACTTCTCATAGTTATGTTTAGATGCTGATGAGGTTAAGAAAAAGGGGAACAAATCTTTGACATGTTTTAATGCATAAAAAGACAAACAAAGAGACATAAATATAACAACATTTCTGTCCCGATAAGAAGCCTCCTGTGATTAATATGAAGTGTCGTGTAATCAAATTTAGTGATTGAGGGTGATGAACATATTGTCACATAGCCCCGAGACTTGTGACAATATAATTTGCCTCTTCCCGACCTGATTAGACTGAATAGAATTTGGGCCTCAGATGCACATAGATGGTGCCTCATAGACAGATAATATCTAAGTAAAACCATCCACACAACTTTATATGTAAATTAGTTTTTATGTATTCATTGTCTCTCACTCCCAACGTGTCACATACGGCAGCCTGGTCAGTTGCCCTTCACTTCTAAGTTTGACGCAGTAATTACCTCTCGAGCATCATTTCTGGAAGCTCCCCTGGCGAAGTAGTACAATGTGAGAAATGTTGTGGTGAGGTGGTGGGGGGTCCTACACAGGATGTTCCCCTAAAGCAGAGGGTTAGAGTCCAATCTGTGACCAGGAGTCAAGATAGATTTTATTCGATTTTTTTTTTCATAAAGTTATGTTCTGTAAATAAGTTACACTGATGGTGGTGGCCAAAAACTGCTCCTGATCTGTTGGTTGGCATGGTGCGGACCAGCAAATCAGGAACAGTTTCTGGGGTTCAGTATCTTGCTCAAGGACAATTTGACATGCAGACCAGGTGAATTTTACCAGCGATCATCAGATAACAAGACCCTGGTTCTACCGTTGAGCAACAGCCACCTGTATAATGTAAGTTACACAAATGATGTGACTGAAAGAAGTCATTTAAACCTAAAGCATGGTATTTTCCCAACTACAACCAAGTTTGTATGCCTAAACCTAACCAAAGTGTTTAGTTTTAGTTTTTTGTTTTTATTTGCGTAACATTAGCCAAGTAGTCTTGGTGACTTTAACCAAACCAACCTGTAGCCATTTTGCAAAGCTAATAACAGCTCAAAAGTCACAATTGCCACCAATATGCTACATATTTGTCAGCAAGCTTTATTTGGAACTGGACGTTACAACATGTATTATTGCCAACATGAGGCCTCTCGCATGCAAAACTGATGCTAAAGGCTAGCATCATAGTTTGAAGCTAAAGGCTGCTAACCAATCTGCCGTCTCTGACAAGTTGTGAGTGATTGTGAAGGTGTTGGTTATGTCTGGGTGGGTTCACCCTTTTTGAAAATGCCTTATCTGGCACTAGCAGGCTTTTTGAGAAACTAATAACTCATAATGACTCTATAAATCAAATCATAGTTCTTAGTCTCCTGAGTCATACATTATAGTAGTGGTACTGTTGTTGTTATGGCTCGGCTTTTTCCTCATGGGGGATTTATAATTCTCTTGGTTACTTTTGTGACTTCTTCTTGTTACGGCTGCGAGACCGCCTTTGCCCCTGTTTGCTGTGACAAACTAATCAAAATATTGCACTGTAATTGGTGGGTAGTGATGTGTAGCCTGTAATTACTGCAGTCAAGGTTGCCTTTATTCTCCAGCACCATCCTTGAGGGATGTGGGAGAGGGTCAAAATGCTGGTGCCTCGGAAGCTCCAGATTGTCAGCAATTGAAAACCAACTGTCATGCCAGCTTGTTATCTCTTTAACATAGGAGAGCAAGTCTGGTTTTGTCATGAGTAAAAGGAACATTGCATAGGGAGAGCATGAGCAAGCAGTCATTTTATCTTCTCTTATTTCTACTTCTTTGGATCAGTTTGTAGCGATTTGTCTTCACTTTGACACAAAGGAGTATTTTTCTGTTGATCAGCGTAAAAAAAAAAAAGAAAAAGAAGAAAAATTAAATTCACTTTGATTCAAAGTTTTGCAACTTTTTGAACATTTTGTAGGCTCTGTGTGATCATTTAAAAAAATAACCGGTGACAGGAAATATCAAGAGCACGAGGATGTTCACTATTCATTGCACTAATTGCAAGTGTGGATTAGGGCGGCAGCGGCAGAGAACAAAGAGATGAAGACTTAAAAGCCAGTCACAGATTAAAGACTGAAAACACAGGACAATCAGACAAAAACACACAATGAGTGTATTAAAAGGAAGAGAAAAGTTTCTCGAGTAGAAATAAACCGAGCTTTTCATCTTCTTTTCAGCGCTGCGCTGAGGCTTGATGTAGCAGGGCCTGTGTCAGGGAAATGAGAAAAGGATTACAGACAGTTACAAGCTAATGGACGTTTCCCTCAGAATTGTGACGGTGTTGGACAATGCCGGAGTGAAGATCTGGAATCGTGGGCTTTTGTGTTACTTCAAATGTCTCTTTCTAAATGAAACACTTTGATAGCAAGTCGCCGTGCTCGGAGAGAGGGGATCGCGGCTCGCCGTAATAATGTCAGCGAATGATGAAGCTGTTTTATAAACATGAAAGTGTGAGGCGGCGAGGCGTGATACTTTACTCCGTCTCCTGCCTGCGACAGATATTTTTGCCGTGACCTCTTCAGCAGGCTCATAGACATGTCACTCACCCCTGCAGGCAGGAGATTGATTCTTTATCACAAGGTATTTTTGTACTTTTTGCAACCATTTCGATATATATGCCAGCTTTCTGTGTCGCCTAATTCTTATTCCCCCAGCCTACAGAGTATTACATGTCAGGAGAGCTTGGAAACCAAGCTTAAAATACAAAGAATGCACTCCCTTATGATGCATACTCGAAATTAAACACCTACTCCCTCCAACCAACATGCACGTCCTCATCCTATTTTAGCAGATAATTTCAGATCCCCACATGAAAGGCTATCCCATTAGGTATTCTAACAGAACTCTCCTGTAGCTCATAACATCCCAACTGAGTCGAACATTGTAACTTTGGACCACTTCTCCCTTTTGTTTGTTCCACCAGGGGCCCAGCTTGTTATTTTTGGGTAATTAATTTAGAGCCTGGGTGCCTTGTTTGTTGCAACACCGTAGCATTGATTCATGTTTGCACCTAAGCGGCACAATTAACGGATCAATACGAAGTGGAGAAACGGGGAGCTCTTCAGTCAGCCTTTGTTGGACGTAAATGAAAGCGGATCCACACACGTACAGTAAGAGCTTGCACACGGACACACACACACACGCACACAAAACACCGGCAGTGCCTCGTCGTAACTACTCCATATGCAAATGCGCATGAGTAATGGCTGCGAGGTAGACGGGGAATGAGACTGAAGACAAAGCAATGCTACATGTTTATTTACCAACCCGTGGGATGAAAAATGCAACAGACCCGTGGACACTTATTCCTTTGACTATTCAATATGACCTTTACATAATGCGTGATAGCATTTATGCTAATTGCTTGCATTTATTCTTCCATTACTGAAGCTTTCATATGTATCTGTAAAGCTCATCAGATTCAAAAGATCTCACGGCATTTGTAAAGAACCTTCATTTCAACAAAGTGTGCTGGGTGCTGCCGTCACGCTCTCCCTGTGAAGTGTCCATCCCCATCAGACAGCATTTACAAATGGACAAAACCTCAGGCCAACACCTCTAATTAACCCAAGAACAATTTCTGAGATGCCTGACTCTCTATTCATTTTGTCATTCCAACCTGGCTCACATAAAGGTATTATTGATAACATTCCTATGTCGACAAATATATATATAGCAATGTCAGCTAATGCAACAGAGTGGCAACCACTTGAAGGGTCAGATGATTCGTACAACAGCGGTGTTGTAACATAAAGGAATTGGGGGGGGGTATTTTTCCGTCTGGATCTTATAGATAACACTTTAAAACGTCGGGGTAAATCTTTGCAAATAAAAAGATTCTGGTAAATTAATCCATTCTTGGACATTTTTTCTACATTTAACCGATCATAATCAAGCTACATCCATTTATTAAATGTGCAATATGTAATAATTGGCCACATGTTTGAATTCATACTCCAATTAATAGGGGCAGCATATCAGCAAAGTGTTTGGTGCATACTGCTAACTGCTGCTAGCTGTATAATATCCAGAGGATAGCTGCAGTTAGCTTGTTAGCGCAGTTAGCCATGCAGCTAGCTGGACTACTGAGGTAGTCCGGGTGTTTACGCCGCCATCACAGGAGCCTTCGACTGTTGGGAGGAAAGAGGTTTCAGGCCCAATGTTAGCTGGTTAGCATGCTAAGTAGATATCTTTATAACTCAGTATAAAGACGTATTCGAAATGTCAAAATAGTTAATTCTTCCCGTTCTCTATTCAATTTTAGTTTATTTTTTAATGTTAGAAACTAAATTTCTGGCATATTGCACATTTAATATTATTTTTGATGTTTCTTCCTGTCAGGAGGTCCAGTACTGTGAGAGAGCCATGAGTCACATCGAGACATGTCGTGTCATAGCGTGTGATTGGGTGTGTTGTGTAACCGCCACCCAGAGCTGGTCAGGTATGATGGATGTGAGGCAGGCAGGGGGTTGATTGCTGTGGTGCCTCCCCACCCCAGGGAGGGATGAGGTTGAAGGTTTCAGCTCTCTGCTCACCAGGTGATAGATGTGCATGGAATGTAGGGGCTTTATAATGAGCGAGCGTGCAAAAGGTCAGCGCCTCGTCTCACAGGCAAGTCTGCATATGTGCAGGTGTTCAGGGTAAGTTGGGGAAGAGGCAGAAAGTCCCCCTAAATCCAGTACCACATTTATTTTTTGTTACTGCAGCAAAATAATCTCTGGAATAATGGCTGTTTTGTACTCCTGGCACACACCTTGCAAACTGTAGAGCGTGTGTGTGTGTTCGTGTGTGTGTGTGTGTGTGTGTGTGTGTGTGTGTGGGCACGTTGGAAATCTTCCACAAACTACAGCAGGCAGCTGCTGCAGGGTGGAATCATCTCCGTACCGTAGAACAGCCAGACAGGCCACCGTCCAACAGAGAAGGATTTGGAGGATTTAAACTCTGTGAAGGTGAGGCACTCAAACACACACACACACACACACACACACACAGACGAATGTGCGCTAGACCGCACACACTCCAAAGAGAAAGAAGAAAGGACAACGGCGAAGCAATTGAGGTGGAGGAAGAGGATTTTGCTTCCGTCCTCTTACCTCCTTTAAAGTGCTCTATCTCGGCAAACCACATTTGTTTTATTAATTCAATGTCACGTCAGGAGGAGTCTGTCGGGCCGCAGACTCACAAACTCACTTCACGGAACTTTTTTTTTTTTTTTCTCTGAGTGCAAAGTACTAACAGAACAAAGCGTCGTCGTGTAATAACAAAGCAGGGAGGGAAGAAAGAGAGAGAGACAAAAAGAGGAGGGGCGCTGGGGGATAAAAGTAGCTTCTCTCCTGCGATTAAATTGCCCTTTAGATAAAAGTAAATCTAGTAAAAGGCAGTGCAGGAACGGGGAAATTATTAACGATGCTCTCCTCTAATGTGATTTTCAGCCTTAATATCAGAGATGAATTATAAGGAAATAAGGGTAAAAAATGCAGTTTCTTAGCGTGTCGGGAACTTAATCCCTTTGAAACAACTCTGTACCTTAAACAAGCCACCACAAGGGAAATTATCTCTGTATTCACTGGAGAGTTGAGGCGACATTTGTATAAATTTCAGACCTCATATGTATTTTTAATGCATGGTTTTCCTGTCAGCAGGGACGTGCACAGACACTTTGACGGACAGTAGAACTGAATTACAAAAAAGGGAGCTCCCCAGTGCACTGCTTCATCTCCAACATGCGCATTTCACACACAAAAATGGCGTGCTTTGCAGAGGGCCTTTGGGAACGTAACTGTTTAAGTCGGCAGATTTGGATTCGTTTTGGGTCAAAGAAAAGATTCTCGGGTTAGTGGAGGATGAAGACAACATGCGTGCATGTGTGTGTGTGTTTGAAAATGTGAGTGGCCCTTAAAGGCAGAGCAACCGAGCCACCTTAATCCCTTTAGCATTAGCAGGCAAACCTATCATTAACCATTTGTTTTGTGTGACAATGTGACCCGACCGTTTAAAAACAATGCCTTAACCTTAGCTAACCACAACAATTAGCCCAAACATGTAAAAATGCTGAGCAACTACGCAGGCATGTAATTGCAATGGGGGGTTGCAGGGGTCACGTCGCTCCCAATACATGAAATAGTAAAACCCCTCCCTTTTTATACACGTAGTTGTGTACGCAGGATCTCTGAAAGAAAGCTGTTAATTCAGCCTTCACTGAACATGCGTGTCAACTAGCAACTCATTTTTGGCTTATTGGCTTATTATGAACTACAGCCACCGACAGATTCAAGGTGAGAACGCGTGCAACTGTGTGAATGTGACGAGGCTGTTCCTGAAAAAGATTGCTTTCAGTGAAAACATTTTAAAATTCTCTAATACAGTCAGATTTAAAATCTGGCCATTGTTGATTTGTCATTTACTGTATTATCGTTATCTGACCTGGTTGTCATTGTGCGCCTGCACCTTTTGCGACACATGGACTTGTGTGCACACCTGACACAAACATCTGACACGCGGTTTTCTAGTGATCACTAGTCCGTCTCAGTAAAATGTCACTCAGGGGCAAATTTATAAATGTAATTTTAAATTGTTCATGAGTGCTGACTTTAATCATTCTTTTTATTTACATTGGAACATCACTGTCCCGTTGCTGACCTTTTCATTTGAACCTGAACTGCTTCTCACTTTACTTCACCCGTACAGGTCTTACTGAAATGGACTGACCTTTAATAAAAATTGAGATTTTGCCGCGGTGATGGTTTACAGGTACATGTGCGGGCGCAATAAATAGCCACAAATGTGCTAACGGTCAACTCCTCCAAGTGGGTTTGAAACTCGCAGATGAAACACGGTCGGTTGAACCAGAGAGCCCTTCTTATTTTCTTCCCTTCTAGGTCTAGAAAGTGGCAGCGTGGGTACACGTACCAACACGCAAACGGATGTTCAAGGGCATTCCTACATCCTTTTATGGACAAATTGTAAGGGCATGGATGAAAATATCAAATTTTTTTGTGCGTACACACAGTTTCAGTTGTTAATCTAGAGTCCAATACATCTGGCTCCTGGACTTATCGCTCCGTCACAGTAGTGGTTATGTTCTTTGAGCCTGCACAATAATCATTAAAGAGTTAACACTGAGAACTCAGATAGAGGTACTTGGTCTTTGATCGTTTGGACCTTGTGCCCGGTGTGCACTTTTGATTGCACAGAGCAGGCTAACTGACAGGTGGGCTGATTGGTTGCTTTGGTACAGCTGGCGCCTGACTAAAGATTTTGTCCTTCAGTGCGTTTGACGGCAATTAGCAAATAATAAGAACTGGACAGAAAACCCATTTAACCGCACTGCTAGGCATACATTAACTAAAGTAAACTTAGCAAATTGACCATTAAGAGCAGCTTACATTATGCTCATTAAAGCGGCATTATGTATAATGTTTTACCTTAAGCCACCTTATGCCGGTTTCTACATAATGTTACTTTAATGCACAATTAAACAAAACATTGGAGAGGGGAAGAAGACACATATTGCCAAACATAGTGAAATGCCACCAGCATAGCTAAACATGTGAGGTTCTTTCTGAACAAAGTGGCATTTGGGCGATATTAAACCACTGGTAATATTAAACCATTATTATATAGTCTTTGTGTAACTTCAGCCATTAGGCTAACGAGCCGCAGCTGTTGCAAGTACAGTATGTGTTAGGAACCCTGCCTGTCAATACAATAGATAAATGCTTTCCTTTTTGAAAACTGGTCTTCACTGCTATTTCATCTATTTCTTATTTCACCATCAAACCAGGTTCTTCACAATTACTATGTAGTGCCTCCTTGACCTTTTCCACTAACCATCATCAGCTCTTCACAAAAAGAAAAAGAAAAACTGCTGCCAAGGCTCTGAAATACACCAGTATGACCAGTATCCTGTGTTCAGCCTCCCTCCCCTTGGATTCTTTGGATCTCTCCAATTAACATGGAGCCATCATTTTTCATCAGCAACAGTTTCATCAGATTGCTGCTTTCCTGCTACAAACAGATGATTGCCCACTTTTGAATGTTCATCTGCATATAAATGCTACATGTTTAGCTTCATCATCAAAGCATCGCCCACACAAATCTCATTGAAGAGCAGCGTAGTGTCACTGCACTTGTCCTGTATAATTTTTTTTTATATTATCATTATTATGATTGCACTTTTCATGTTGTAAGATTGCCTCATTGAATTCAATTAAGGCCCGTAACAATGTGACTGAAATGCATTCAGTCAAGATGATGAAGATGGCTGGAGTGAAACAGTCATTCTGTCGGAGCACAGCACTTTGCTTTCTCCTCCTGTGTGATGTTTTTTCCACTATTATCCTTCGACCGGTTGCTCAGCCCAAGAGGGCACTGTTTGATGTCGGAATTGGTATCTCGCCACAGAGGTGGAAAATAGGAAATTAGATTTGTGGCCCCTCTGAGGGATCCGCCTGATTGTGGCTGCAAGTTAGTCTCAACTTTGCTCTGCATTCTTGACACTGCCTGGCATTTTTTAATATCAATATTCCCTCATCTAATTCGAGGCAGCAGAGACTTTAAAGGACATCCAATATCACTGGAAAACCAGCGGAGAGCACAGCCCCTCGACGGATCCGAACAGGCGCCCGCTGAGCGTTGGTGACATTTATAACACACAGTAGTATGGTCTTAGTCTTTTTAATGTAAGATTTAGCCATAAAGTCTCTGCCATGGGTACAAAGAAATGTCATAACTGCCACTAGAGAAGCAACCAGACTTGTGTATATCGGTATTTTTACCAATGTAGTGTTCATGAAAAGGGATTAAATGTCATCTCTGTTGCTGCCCAGTAGCTCAGCTGGTAGACTTAGTAGACTTCGTAGTTGGTAGCCATGTACAGAGGCCTTGTCCTTCCAGCAGCGGCCCAGGGTTCGAGTCCTGACCTGTGGCCATTAACTGTTTGTCGTCCCATTTCCTGTCAATCTTCAGTTGTCCTGTCAATGAAGCCGCGAAGGAAAAAAAGAAATGTTATGGCACGTTATGATTTTTAGCGAGACGTTTACTTATACCACTTTCTGAGTCGGAGTATCATTCTGTTGCATCTGAGCAAAATATCTCAAAAAATCATGGTTATTGTCTTTCTCAGCCTTTGGTGAACAAAACAAAACAATGAATGACTTTAAAAACGAGTAATAAAAAGTAGGCAGATACCCAGCAGAGAGAAAATGCATCTGATTGCAAAGTAATGAAAAATGACTGATGTAAAAAACATCAGTGATGAATGATGATGACTCCCCTGGTATTCTTGAGAGGCAGACGACTCCAACAACCGAGCCAGTAATATCTCTCAAAGCAATGCATTGTCATGGATTGGTAAACTCGCTCTTTCAATCACTTGCGTCTCCATCACTTGAAATTCACTGTGCGTGCAGCAAATATGAGAAATGTTTTAAAGGGGAACAATGCGGTGGTATATTTGGTTGGTGATCAGGAAAGTTTTGAGATTCCAAACAAAGATTGAAAACAATGGTACAATCAGAAAGGAAATAGGCATTCAAGTCCAACAAAAGTTACGAAACTTAGCCCAGAAAAGTGTACAAAAGTGATGCTGCAATAGTTTGATTGTGTGTAAAGAAGTTCTCCATTTAAGTAGATTGACCCATTGACTCTCAAATTGTGGGCGGTGAATTCTGAAGTCTGATTGTGCTTGCAGGTGTGAAGCCAGTCCTTCCCATAACCATGGAACAAATGTCAAGTCACATCTTGACATGACATATTCTAGGGCGGAGGTTGATAAAATGGTCAAACAAATCAAGGATTATCACCCAGGAGACTGGTGTGTCCCATTTAAGGCCAATAATCACAGTTGGCTTGTTTTGTTTTGTGTTTGTTAGTTAAAGGTCCCATATTATACTGTTTTTCATCAATTTCACACAGCTGTCAGAGATCCAACAACACTGTATTCGATATGCATTGCCCCAAACCCATTCGTGGTCCTGAATTCCAGCTGTCTAAAAGTCGCTCTACTGAGCTCTACTGAGAGCAGGCTGTTTCTGTACCTGCAGCTTTAAATGCTAATGAGCTCCGTCTGTCAATGCCTGCCTTGCCTGCTACACGCCCCTCTCAGGGAGAGGATGCCACTTGCGCTACCGGTAGCATGCGCTAATGTTTTATGGTGGATGTGTCACTATGGCTCGCTGAGATGTTGTCGTTCAACCATACCAGTTTGACCCAGAATCGGACCCAGCAGGAGAGGCTCCTGAAGAAGTACAGACTCTGTGGCTGCAGCAGGGCGTTTCAGAATGGTTAGTGTGTCTGAATAATGTTAGTTTGTTCGTATGTGTTGTTACAGTTACTACATGTAGCTAATGGCTAACAGCTAGCTAAAGCTGTGTTTGTTTTCAACACAGTCTCCAAACTCTTGGACACTGTTTGCATAGTATCTGTTTTTACTGTGACAACCAAGCTCCATCGTAATATTATTAACATTAAATTCGCTTAAAACAGCATTGCATAGTGGACCGAAGCGGAGCTAACTAGTTAGCCAATTTTCCAGCTGACTTCACCATACTCGTAGGCAACTGTAAATGCTATCAAACGGTGGTGACACTTACCTGTGGTCCGGGTGCAGTTGCTGGGTCCCGTATGGTTGGGACTGATCCTTTTATGAGGGTCAGTGTCGAGGCAAAGCCAGCTTTGTACTGACCCTCGTTACTGAAGCAGTCCGACTTGAAGTGGTTAGCACACACATACAAGCTAACACGAACCGCAGCCGGCATGTTGTCATTAAAAATGAAACGCAACCACTATCTCTTCTGTTCTTCTGTAGCTAGGACAGAATATAGGCGCTGATGTTGATTTTTACAACCAACAACAAAGAAATGTACGTGTCTAGCTCTGAGCGACAACATTGCGAATCACTGCTATCTTACGTCTGGACACACCGAACTTCACCTCGGGGATGAACGCGCCCCCTCTTGGATATCCCCTATCACCGGGCAGAGGAGACCGGCCTATGGAAGTGACTCCTTTCATTACGTAACTTATGTCACATACGTATCATACTTTAACACTCGTATTTTAACCGAAACCATGATCTTTTACTCAAGTTAACCGAGTACTTTTGTGGCCAAAGCCTAACAAAAGGTTCAGTGTTGGCATTGGGTCTTGAAAAGCAAGTCATTGAACGTAGTCCAACATTTCACACGATTATCATCAAACGATGTTCTTGTTGTGTGACAAGTTTTTTTGGTGGTATTAACATAAGCAGGAGGAACCATATAAACAAATGGTTTGTATTGTTTTATTATATTATTTACTGAAAATTATGAATGTAATGACAGGTTAGTGAAACCTTTGTGGAAAATAAATCAAGTAAAATAAAGTAAAGCGAAATTGTTGTTACACTGTCTATTGTGACAATCCTTTACAATTTAAAGACCAATTCATTAGTAGAATTTCAACCTAGTGTACAGCACAAAACTTTCAATTTTCCTTCCAAATAGAGTGATTCAGATAATCTGCAGTGGCTACACTGCTGGGTTGTTTAAATCCACTTGTGTGGATAAGACTTGCTCCAATTATTCCGGTGAGAACATTGTTATCGCAGCCAAATGAAATGACAGCTGTCAAAAGTTTGACACATCATACATAATAAACATCCCTATACAACAATATACATTTGGACTGCATCTGGAAATTGGAGTAAAAAAAATACATACAATACGCATTTCAGTTTCACTTTAATGCAGTCCATTTTCATTTGTTCACTCACTGTATATGAGGCACAGCACAAATCCCCCCCTGCTTCTTCCACCCAAAAAAGTATTTAAGTGGAGCGCAGTCATGTGAAGTTTCCATTCTTCAATAGCCGCTTTGTGACTAAGCTCAAGTCTTGCTAATGCATAGTGTACGATTAATGACTGTTTCCTAATTAACACCCATCCGGGCAACACAATTATAAATAACTTCAAAGAAAAACGTAAGCTCCTAAAAATACTCAGTAGTGCAGGAACTGAAGTAAACTACTGTGAGATCACACACACACACACACACACACACAATTATATATGGCTCTATCGCCACAGCCATAAGCATTTTTATTAAGTATTTCAGGCTTGTGTGTTTACTGCCCCATTATTAGCAACGTTTAGCCCGGACGAAAAGGAAACACGCAGTTTTAATCTTTTCATGACCACTCAGACATCGTTCTATGTAATTATAACCTATAGGATGCCACTTAACAAGTCGAATTGTCTGCAGCAAACAACAAACACAACCCGTGCTCAATCCACCTCATTAGGATTCATCTCCTCTAAGTGGGCCTACGGAGAAAAGTTATTGCTGGGAAAATTATAAACAAACCTTCCTCTCTCTCCGTCACATCTGTCCTGGCCACTGCCTGATTGCTTTGTCGGCACTGTTTAATTGCCAATTAGGGGGTGACCAGGACAGCAATCACAATAGGTGCACAATATTGTTTCTTTTTTTTTTTTTTTTCCCCGATATGTGTTGGAGGCAGCAGACAAGACAAGGTAAACTGGTAGATTTTGAAGTGCTACTCAGCATGTGCATGTTGAACATTCAATAGCATGTTTTGGGGCGGTAAGAACAGCTTTTTGCTTTAAAGTGAATAAGTTGTTGAGGCGGAAGAGGTCATGGCAGAAGCAGTCACATTCTCCAGTGATTTTGTTGTTTTGTTTCAGACAACACATATACAATTCTGACTTTAGAGTGAAGAGCAATAGTCTGTCTTTGCCTGAGAGGGGGATCTGCTCATTCATCGTCATCAAAACCCATCTTATTAGTCATATAGCAGCGCTATCGCAAATGTGTGCAATAAGTCACAAACACAATAAGTCACAAACACACAGAAATAACAGCAAACCTGAGAATTAAAATAGGTGACATATGTCGGCTTTACAACAGGATTTATATACTTTGTCACCTTGTAGCAAAACATACTTGTTGTAATATTTGCTATTATTTTTTTTCTTTTTCATGGGAACTTTTTTGTAAAAAATTCAAACTTTACACGTGATATAGCTGGAACTGGCAGATGTAGACTGTTGGTATAAGTGTAATCCACGTAGTAATCTAGTAATCAGCCTTCCTCTCTCTGCGCATTACTGTTTTCTAGATCTCTATCTTTATGGGGAAACAACCTCTGAGTAAGCAACCTACATGCTGAAAATGGCATGTTACCTCAACCCTAACCTGATTGCTAATTGTGCTAATGTTAACAAGTTAGCGACTCTTACTACCATTGCTGCATATTTGGTTTAGACCTGCTTGAAGAAAGCATTGAAGAAATACAAACAAGTCGGAGATTTTATTTATTTATTTATTTTTCCCCCCCACACCAGAATAAGAATTGGTGCAGCCAGACCTCATAGCACTTAAAATAGCACCAACGTAGCACTGTGGATTTCTGGATCTGGATCTGCTCTGGCTATCTGATATTACAAATAACATGTGACTGCTAATTAAATGACAAAAAACACCTTGATGACAATGCATCCCTGTGCCTAAATTAATTGTTGGTGGATGCTGGTTGACCACCAGAGGCCTCTCATCGTTTGTACCAATGGCAGGTTCAGGAACCTCTCCTAGCTTTCCGCCCCTGTGGTTCAGCAGATGAGAGCTTGTGTTGTGTTTGTGTTTGTGTTGCCTGAGGTTAGCAGAGTTACTGTGACATTCACTTTCAGGTGTATCAAAAATGTCACTAAACACAGTCGTGTGTCCACTTTTGCGATGCTCAAGTAGGAAAGTGCCCACCTCTCTGCATTTCTACATTGTCATCTTTAATAAAACATTCACTTTTTTTCCCTTTTCTTTGTGTGTGTGTGTGTGTGTGTTTTAATAGCAGCTGCCTTTTTGTTTTTGTTAGTAGAAAGACTGTCTCTCTCTTTATTAACCCCTGGGCCATCAGTCCACTGCTGATAAGATGCGATGTGAATTGTTTAACGTGACTCAGCTCTCCAAAAGAATGATTACATTCCACTGTATAGTACCCAACAAAAGTAATTCCACTTGTTTTAAAGTGTTTTTAATTATTAGCCTTTTTTTTTATCTCCAACATGCTCAGACAGATTATTGTAATTATGGCTGCACTCACTGTTACGCAACAGCAGTGTCCACTGCTGTAACATTTACAGTAACTTGCTGGCAGCTGGATGCTAGAGTTAACACTATACTACTGTATTTTTAGATGCAGTATTTTTTTTTTACTTTTTTTTAACCCAAAAAATCTGAAATGTGCTTTTAATTGTTAAACGTTTAGTTGTATTTATACAGTATCTTGCTCTATACATTACAATTAAATACTTAGATATACATAGATGTCACCAGTTTATATATTATGCTTATTTGTATGTGGACAGTGTTACAGTCGGGGCTACAGTCCATGGGAAGTTCAGTAGTCACCAGTCATCTTTGGATCAGTCAAGCAAAGTCAAATTGGCATTGGTTGTCTGTCAACAAATGCAACGGCATTCTAAAAGACACAGTTTTCAGGCACGAGCTGCTTTTAAGAGTTTTAAATCATTGAAGTAAACTCTAAAAGTTTCTTGATTTGACAAAATAAAAACTAAAAAAGTTGCCAATTTGGCAGCAGTTTGGGAGGTTTCAAAAGGGTCCTGTGCCAAAAATGTGTTTAATTTCATAATATTTTTACTCCCAGGAAGTTGGGAAGATGACAGCTTGCATTTGTTTTAATCAGTTTTGTGTTACAAAGTCTCATTCAGTGACTGTTGGTACTCCTCCAACTGCCAGCTGCTGACTAAATAGCTTATTGCTGACCCCTTTTCTGATGGCACCTTCGGAAACGAGCGTTTTCCATACTCGATCTCTATATTGTAAAGGGACTTTTTAGTTGCTGAAAAGACGCACATAAGCCCAGCGCAGCTTGGCTCCTGTTGCACTTTCCTAATCTGCCATGGCTCCTTGTTGTAAAGACACAAATGAAATTCAGATTCTTATGAATGTTCCACTCACATGTTTGCACACGTCAGGCATGACCTGACGCAATAAAGGTTTCAGTGATGTGTAAAGTTGCCCTACAAACAGGCAAAAGGTGAACGCGAGTGCAATGACAGATATTGCTCAGATTTTCTGCTTTGATTGGACTTGACACACTGTGCTGACATTTGGCAAGGACAATTGATTATTCAATAACTCCTGTCAGGCCGTGATAGATCGCATCTGACTCACGGGGAAGGTGCATTGTCTGCAGCATTTTTTCTGTAGCGGTCGCCCCACGCTGCGCTCAATTTCGGTTGTAAACGGGTGTAGTTCACAGCTGCAGCCGTCTGAGATGGAGGGATCTGGAATCGTTGTAGTTTACTGTGTAATTATTGACCTGCTACATGTTGTTGCCACTTCTGACACATCCTCGGTCAATACTCATGATTAAACTACAATGTTTCCCTTGGAAACTGTGACCCCTAACCCCCCTGTGGCTACACAATGTGCCTTGATATATTTTCCAATTGAATCTACTGGTTGATTCCCTCTGTTACGGTTGAATAAGACCACTAGGCTAGAATAGCTTTAATAGCAATAGTAATTGATATTTAATTTTACTTGTTTTTAATTTAATGATTCAAGTATTCATACTTTGGTCAGTAATGGCAGTGAGACATGGAACGGCAACACTGTCTCCCTGTTTGTGTACAAAATGGTAATTGGGTCGTGCTCAATGTTTAATTCAGTTTGTTTAAGCTTTTTACCCTCTTAAACAATCCTTGGGAGCTTGTGTCTTCCCTTTTTCATTAGTGTCCGAATGCTTAAGTTCCCACACCACAAATTAATTACAACACACTCACAAACGCCCCCCGATGTGCCATCATTAAACATCCTTTGAAATGTAAACAACTATTAAACCAACATCCAAGTGCTTCTTAGCTAAGACCACCATAAAATGTAGCAGGCTTTTTTATGATTCACATTTTACATTAAATGCAGTTTACAAAGATAAACTTGAGGTCCTTACCCTGCAAAGCTCAATGGAGCCCATAACGAGAACTGAGTCATTGTTGCTACTTAGTGCAAAGATCTTGGTGTTAATCACTGAAGATTACAGCTGATAGAGTAGATGTAGAAGTTGTTGGAAGACATTATTTTTCGATGGCCAAATGGATCTTGTGTAGCCAACATGAAACCAATCTATATAACTAACCCTATCTAACCGTGTATCAAAAGCTGTTGCGTGTTCACTTTCACTGTCAGACGCTGTTCTACTTCAGCCATCGGACCAAAACAACATTAGCTGGCATTCACGTGACAAAGCCCTCTCATGGCAGTACTCTAGTAATTATGACTGCTGTCCATTGTTGGGTGATAGTTATCGGAGAGCCACAAGCACTTCATAGGGAGCTGGTCAAGGTGGGTCGGTTTTCCTTCTACCAGCAAATATGATTTGCAGATGCAGCTTTATTTATCTTATACATACATCAGAACAGTCAGTTCCATCATTACAATTTGCATCCAATACCAATGTTAAGTGCTCATGCAGAAAATAGCCTTATCCATGTGTTGCGAGGTGGAGTGCACAGAGTGTGGCGGTCAGGATGATAGGATAAGAGTGCAGCACATCTGACAGACAAACACACTTGGTTCACACATCATGCATACAAAGGCTTTTAGCTTAGCAGCTTCAGGGAATATTATTACCTTAAATAACTTATTGTAAAATTAAGTAAGTAGATAATTACCAAATTTCCATTTTGTGTGAACGTTTCCTTTAGGTGTTGGAATGAGGAGAGGGAAATGGGATTAATGCCAATATTTTGATGCTAATCATGCGTATTAGTTTAAGGGTAACTGGGTACTGGCGAATTTATGGTCTTAAATTATATTTCCTGACTATTTTCAAACTTTAGTTTTCCAAAGAATAATATGCCTCTCACTTGTATTTGTACATGCTGGGGATGGAGATTTATGTGTAGATGTAAATATAGTCAGCTCTTGCGTACTACTGCACATCGCTGGCACCGTTTTGCTGCTGAAGCTGTAATTACGTTTGCCCCATTTCCCCAATCACTTCACTCGATTCTCATGACCACAGCACTTCAAAATTCAAATAAACTCCAGCAGCACTGTATGATGAATGGGGTTTCTTTTCTTCCCACATCCACGTACAGTACTCTTCAGTCGCTGGGTTCTATGCCCCCATCCTTTGCTGAATAAAGAACCGTCTGGATGTGCATTTCAAAGGCTCCAGCGTTATAAAAGGAAGCGTCAGTCTCAGATGAAAGCTGCACTGTTGATTCAAACATCCAGCAGCATCCCTCTCCCTATCCGAGCGCTCCACCGATGATGACATATGTTCTAATCATTGGGTCATGTCTCTCACCGACATCAAAAGTCCCACGTCGAGATGCAGAAATTCTCAGCGAAGCAGAGGAAGGAGAAGGGGAGTCTAACTTCCCGGATTGGTTATGTCATGGAGGAGAAGAAAAACGTTTGACACTTCCTTCTGTGCTCTCACAGTTTCACAAGCCCTCCGGGAAACAACGGGGACCTCGTAGCTGCTCTCTACCTCTGATTAGGGGACATCATTTGGGAATTCAGCCAGTGCAGGAATTGAATTTATTTATATATTTATGTGCATAGGGAAAGTCATAAGGGAGACCAGGCAGAGTGTCAGGAGCGTAGGTCTCGGGCTAGTGCGATGCATTTTTTTCACTATATTAATAGATTGCCAAGTGCTGAGAAACCTGACCTAGTTAGAGCCCCTTGAATGGGCTTTGTTAGTGTATGCAGAACTGTGTGTCTGTGTGTACATTTGATTGAATGGACAAACACTCCATCCACGGATTTCTCTATGTATTGACAGGCATGCAGCATTATTAGATTAGATGATTTTGAAAAATCTCATTTTTCTTTTTTTCTTTATCATCCTACTCACTCATCCCACTGAGCTGAAATGCATTTCTTGAAATTATCACCTTCTTCTCCTAATGGCACGACTTTTACTCAAAATATTGTCAAAGGAATCAGTGGCGGAGGGGTGGGGAAAAAAGCAAAGGCCAACAGCTGTATGGGGCTGGGCACCGGGCTTTGTTTCTTTCTCTTGTTTTTTGGTGTCCCGCTTGACATGTGAGTGCAATTTACGTGATCTGACATTTATGACGCAGCGTACCAAGCTTGTGTTTTGATGGCCTTAGCGTACACCAAAGATCATCCGTCTCTTGTGCATAATGTCAACACAGATAGTGAAGAGCTAGCTGTTACTGTTGGATAAAAAAAACTGGTATGAAGGTAAGAATGCAAATGTTCCGTTGTTATTAACATCCTTTGTGCTCAGTTCAAAGACACGCTGAGCTCTTTAGGCGGATCCAGATGGTGACGGCGGTGATTTAAATAGATAAAGTGTATATGGCTTTATGGTATTTCCTGTTTACAGCTCAACAGCTGGCTGGTACGGGCATACCCAACAGCCATGTGACTTCCCCAGGTGCTAGCTAATAAACAACCAGAGCAGTCAGTATGTGCTCATGCTGCCTTTACCAACAAACCTCCAGGTAAATATGTTCCCTTGGACCAGTTTTTCCTCACATTGGCAGCTTATTGTTAGCATTTGTATCTCTTTCTTTTTTTTTTCCATTTGATGTTGTCTCATTTTCTTTGTTGTCCAGACGTAATGGCTGTGATGAATGAATGAGTAGCATAGTAACTGGCTCCGATGCTTGCAAATGAAAGAGGGAACGCCAGATTGATCTCTCTTCCTCTGCCACACACACACACACACACAGTAACACCCACCTGTTAAAGCCACTGCCAGCGCACACTGCAAGAACAAGAACACACACACACACACACACACACACACACACACACACACACAAAGACACTCCACCGGTCCACACACCATCTTGGCTGCTAGTGCACCTGATCACAGCCCACACATGGAGAAAACATACACATAGCTCCACTTGCCAAAAGAATCACAGCGTGTTGTGTGAGAGCGGCGGATGACTAAGGCAGGGGGGAAAAAAGGAAGTCAAAGCCTTTTAGTGAGCAGAGAGTAAAAAAAGAAGAAAAAAACACTCAGCGGGCGCTTTGTTGTCTGCGGAGCGCACTAAACTACACTGTGGTCGCCGCGCTGTTTTTATACTCTTTACACATTACGACGACTCTGCCTCCCGGTAGAGCTTTTCTCTCGTTTTCAAGCTCTATCACGTCTGAACGCTCCACACCCTGCAATATGTTTTTGTTCAGGTAGGTCCGAAAGACCTTTTTTCTCTGTACTTTCTTTTTGACTTTGCCTCCGTACCCCCAGGCTAACCCTCGCATCCACTCCGTCCGCCTGAGTGAGCCGGCGATACCTCTCTTTTCCCCGTTCACCTTTTCACCTCTCATAAGGTTCAAGTATTGTTGCACTGAGCGCTCGATGCCCGGTGCAGCTCTGCCACTAACCTCGTGACCTTATCCAGAGACTTAGATGCACCACACACACACATGTGCAAACATCCAGTGCCGGTGTACATGCACGTCATGCCTCCCTATGGGCACCGCTCCAGTCAAAGTGGCTCAAACTCCTTAAGGAAGGTGACATGCGATGTGGACTTACGCACGCACACACATAAAGCCATATTGTGCAGCAAACTCTGTGGACTGTCTTGCATCGTCGCTTTTCCTCCCTGAGGGACAGAACTCCCTGCTGTCCACGACGGGGGGCACGGTGAACACTGTTAGAGTCCATTGGCAGATACAGTCCGGTGAGCTCAGTTTTCAAGCGAGCGTGTGAAAACTGTCACATTAGCGTGTTCAATTAGCACAATCAAAACATGTTTTCATAAATTGCTCCCAGCTTATTCGCATTGTGGTGTGATCACAGTTTGTGCAGTTTGGACATTTGCAGTACGTGTGTGTGGCAACAAATCCTCGGTGTAATTAAAAGCTAGGAATTAGTTAAAAAAAAAGCTTTCATTATATGAGCAGGTGGTGAGAAAAAAACATTCATGCGCGGAATGCTGATTTGTTTATGACTGTCGCACCCTGACAAGTGTATCTTTAGTTGAAGTAGCACGCGCAAAGTTCTTTGAGATGTACGTGTGTTTATTGAGGAATAACCTGCCGCTGTTTCCTATGTCTCGAATATGATCATATGAACGGGTTTATGTGCACGTGCGAGTGAATAAGAAAAAGTAAAGGTAATCATTCGTTCAATCATCGAGCCGTCTCTCCCGCACGCCTCTCAGCCTCATAGGTGTTGTCTTCATATTTATCACAAACAAACGATTTTAACTCGCATGTTTGATTTATTTGTTTTTTTCCTTTATCTGAAAGTTAATCATATTGCATTGTTACCATGCTGGTGGCGAACCGGTTGATTTATCTTCCGCCTATTCGCTGCCAGTGGGTTCAGTTCCGTGTGCGCCGTGGGGAGATGGAGTCTGCAGGTAGTGAATTACAGTGCTGCTCGATGCACCTTCCCGGCCAATAACAGCTCAAATTCAAACACACGTAATGAGACTGACTTTATTTAGGCAAGCGGAGTGGAACAGTCACGGAGAGTAAATAAAATAAAAATGAGACCGTAGTGCAGCGGCCGCTCAAAGTAGGGTACATTCATCACAAGAGGCTGACCCAATACTGTTCATCAGGCAGACCTGAAAAAGGGGCTCAGGACTAATAACCTAGTGTCACACAGCAAAGATTTACAGGGACCTTTGAGCCAACTTGTGGGAAACTATTATGCAAATTTAGCACATTATCTCTCCTTTCTTGTCTTCTCCATCACAAAAAACTGTCACTAATGCGCTCCGCCTGCTGTGTGGGCTACATACAGACAGCAAAGAGACAAACAAATGCAAGCAA
>CAEMYA010002140.1:7140408-7166164 GCA_903131615.1 Diplodus sargus | reverse complement strand
TTTTTCACGTTAGAATAATTTCAAAGTTCAAATATAATATCCCAAAGTTGTAATGTGTATTTTTTTTTTTATTATTCCATTTATCATCAGCACAGTAACTCAGCTCTAGCTGCCTATCATTAAAACATGAACTGCGGCAAAACATCACAAACTAAACGCTGTGTGCACTGCAGCCATCACAAGTCATCAGCACTGAGCCTTCTGCCTTGAGAGAGCTTACAAGGCGTGTGTGTGGTACAATCAATAGCAGGTCCTGCGATAGCCCGGCGGTGATGTACTGAGAGGCATGACAGCTAACCACCTCCCCCCAGGTTAACAGTATGAATCCCTGTACATCCTTAAAATTCAAATACGATAGCACTGACAAAATAATGAGAAATACTGCATGTCACCTGACTGTTTTTTTTACGACCAATTCATTGCATTCATTGATTTCCCTACTGCTGCGAGGAGATGCACGAAAGTGTAACCCGCAGAGGAAAACACGTCATAAACCTTAATCCAGTTGTCTTCTTAGTCTATCCCTCATGAAAGATTTAGTGTCATTTATGTTAAGGACAGTAATTTCACATGATGAATACATCAAAGTGGTGTGTGTGTGTTTGTGGATGAGAAACACCGTCGTTGATAAATGAACATTTACCCGTGTCTTTCACAGCTCGTTCTATTCAATAACATTTTATGAGGCTGTGCCGCTCATGTCACGCGTGTGTCGCATGTCTACGCATATGTTTACACATTTACCTCGGAGTGCGCTGCACATATACGCCTTCCTTCCCTCTCTTAGTATGCAATCCACATACGGTCGCATGTTTAAAGGCCATAGTTCATCATCACTCCAGCAGGGAAAGTGACGGTGCGTGAAGTTAAGTTGAGAGGGAAGTGCATATATGTTTGGTTTGATAATAATAATAATATTAATAATGATACTTCTACTACTACTACTACTACTACTAATAATAATAATAATAATAATAATGATTATCATATGAAAAGGAAAATGAACAGAGAATCCTGTCATGTCAGCTTTCATCTTCGCTTTTTCGTTGCTGTTCTGTGTAGGCTCAACTTTCTATTAGATTTATTTTGCTTTTGCCAGTGTCTGAGTCAAAGACGCTGACATTTTGAGTTATTTTGTGGACATTTCGGTGACATTTTTCAGACTTTCGGAAGTAAACTTTCTAAGCTTCTGAGGGTAGTATAAGTATCATATTTTCTCAGAATTTTGTCTTTTTTTGCAGATTGTCTTTTTGTTATCTGATCGGCAGAAATATTTCATTTTCAATTAAAAAAAATCTGAGTACATGCATATCCCATGCAAAACGCAGGGAGATCATAATTTACTAAACTAAAGAGCAGGGAGCAGGGTGAGGAGCAGGAGGCTGCTACAGCAAAAAACTCCCCAGGAACTACACGTTAGACAGAAACATCACAGCGGGGCTGCGAGAACTGTGGCTGCTTGTCAATATCTTCACCTCCACTTCAAACCCTCACTGTGTTCAGCGCTCTCTGACAATGAATGGAAACAGCAAAGCAAGTAAGTTGATTGCACGCAGTGTTGTGAAAAGCACCCAAAAGTCACACTTAAGTAAAAGTAAAGATATCAATGAAATATACTACTTTGGAAAAAGTAAAGTCACCCACACAAATGATAATTGAGTAAGTCTTAAAGTATCTGATATTAAATGTACATACTTAAAAGTAAATGTAGCTAAATGTATATATGGAATTATTTTTGTTTATTACTTTGTTAAATCTGATCACGTATGCACTGAATGAAATTAAAATGTGCTCTAAAAACTAAGAACAATTGCCCTGATGCCGCATGTAATCTGCAAAGTAACTAGTAACTAAAGTTATCAAATAAATTTAGTGGAGTTACAACATAGCAGGAAATGAAAATACCCAGGTAAAATACTTTGGTGCAGTACTTGACTATATGTAGTTTGTTACATTCCACCACTGATTGCACTGCAGTAGTCTGATTCATCAAAGAGACAAATCCAAAAGGGCTTCACCTGATGGAACCATCTTTTTTCCTGCTACAAAGTAAAGGCACAGCAACAGCCTGCAACAGCGTGAGCATCCTTCTTTTCTTGCCACTTGTTGGAAGTCAAATGATCGCTCACATTTGCCCTTGCTTGGTTCGGCAACAAACCAGGGCTTGTTATCGGAGAGCCCGGCTCTCGTTCATCAGTCCGATAAAAGATACACTGGGCATGAGACGTGATCAAGCGCTTGCAGATGCGCTCAAAATAACCGGCCTGTACGAATTTCCTCTGATGTTTTTTTTTTTTTTTTAAATCAAACAACCAGCTCTCTGATGTGTTGCAGGCAACACAGGGTGATTTCTGTAAAAGGGCGAGTCTGCAGAAAAGCTGCAAAGCAAAACATTGTTGGCGTCTATGAAAAGGGAAAAAAAAGAAAGGGAGACTGTGCGACGGAGGTGAAATAAAAAGAGGGCAAACTGTACAAGGGTGTCAGAGGCAATGGGGAAAGCTTCATTAGACAGGCATTGTGTTCTCGTGGCAGAAATCGACAAGCGTTTGCAAGCAATTCCACCACACCCCAATATGCCATTGCTTCTTATTTGATGGTCCCTGTAGTCTGCACACTGGGACACTATGGACTCGGGATTGATTTTAATCGGGGCTGTCACTGGATCAATGGAAGTTTATTACCCCCAGAAGGAGCACTGGCAATGAAGCTGTGCCCCCTGGGAGGAGTAGTTTCACCAGCCTTCATCATCCAACCTGCTAACGCCCCTTAGGGAGCGTCTTGTATGGGAATTGCGGTTTTTACTGCGTGCGGTAAATCTCATTGTTATTCCTCTGAAATGTGATGCTTCGGCCAACATTTGTGTCGCGAAGGGGAATTGAAAGAAGTGTCACGGCGGAGGAAGCTATGCTCTTAATGCATAAGCACTTTTTCGCGGCGCGTCAAAGGCGACGAGGACGGAGGATAAAAAACGAGAGAAGAGAACTGAGGAGCAGGGCGAGGTTATTTGTTTGTGCTCCCAGTCCCGTCAGCATGATGGAACAGTCGAGTTCTCGTCTAGTGTCGCTCTTTTGACAAACAACCGCGCGGCGGGCGTTTAGAGCACAGCGTGTTATATTAGAGCCATTTAGAGGGCCCGCTGGAGCCCACTCCCAACCGCTCTCAATGCACGGGTTCTCACTCGCCCAGCTGACTACTACATGGCTGTGATTAATTGCACTTTGTTAATAGGCACTTCCTGCAACAACCGCCCGCTGGAGCAATTTCGGTGGACACGCGCCGCATATGTGTGCTGGCAGTGGAGGTATATATCGCAGCACGCACGTTCCATCGCACATGATCATATTCACTTGGGGGTTAAACAATTACAAACAGGAGAGGTCTCTCCCCAATATTGTCCTCATTCCTCACTGTCCCCACCGCTAGTATTTGTCCAGTGATATATGAGGTGAACCTAATACTGTTCTCACCAACCCAATGTCCTGATTACAAACAATTATTCATTGTTACTTACAGTAATAAAAGGGTAATGGGGCCTCATAAATCTACGAGCTGGTACTCCCATTTGCTCCCACAGGGGTGCTGCCAGCTGTGGCCCCACTTGCGGGGTGCAGGGGGCGGGGGGTGCAAGACTGGGTGAAGAGGACGGCCAACGCCAATGTCAAACATGTGACCTGCTTCACTGATTTAACTCTCAATGAGTGTTGCATAAAAAAGCGGGTTATTGTTTTCGTAAAATAACGCTGATTATAAATCTTTTTCCTGCAATCCGTGTTGTCCGTTTAAGGGAGACTAAGTCGTAAAACATTTGAGGTTATCAAGAGAGCTAGAATGCTTGCATGCCAGGCTCTGATTGGGCACTTTGAATGACTTTGAATAGATGAAAGGGGGTGTGGAAATCAGATTATGGCGTATGATGAAGGGGGGGACCGTCGGAATATCTGCAGCAGGGCCTGCGCTTTCATATTCCGACCGGGTGCTGATGTTGTAGAAACATGTGATTAGCACATGTCGGGGGAACGCCCTTTCATGTGCAATGTCAGTAATGAAAAATGGGGAGCAGGGGGAGGAGGGGGCGGGCGAAAAGATCTCTATCATCTGATGATGCGGGAGGCCGGCCTGTCTTTGCCGATTCAAACTTGAATTAAATGCAAAAATCGTTCCCATCACACTAACGTATTTCCTCATTCCCACGCTCTTCCCCCCCCACGCGTCCAACACGCAGCGCTCGTATACGCGGAGTCCTGGACCAGCCTGCGACAGAATGGCCGTGTTGTGTTACCATGACGCTACTGCGGGCAGTCATCAAGGACAGCTCGTTGAAATTCTGCTCATCCCTTCCCTTTCTGCCTCGCTTTGCCTCTTTCCTCCCAACCCTCTCCCCACTTCCCTGGTCAGGGTGAAGGGGCCTGCCTTTGTTAACAGCATTACATAAGTACATGAAGAGGAGCAACAGAGAGAAAGGGAGAGAGATGGAGACGGAGGGCACAAATGCAAAGACAGAGGGGAGGCACGATTGAGAAAAAAATAAAAAATAAGTGAACTCATGTATATATTACACAGATAATCCCTTTGTAAATCACTTACTATGCGTCTTTGTAAAACAGGGATAAAATGATTCGGAGGTTCCCCCCCTTTCATTCACACACAAATCACGCACATTCATTCCACCACTAAACCCGACGATGACTGCCAGGAAGCACTTAGCATCGCACTGACCCCGGTGTTTATTGTTAGGATGGACGGGAGGATTATAGAAAACATATAACAGGGAAGGGGATGAAGAGGGTGCGGAGCGCAGATGGATGAAGGAGAGCGGATACTTAAGTAATTTGTGAAGGCGGACTGATTGAGGGAAAGACCTCTGATGGACTGCACGTCCAACGCTCCAAGGACAGGTTGAAGTCGAGAGGAGGGTGGGAGGGGTGGGGTAAGGAATTGTGTGCATGGGAGAGGTTGTACGTAGGGGTTGGGGGGAGGTAATGCGATAAGTGGGCCGTTTGATTCAATCCCATTCCGCGCAAAACACGTGTTTCATTCTGCTTCATTTAGCTCAGCCGAGGCCAGACTCTGTGACTCCCACTTCCACTGAAACACACCGATACATCGCGAACCGGGGAGCACCCGCTCACATGTGTTCACATGAATGCACTCGTATGCGCCAATGGCACAAATATCCATCAATATAATGCAATAGCCCTAAAATGCCTGCACTGATTTCCATGTGTGACACCCCACAAACACATGCGTGCAGACACAGAGCTGCACCTGCCTCTGCCTGGCCCATTAACCATGTTGAGGGGGAGGAAAGTCGGGGGCAGTGAAGTGTCTCTTATTCCAACAATCAATCATACATTAGCCAGATAGCATATCCAACTGAGCAAGCTGCCAGCCAGACAGGGAGACTGAGAGGAGGAAATCACTGCCTAACACCAGGGGCCGAATGAATAAAAGTCCGTGTAGGTTCAACACCAATAATCTGTGTGCAAACAACTGGAGAAATATGCAGTTCAGATTTGTGAAGCTGTGTGTGTACGCACAGATCGGTTTTGTGAAATCCGTTGACCCTGAGCCACGAGTCTTTGGGCCTGTCAATGGAAAACAAAGGCGCTGTCAACGCCTTCAGCGGCGCCAGAGCCGCTGTGCCTATTTATAGCGCCCGTACGGTCATCTATCGATCACAAGCGCCTGTGAAGCATCATCAAATGTCAGAAAAGTAACCAGTAATGATTTGTTTAAAGCAACAGTGATGAGATTATGAGAGCACTGACATGCAGAAATAAAGATTCAATTGAAAACATCGAATGGAGCATGACTGTTCGGCATGCTGCTGAGACAACACTTTGGGGTTGATATCTCCCTCCCTAAAATGGGACAACCCTTCTATAACCTGTATCAGTGGAAACATATAAGTTGACAGTATAAAATAATGTGCAATGAAAGCAAGATGTAGAACGGTGTGTATTTAAGTTTCTAAAGATTGGTCCCCCCTTCCATGTGCCTCACAGTGGTTTGGTCCAATGCCAATCCACTTGCACGTCACACACCTCTCTGTCTCTGTGGAGCGTCTCTCAGCGTGGTGCTGGCGGTGCTGGCGGACCATAGTAAGTATATATTTTGCAATAGTTAACTTGAAATAAAGGTGGTTCATCTCCTTGTCACACAGTTTCAGGTTTAAGCACACGGGACAATTGGTTTGGGTCAGAAAAACACAGGGTTTTGACTGAATAGATCTCCCGCCTCAAACACCGCTGTAGATGTTCTGAGGTCTCGGAGAAAACACCTGGTTTTGTTGCATCAAACAGGGCTGGAAAATTTCCTGTGTTGTCCGTTAAAAACATCCGCCCTTGGTTTGCTCTGATGTTAATGGAGCTGTACCAAGAGCAGCAACTTCACTGAATTCCAGGCATCAAAGGAGGGAAATGCAACTTTGACGTGTGTCGGTATGCAGGAGTGTCAATGTGGCGTTAGCTAGCCAGCTATTGAAATACTGAGACAACAGGATACTAGTATCAACTGATTGTTAGAATGAAAAAGATCATGATAAGTTGAGA
This sequence comes from Diplodus sargus, assembly GCA_903131615.1. Classification (NCBI taxonomy): domain Eukaryota; kingdom Metazoa; phylum Chordata; class Actinopteri; order Spariformes; family Sparidae; genus Diplodus; species Diplodus sargus. Next base: position 7,159,613 of record CAEMYA010002140.1, on the reverse strand, counting down.
CACTAAAGTCACAACTCTCTCTGAAGAGTGTCCTGAAAAACCTCTTTTCAGAGGGCCACATACCCTAATACTTTGCTGTACCACTCTGTCCCAACAAGACAGAGTGTAAAAAACCTTACATGACACCACTACAGCGTAAGTCTTGTGATGTTAATGACTGTTTTCATTAAGTTTCACTGGGTCTATTATGTCACTTTTAACACAATGGTCTCTTGGTTCATGTCAGTGTCATAACTTCCACTTGATTAATGTCAAGCTGCCAAAACCGACACATCTCAGCAACGTCCACTTTGCACGATAAGTGTTGAAACTGATGGAATGACGCGTAATGACAACAGGCATGAACATCCATTAAGAAAAACAATCTTCCAGCACTCGCCAGCATGAGATTGACGACGAGGAGCGAACGCCTCGTTTTGCTTCGCATTCACTCTGTGCCCGCTTGCCAAAAGGTGTTTCTTTAAATAATCACATGCTGATTAGCGGAGAACGCAGCAAGGTCACATTCCCTGGTATCAAAATAAAAATAAAAAAAACACTCTGCAAAAGTCAACAACAGAAGGCGATTGCAACCACAGTTCCCCCGAACCAAACTTCCAGCATGCATTGGCCTGTTATTACAGACTCTGGCTGATCCATCGGCTATTCTGCAGAGGGAGACGACACACAGTATGCATACAATTCCACTGGATATCCTGAAAATGTATAACAGCGTACAAGGTACATGAATTTCTGTAGTAGATACATATCAAACAGGGAGAATAAAGTGTGCAGTATGTTCGAAGAGGGTAATACATTAAACTGTGTTACAAAAGTCAGAATGTATAGTGTCACAAGATATACGAGCACAAAGCACTTCTACTAAATGTCTTTAAGTTCAAGAAATTGTTAGCTTGAACTGCTACAACATTTAAACAAAGTACAGGTGTATACACTTGTTTTTTTTAACTCTGTTTCATTTTCCCATCAGTTCTTTCCGGTGATATTGCAAGTTACTACGGTGAAGGTGTAAAAGAATGGATACTTTGATATAATTTGGTGTGTGCACTCATCATAAGTCAGTGTGGACACTAATGAGTACAGTGTAGCGTCTGCTGCACTAGCAGGCAGGTTGATTTTTGTTAACAAACCTGTTTATTTGTTGCATTTTTCCCGCCCAGTGAACCTCATCCAGTAATGACCCTTCAGCCCCGCGGCTATCTCTGTCTACTCTTTATTTTTACTTGTCCTTTGCTATCTTGTGTCAGTAGAGGTGCGTTGCTAATTCAAAGCACCGAATCCATGCTGACCGCACGTAGATAATTATCAGAGGTATCCATTTAGACGAAGCTGAGGTTGTTTGAATACCTGCTGTTCATAAAATGCCTATTTTTTTCTACACTCCTCATGACATGCAGGCAGCACGTGTTTTTCCCTTTAAAAATGGCCAGTGTACTTTTTGACCTTTTCTTATACGATCATCTGGCAGTACAGCTTCTCCGCTGGCGTAACGTCAAATGATTTTGCTGTCTCCTGCTGTTTTTTGTTGTTTTTTTTTCCCCATGTTGACTGCAAGCAGAAAACAAGAAGAGCAGAGGGGTTTCTTTTAGGTGAGTTCGTTTTGCTGCTGTCTGGGTTTCTCACAGCATGGCTCCGCAGATGGCAGCCGATCAGGCCCACAACTTCGGTCTAGACTGAACCCCTTAACAGCTATTATATGGATTGCCGTGAAATTTGGCACATACATTTCTGGTCCCTGAATGGCGAAGCTTACCGACTTTGGTGGCATAGTGTCCTGCTTTCAGCAGCAGATTGATATTTTTGGCTTTTAGTAAAATGTCTCAGCGAGTATTGGATTTATTACCACGAAATCTTTGTGCAAATATTCTGATGACGGATCTAATGTCTTCGGTGATCCCCTGACTTTTCATCCAGAGCCACCAGCAGGTTGACATTTTGTGGAATTTAGTAAAAATGACTCAACACTTATTGAATGGATTGCCATGGAATTGGGTACACACATTCATGTCTCCCTCAGGATGAATTCTAATATGTTTGGTGATCCGCTGACCTTTTTGCAGGTCGAAATGTCAATTTGTTCAATACTTTGGCTTGTGACGAAGCACCTGCAAAACCAATGACGCTCCCATTAGCCTCAGCCTCAGCTGTGCTTTGTGCCTAATGCTCAACCCAGCTGTCAGAATAAATGTTGGCACTGCACATGTCTAGCCATGGATATGGTGACACTTCATGTCAGGAATGCAACCATTTGCATGTATAACTCACTTTTTAATCGGCCTTATATGAGTGGATTTGACATGCCATGAAAAACGAGGCTCTCCATCTGTCTTAGTTGCCACGAGCCTGTGGACGATTTGTTCAGGTAGTCTAACGCTGCTGAGCTTTCCAAGTTTGTGAAGCGCCTCGTCTCAGTGCTTCTCTCTGCTCCGCTAACAGCTAATGTTAGCTCAGAAATGGAGTCTGCAAGAGAACGTGAAGTTACAGGGAGTGTGCAAGAGATTGCTTCAGGTGTGACTTCACAGGGCAGGTATGAGATGTTATGTCGCGACACCTATCGGTCGTATTTTGTTTTATAAGAATGCTCAAGCTGCTCAGATTATTAGCAAAACAAACACCAACCCGAGTTAACGACGCCCACCTGATTTGTGTTGTTTTACAGCGATGAAAAGGACAAATGAGCGTCAGATCGGCAGCGCTGTGTGATGAGAGTATACTAATGCTGATCTGAGTAAACAGAAGAGTGGAGACAAACATCATATTTAGTTTAGACACTGGCTTCGACATTACAAAGACCATTAGGGACACAAATAGAAGATGTTTGTATAATTCTTGAAACGAGGAAAAGTAGAGGGACTTGAGCAAAAAAATTAAAAGCAACATAATATAATTATGTCTGTAATTAGTGCATTGGGAAACAACAAAGTGCTTCAACAGCCAGTGTGGCCTGTAACAGACTCTTTAAGTTGCTGGAGTCCTACTGGGAGGATAAAACCACATCCTCTGCAGTGATAATATCCAGAACAGTGTGTATTTACTGCCATTAAAATGAGCTTTTAAGAGGCTGAGTGGACCTACAGGAGACCACTGCAGGAAACCCAGGCTGCTTTCCCGTTTCTCCCAATTTTATATCTTTAGTTTGCTCAGCTGTTTCTTTCATTTTGCCCTTGTGTACATATCAGCAGATATGCTGCAGTCAGCACGGCAGACAGCAACACACGCCACAGCGAAGGGGATTCATGTTTGCTTTTCTGTTTTCTGACATTTGTATGGATTAAAAAAACATGAATCTCTCTCTTTTTTTTTTTTTTTCTTAGTGAATAAAAAATAAAAAAAGTTTCCACTGCTGCATCAGCGGCCTCCCGCAAGGCTGATCAATACACGGCGCCGAGGCATAAAACTCCACTTAATGTCACAAAACAGATGCTTTTATCACACCAACAAGTAAACAAAATGTGTGCGACTGAGGGAAACAGGTGGAGCGCTGCTCATTGAGAAAGAGAAATCGCAGAGATTGCTGCTCTTATGGAATACTGGAGCGTATAAAAAAAAAAAAACTGTTTAAATACAGTAACGAGTTCATCAAGTTCAAGATACAGCAAATGTATAAGTTAGTTACAAAACAGCCAAGCCTGACTAAATGGGTCTTGGGAACTCATGACATGGCTGACTGATCTAATATGTGTAAAGATGTAAAATAATGGAATCCCATCTGCATATCATAAATGAGGTAGCGATGCACAATATGTGCCACATTGCGATCTGTGACTTTCATTTAAGGGATGCATTATCTCTCTCTGTGCAACAACGACAGCAGGCGGAGGGTTCTTGACTGAGAATTAGTGGCAGCCAGTGTGTCGTCGTGTCTCTGACCTGTGAGGCAGTGAATTACTGTGAAGCCTGTTCCAGATTGTGAACCTTGATGCTTGAAGCTTGCTCTCCTTTTTTTTTTTTGAACCAACCCGGGGAATGAAATAAAATGTCAGAAAAAGCTAAAAACTGAGCTCAAAAACATGATTGAATCTCCAAAGGACACAACACATGGAAGCCACCTTTAGAGGTGAGTGTCAAGAGTGACTTGTCTGTAAGTTGTGTTGCATAAATGACATGGCAACTTACACCGCTCGTGTCACATGATGTGTTATGTCACCAGTGCATCTTACACCTCATGAGACCGAATGTAGTTATTTTTTCCTAAACCTAACCAAGTCATTTCTGTGCCCGAAATTAGAGAAGGGCACATAGAAGGGCGGGCATAGATATAGTCACAGTTTGTAGGTTCGGGTAAATAACCAAGCTGCCATTTTAGACTAGTAGGCAGTAAGAATGTGTTGCATGAGCTGACACGTAGCTCTCAAGTGTTTGTTCCACTGTTTTTTTGTTTTTTTTGTTGTTCTTTAAGGTACACCTTGGTGTCAAACTAACTACTCGATACTTGGCTGAGGTGGAAAAGTTGATGTGTCAATAAAACCACATGAAAGGGCATTACCGGTACTGATGCTTTGGGATTGTAGGTTGGGACCGCTGCCATCCCACAGTATCACTATGACTATGACGAGTTGGGAATGAGACTGCAAAATCAACTTTCTTACAAATAGGACCTTTTAAATTGACGGGTTTCCGCCATCTGAGGTTTCACTGGCGCTGTTTTTAATTACACCAACCCGCTGTGGCATCTTCCTCTGCAGTGATTTAATGTAAAGCCTACTGGAGAGTCATTGCTTATCAACCTTTCATCTCAACGGGCTGAACTCTTCATTTCCGCATAATGTTAGCGGATGGAAACGCGCATTAATTAGCATTTTCTTTCGCAGATTTTCTGGAAATTCAGTTATTGTGTGCGCCACACGCACTAATCATACCCACACTGTTTGACGAGTTAAATGTACTCCCCCTACTGCAACGTACGCCACAGTCTGGTATGGTCAGGGCCAGCAGAGATTTTTAGGGTCGTGTCATAAAATCTGTATCTTAAAGCAAGAGAAAACACAAAGAGGCAGCAAGCAGCCTTCAAAACCTTTCAGCCTTAAAACTGCTTTCCAGACGAAAAAAAAAAAAAAGTGGATGGTAAATATTTAATTTTTACTGCAGTCAACCACCATGTGACAGTGCTGTTTGGACAGGTTTTCTTCTTCAGTTTTCCTGGTGCTCGCGAGGTCAAGAAAGTCCCACTTCTGTTGAGACAGTACTCTATTCCTCACCCAATTCATCCGTCTGACCAACAAAAAACATGCAACATATTCTTTTAAATATTTTATGAACGACTGAACGTTGCGTATGAATTCAGTGTGTGCAGTATGTGTTTTTTTTTCTTCTTTTCTGTGTCACAGAGCACACGCTGCAACTCTTTTTGAGCCCGGCTATTAAAAGATACCACATGTATGAATTATGGATGGACTGTTAGAGGCTAAATCTGAGCTAAAATGGAAGTTTCTTTTAAGAACAGTGCACGCAGCTGAAGCGTTTAAGTTGTGTTCTTTCTATGGACAAAGTGCCAATGTCCCATTGACGCAGCCTGAGCTCATCACTGCCATACACTCAACCCGGTTGCCAGAATAAGATGTTAGCAGTTAGTGTTTCTGCAAACGACTGATGCGTTCACATTGAAACAGCACGTGCAAATAAACACATTATATTGGTATTTGTACAACACGGCCACGGGTCAAACCGCATTTCCTCCTCCATTTTTCTGTGATGACAAGTCATTCATGTGGTTATCACGAGACAACACCTGGAATAAGGATATCATTTTTGACAGAATCCAGATCACTTTAACAGCGTCGCTGGCAAGCTGACTGAATGCCTTCCTCGATGATGCGCGCCAATGTGTATACGATTTTCAACAGCAAGATATAAACCAATTTCCGCCAATTTCAGGCTTTGATTGAAGAGAAAAGTGATGCGACAATCTCTGCTCTCGTTTATCAGACATTGCTACGCATAACACGGCGGTTCCTTGAGTGATTTGGGTCTTACGGATATAAATGCAAAGTCGCAACATAAAGGAATGTGAAGATTCAACATATGGTTTGTACAGATGTATATTCTGCTGATTGGGTTGGTTTTACCACTCATCCTACAGATTAAACCAAAATACAAATTTGTGCAGCAGAATACATTGAAAAACCCCTAAAATGTACAACATGTGTATCATCATTGATAATTGCTTCTGCTCGTCTTCCTCGCCGCTCTTGCTTTCTTCCCCCCCCCTCGCACACAATCACAAACAGCCTTGGGACTTTGGGCCACGGCCTTTACCTTTTAGTGTTTGCGGTGCTTATTGGAGCGTGCTGTCTATGCCATGGCCCAGCTCTCAACAATGGCCTCAGCGAAGATCCCATTTAGTTAAGAGCCCATAGAAGACCTGTCTTGGGGCTAAACACTGAGTAGTGCAGAGCGAAAGGAAGAGCGCAGTAGACGGGAGGGGAGTGAGGATAAGACGGGAGAGTAGCAGGTGGCAGCGGTTGATGCTTATTGGTTAATTGGACGGCGAGAGCTACACCAGTCTTTGTTGCCCAGCTGTCTCTCCTTTGGCCCTCATTCGCTTGTCAAATTAAAGTTCAACAAAAGGAGAGTGCCTCACTCATAACCTGTATTAGTCACTTAGCACCATGAATCCAGCATTTGTCATCTGCCGCCATGAAAGTCCAACTCTCTCCATCCAAGCGGACCAAGCAATCTCGCTCTCATCTTGATCCCCTTTTGGTATTGTCAAAATGATGGAAATGGCAGCGATTCTTCAGTGAGTGTAGCTCTCTAATGGTGATGGGTGTTTTCTGCAGGCATGAAATTGCTAACTCATCTCCTGGAGGGCTGGATCAACCGTCATCACTACTGTCACGCCAGCTGTTATTCATTGCTGCACTCTGCCCACCTTGTGGAGATGGAGTGCAACAAAGCCTCGTATTTCATATGCCGTAAATGCTCAATTAGGATCACGTCTGGCGAGGAGAGCGGTCACAGGTAAATGCCACTATTGTGATGCAGAGGAAGTTGGATGAACTTTGGTGAGGTTTTTCGCCTCCATGGTGAGTGATTAATGTTTAAAAGGCAACCAAGGCCACTGTTTCGAGTTGGCGAGCTACGTGTAAAGTCATTTTATTTTGGTGTCAAATGATCCTCGGCTCTGGGCTGTATAGTATTCATTACAACATGTTATTTATTGAAACAATAAGCACTTTTGTCTTCTGGACACCATAAAATCATGAATAATCTTTGTTTCCTTGGACAGTCGATCACCATCACGTCATCCCCCATTTCACACCCCATTCAGTCACACACAACATATACATTTAGGGAGATTCATTAGCAGTGTGGACATTGTGAAGTATATTATAGAGTGAAGAGTAGCAGTTATATTACTATTTACAGTTTACAGTGTTTATTGCTGTTATGTCGTTTGGTGGTTTCCGCCACTTATTTCCATCCTTGCTAAACTAACGTGAGGTAACAGTGGCACACGGTAGCTCGTGAAGGTTCAGCAAAATTTTGGATTGACTGGATTTAAGGCTGCTACTGATGTCCAGCCGTAGCGAAATGAATTGAAGCAACAGGAAATCAGAGACTGTTGTTGCATCTTCACAGAGACCTGTCTCCACCACAAGGTCCCGCATCAAGTTGCTGCACTCGATGGGCCGTCCATGTTCTGAGGACTACAGCGGGACAGGGAGAGATGGACTCTGTGTTTACGTCATTGATGCTTGGTGCTCAGAGTCAGTCAATAGACAGTGTTAACCTGATGTTGAACTTTTAATGTGAAACCGCCAACCTTATCATCATCCACACCCTGTTGCCACTGTTTACATGCACACATATGCAAATAAAAAAATAGATAAAAATATCTACAGAATTATTTTGTGGGTGTATATGATTTTGTTTTTGTTCTATGTTTGTGTAGAAGGAATTTAAAACATTTGTAATGCAACCCTGTGTTGTCTAATGACAGATAAATTAAATTAAAAAATAATAATTTAATTTAATTTTATAATTAAAAAATAAATTGAACCTTGTTATACTAGCAGTTGGACACGCTCTGATCAAACATGTGCCCCCTAACATAGGAGGAGACCCAGTTGTAATGGCTGTTAATATGATAGTTACGTGCATAACTACTGTTCTATGAATTCTGTGTCATCTCAAATGAAATATCGAGGCATAATACCGCAGAAAACATCTTAAACCGTGCTGGCTTGAGCTAGTTGGAGGGATACTGTGGCCATGTCAACTCTTGAAAGTCGTTGCCTGTTTGCATAACGCCGGCATTTTCCGACAATGTGTGTGACTTGTTTTTTCTTGGTTTATGTCACCTTGCACGCAAGGGACATACAACAGCCATTTGCCAATGAAGTTTGGGGCATTATTGGTCAGCCCTAAATCAACTGGAACCCCAACAATGCCTTGTGAAGCAAACTGCTCGCATCCCATAGGAAAGAAGCAACAGTGATGGTCGCAACACTGGGGCATTTGAGGAGGAAATTGTGTGTTCTACATTCAAAAATGGAGTGTTGAGATGATCTTAAAGGGTTTTTCAGCAGCTAGCTGCTTATTCAAGGACTTGCAGTTTTTTATGCACCACAAGGTTTGGCCATCTTGAAGGCCACATGCCAAGAATTTTCATGCATTCATACCATTGATTCTGCCTTCAAGCCAGTCAGAATTGATTCTTAGATTCCATGGCAGAGAGATGTTTAAATGATTAATCACACTTATTCCTCTACCAGACATAAATCATGCACAGAGGATGTCCTTCAATCCAACACAGTCGAGTCAGCTACTGTAGTCGCTGCTGCACGGTATGTGTATTTTGTGGCTCCTCTCCACATATCATGCGGAACATGCATTCAGCTGTTTGTTCAAGGGGACGTTAAACAAACAAAATCACCTCAGTTCATGTTTCTAATTAACATTTTCGAGAGGAGGCGTGAAAGTGTTTGGCTTGATTGATTGTTCTTCCCAATCAATGGAGAAAATCCAAATTAAGCAAACAGTTACGAGCGCTCCTGACGAAGCAGAAGTTAGCCTTAATAGCTGAACTTGAAACTTCTAACTAAATAACCTCCTTCATAGTTTTTTTTTAGATCTAAGAAGAAGCCGGGGCAGAGCAGTCCGCCTAGCCAAGAGCAAGGTAGACTTAAATCATAGTTTCTTTTTTTTTTTTTTTTTTTTTTTNNNTTTTTTTTTTTTTTTTTTTTTTCCTGGACCTGTTTGGCCTACAGTCAGTCATGATGGATGGGGCAACAAAGTATGGTCTGCTGTGGGCTTCAGCTGCTCTTAAATGTATGGGCAGGGGGCTGGAGAGATGGGATGAATGGAACAGACAGAGAGATGAGATGGAGAGACCAGGGGAGATATATGAGAAGAAGGCCGGGGAGAGGTGATAGATGCCTGCGAGGAGGAGCGAGGGGGAAAGGGATAGACGGACCGAGATGACCACGGAGGGAAGTTATACCGTGGGTGGGCCGAGGAGGGGGTCATGGTCAGCCTGTGATCAGTCACTGTCAGATGATGGAAAGGATTTTCTCCCGCAGATAATCCTGAAATTTAACGCCGGAGCTGAAGGTGAGGACGGCCGCGTGTCGGTATGTGGGAATGCACGGCTCACTACATGTTACCTTGTGTGAGTGTGATTTATGGCATGGAGGAAATGAAACCTGGGTGCTTTTTGATGAGGCTGACTTTGTTGATTCACCATCAGGACTGCAGTCAGCCCTGACTGTTCTCATGAGACAGAGATTAAAGGGTGCCGTTGAGGCAAAAAAGTTACAGATTGGGGCCAAAAGGATAAAGTTTGTTGATACGTTTTTAGATTTAAGCACTTGAATCCCACTGTACTTGTACTTGTTCTGGCCCATTGCACAGTTATGTCTCCCCTCCATACATCCAAATATAAAAATCACCATATTGTAAAACTAGCTGACTACGGCATTATGGTGTCTCTTCTCAGTCAGTCAGATCAATTAAATGGGCCCATAATACAAGAATTTGTGGACTGTTGAGACAGATCTTTATTCGATTAAGAGCAAAGTCAGTCTTCCAGCAGTCAGCCATGTGTTCACATCATCCAGGCCTACAAATATCTGGGAGCTGCGTTTGAGGACGGATCCAGGTTGAATGAAGATGCAGTTCAGTCAGGAGAGACTCGTGAATGAGGAGGAAGGAAAATGTTTTTTTCACAGCAGATCATTCGTGATGTCATGCAGCAGATGACGAGGTGATAATGAGTCTTGTCTTAAAGTTTTTGCCGTTTAGACTCTATACGGGGAGATTTCGTGATTGAACGGCGCCTGCCCTGAGCAGCAACGGCAAGAAGAATCCCCCCGTGGAGTCCAGACACCAGTGGTGGTAGTGCTTGATGAGTTTTTCCGAGACATCCGGTCTGACTTCCTGCCTGTATAAACTAAATTGCTTTGGATTTGAAAAGTAAGATGAAAGTAAGAAGCATTTTCAACATTTTAACCATGCTAGTGCCATAGGCCATATTCACCTGACGGCCATTTTCCTCTGTTGCTCAACACAAAAACCAAGCATCACCCAAGCGTTCGAGTTTCCCACCCTGAGCTCAGGTCTGGTGAGTACGGTTAATAGCTCCAGAAATATTGTGTGCACATATCTCAGGTGAACAGATTACATCCTTATGCTTTCAATTATACTCGTTTTTTTCCCCTCTCGGGCCACAGTGATATTGACATTTGTGATTTCAACTCAAATGTCAACACGGTGAATTCCATGAGACACATTCATGTCATGCGCCGGGTGAACTGTAATCCTCTGAACCTCTTTTATCTCGCGCCACAGGTCAAAATTGTGGAATGCTGATACGTGACAATATGCACGTGTTGGTGTCCCTGTGACATCATGACGTCACTGATACTGACCAATCATGCTTTTACTATGTCATAGCTCAACGATTCAATACGAGAAATATACGAATACAGGGAAATATGAAGGTTATCAAGGTTGTGAAGGAATCCATTTTAACCTAGACCATGTTTTGCTAAGCTCATACGGACAGAAAACTGTAAAGACAAATAAAATGATGAGTTAACTTAAGTCCATTCCATCACCAGTTCAAGCGTGCCAAGTTGTGCTGAGCCACGTCTGAGATGGACCTTCTCTGCCGACCCCGCTTTCTCCCCCTCAAACAAGTGTATGCTGAGAGACTCACGTCTGAGCAGGAGAGAGATATGTTTTAAAAGTCTCTGTGTATTCGCCTCTCAGTAATTTGGTAACTTCTAACTGAATCTCTGGTTTGGTCCTTGTTTGTACTTTCAGACATCTGCTTCATCTTACTATTTCATCATTTTCGCTCTCAGCTGTTTTGGGAGTAGCGTTGAGAAACTGCTGATGAAAACCCAGCATTTCCAACATTTTTGCTGCTTCATAACAAAAAAAAACCTTGACTAACTAAATAATGGGTGACTTTTATAGTATATATAGTCTGAAGTTAAGAAGACATGAAATGTGTTTACCACTGAATTATCAGAGCTTTGTTGGGGAGGAAGAGTAGCAGTGGAAGCAGCCTCAGTAAGATGTTGGATGAGCGCTGCAGACTACAGATCTACTACATCTACCTCCAGTATTATCAGTAAATGTGCGTGCGGATGAATCGTTTGAGTACATCTGCATTTAAAAATATTTGCTTGCCACAAATTGGCCCTTGAGAGGCGAAAAGGTTTCAAACTTGGCTGAATATAAATGCTGGTCTAGAAAAAGTTTAAGTGTGAATTAGCAAAGGGGGAAGTAAGAGAGATTGAAATATCAGTTTTGAGTGGCCAGGGTAAAAAACACAATTTGGTAAACACAGAGTACGGGTTGCATGTTAGAGAAAAAGGGTAGCAAACTAAAAGATGGAAAGAGGAGGTGGCATTAGGAGAGAGGAGGATGGAATGGATGGGGAGGGAGCCAGAAGGGAGTTTTGTACCAAGGAGCACTATCATAATTGTCACATTTGATCAGGGAGGAACTCTAGTTAGCTTCATGGACCACTGCTTTTTTCCGAGCTCCGACCCCACCAGGGACTCAGTAGGCTGAGCAATGAGACACACACACACACACACACACACACACACACACACACACACACACACACGTACACACACGCAGGCACGTACACATCTCATTTAACGTCGGCGTTCATGTTTACAGACGTGCACAAACGTACACATGTGCGAGCATACATTTCTCTACGCTCATACAAGCACATGTGTGCATTGTACCGAGAAAAAAGAAAAGAAGAAGAGAGCCAATAAAAGAACGTTACGAGATGTTTTATTCAGGTGTTTCCGTGTTTGTATTTACTTCAACATGACATCCCCCAAGCACAACGCTCGGCTCCGACTTGATTTTAAATGTAAGCGGGGAAGAGATGCATTAACGCAGAAGAAGGGAGGATTACTGGAGTGCATCTCTGGGAAGTGTGAACGGCAGAAGTCGCACAGTGGAAAACATCATGGTGCACGCGCGAGTTGTGATTGAAGTTGCACTGGCAAACTTCAAAGCGATTATCCTGCAAACAGGGATCAGAAAAGGAGAGAATAAATGCTAAAGGCAAGTAATAAGTATGGACATTCAAACATTTGATGGTGCACAGACGACTCGGAGGTCCTGCAGGGAGATTGTACAGCTCGAGTGAAAGACCAGTTTGATGAAAAATACATCTGTCCATGGATGTTTAGCAAGCCGTCAAAGTGGCCCGCGATTGAAGTGGGCTCGCTCTTCTCCCTGACGCCAGCCGAGCCAAAAACCGGGACTTGAAAAACAGCGGTGACAATGCGAGCCGAAGCCCGAAGCTCTCGCTTGTCCTTGCTTCCCGCGATTCAAGGGAAGCAAATCAAACACACCATTGTTCAGGGGCCATTTAGCCTCGACCAAATTAATCAAACGTGGGGAAATACAATTTTCCGACAAGGCAGGCATTTTAAAATTACAGAGAGAGAGAATGGAAAATGAGTTGTTTTGATTAGGGGGCCCGGCAGTGGAGTTGTGGGTATCTGCATGCCTTTCGGCTTTTTACATTTAATGTGAGTATTAAGGTTGCACGCGAAAACTGAGAACTATACATTAGCACGCATTAAGTCTTAATAGCTGTCACCGAGGAGAGTGCTTACAGTATTGTTCTTGCTAACACGCAATTTCTGAAACGATAACAGCGAAATCAAAGCAATGTGTTATTTTTCTGCAGCAACGAAAGCGGAAATGGGCAATAAAATGTGTTTATTTGCGCAGGTAGTCATCCAGAATCCATAAACACGCAGATCCCCTCACTCCGTCCTCCCTGATGTTATAATCCTGCTTTGAAGATTTTCTTCTCCTGTCCTCTTACAGTGCCTGTACAGGAACACTCCCTCTGGCCACAGCAGATGTCTCCTAATCAGGTCAAGGGGTCCCATACATGGTACATACATGGCATGGTGCATGTATGTTATGCAGCTGCATGGACAATAAAGAACTTGCTTGACCTAGCTGCTCCCTGAAGCATGGCCACCAGAGGTGCAGGTCAGCTTCAGTGCCGTGAAAATGTTAATACTGCAGAGGCTAATGCAGATAACTGCGCAGATGATGAATAAAATGGCAGTCATTCATTTAAGTAGTGTTATTTAATCAGCGAATCCTGCGAGGAAAGAAAGAGGTTCTGTCCTTACAATCAAAGCGCACAGCTCAGAAGAGATCATTTTCTCGCAATTACTGAGACGCGCTTGACATTATTCAAGTTTTGGCATAAAAAGTCATGAAATATCGTATGCGTATGAGAGACAAGGTCATCTGTTGATCAAAGCTGGGAAACAGGATGCTGTGGTTGTGCAAAAGGGCTTACATTTTAAAAATATGAGTAATAATTTTAATATCCAATGCAGATATTTAAAAAAAAAACAGCTGTCTTTCTGTTTTTCAAGGGGAAACGTGCAGAATTGATGTTTTGAGAAACTGAATCACTTGAATATCTCTGTCAAACAAGCTCTAAATCTCTGTGCTGTCCTGAAACTGGCTAAACCAGTTATAGTGTACCAGTGTGTGTGTGTGTGTGTGTGTCTGTCTGTCTGTCTGTCTGTCTGTCTATCCACACTTTTTCATACGCTTGTAAGAAGGCTTCCGAGAGCTACTGACGGAGCTCTCCATGGTGCTGAATTTTTCCAATGGTTTGGTGAACAATGTGGGTGCTACTTTGTCTGTGTGTGTGTGTGTGTGTGTTTGTGTGTGTGTCCGTCCGTCCGTGTCACTCTAAAGGCTAAGTGATCACTTAGCTTCACGGAGCTCTCCATGGTGCTTGAATTGCAACAACACTTTCCGTACTCTGCATTCTTTTCTATCATTCAGCTCATTATGTGACTTTTTTCAGATTCCAGGCCAACAACACACAGCGGTTCTCAGAGTGGGGACCTTGAGATGACAGTTCACTGTGATTTCATCTATGAGTAACACAATGACATAATCCATGACTATTTTTGTCACGGGTTTATGCTTTCTGTAAAAATCCGAAACCAAAAATCTGGACAAAATCATGTGATGTGGTCTTATTTGTGTCGGTGACAGTGAAGTCACCTTCCTAATGTGGGCTCATACTGTATAGGCCCAAAGCTACACTTGTAATTTCAATAGCAGGAGTCCCATTCACCAGGTTCAGGCAGTGAGCACGATGAAATAAGCCCACGAGGAGCACTCTAAAAAACTGACATATTGCAACTTTATGTTTCTCTCTATTTTGTTACGTTTTGGTAATAAGGTGGAGAACCCAAATGCTAGACACTCAGGAGGAGGCAGGATAGAGAATACAATAAGAGGAAATGAAAAGCAAAACAGGACATGTGTGTGAAACTTCAAAATAAAACGGTAAACACAAACGGAATCATGACATATTTTATATAACGACAGCAATGTTCTTCAGGTCTGATTAATTAGGTCAAGGCACAAAAAACACTTGTTTAGGGTTAAAAGAAAGATCAGGCTTTGACCTAAAATTGTTATGTCTTTAGCAAAACAGGAGCTTTATATCAACGTGAGCTGGAATCCAAAAAATTACAGATACAGGCGACGAAAAGACCGGCGACCAAAAGGGCACCGAACAAAACCAGGCTGAAGAAACACAGGGACTGATTACGGAACAGGAACACAGGTGTACACCGAATATGGATGGGAAAAGACAAAGACAGGAAGTGGAAAGACACACAAGAAGAGACTTTCAACATAAAAGAGCATATTATGCCACCAACATGACAGAAGATTGTCCCAACTTTCTGTCAGCAGTGTCCCATTTTTGTTGCTGTGAACGCAGCTAGAAATGGTCCGGTGTCTGCTCCAGTGCGTCAGTACATACAGTACAGAGATGCTGATATCGTGCCGTCTTGATGTGACGGTGTCATGTTTGAGCGATGTTTACAAACAGCGCTGAACGTTTTGCGACGGAGGGAAGGCGAACGTCCCTGCATGGTCTGCACCGCGCCTCCTATTAGAGCCGTTCACCTTATCCCTTTTCCAATTAGTCATGGGAAATGATAAATTGTGAGGAGAGATTGCTATCAGTCAGTAAGTGAATTGGAGGTGGCGAGTGGAGAATTTCCCATCAATAAATGTAGCAGCAGAATTAGTTGCGATGGCATGTTCTAATGCTAATAAATGAGCATGATTATCACCGCCGCAGACAGTCTCCCTTTTGATCTGCTTTGTGCTTTCATTTGGTCCAATTTGGGAGGCCACAAATTTGATTCTCGGCAGAATCCTCTCAGGCGGATAGCAAAGTGTTCATAGAAAGTCATTTGCGAGAGCTGTGGAGGAGAGGAAAAATTATCATTGGCAGATCTTTTGACAAATTGTACATCCGGGAAAATAACTTTTTTTTTTTTTTTTTTTGTTAAAAAACTCGAGCGGAGTAAAGACACTGAAACACATGCATTCTGTTCCGATACTGACAGATGGTGCAGGAACATTCAATTTTTATACCACAGTATTAATATTCCCATTAACCGGACACGCAAAAAATCATCACTAGGCAAAGAAAAATGTGATCTCTTGGACGGAAGTCTTGCAGCAAGTTAGAACACAACGACTATTACCAATAAAAAAGTCTAGAAAACAAAGTCTATTTACATGTAAATAAGTAGCGGCGAAGGGAATCTAACAATGTTTGAGTCACATAAAGTGCTGTAATAAAGACAAATGTTGCCTCACTTTTAAGGATAATTCATGGACTTGCTGTGCCTGCCGGTTTAGTTAACACCCAGACTCTGACATGCTGTAATCTGGCAGACACAGTCCTGTGATAGCCTCTATTTCCTCTATCAGCAGCTGTGTTCACCGAGCCCATTGGTGAGCGATTTCTCGATTGGAAAAGTAATACCATCCACTTTTGTCTTCAGAGATACGGACTTCATTTCCTCGCTGTTCTCTGCGTTTGGCTGCAAATGCAGCACTCTGTTGTTGACTCCTCGAGCTTTCAGCCAAGAGATGGGGCTGAAGTCTTAAAATCAGAGTACAGCAATCACAGAATAAGAGTAATTTAATAAGTCTAATTCTGCCCGGAAATGGATGACTGGTTACGGGACTGTAAGAAGACTGCAAACTGGATGATGGATGATTATATGGGTGGCTGGTAATCTGTCTGTGCTAGAAGAACAGCTCCTCCTCCACCTCCAAGCCTTCAAAAAAAGCATTTGAGGTGACTAATGTCCCACCACTTTGACTCATGCATATGTAAATATATGCAGTAAGGTGCTCCAAGGCCTACATCTACTGTATAGCGAACCTCTTCTATGACATCTGATACCGAAGCCGTGGAAACATTAAAGGTGCATGTTAAAAATTTTAGTTTCAAACGTTTTCCAGGGAATGTGATGGAAAGCTAACGGCAGCTACATTTAGCAACAGTTAGCGATCACTCTGGTGATAAGCTGCCCCTGCTTTAGGTATGACCTCGACAGGTGGCTGATTCTCACGTATTGGATCTTTAAAGGGGCAATGTGTAAAAAAAAAAAAAAAAAAGTAAGAATTGCTGAATATGTTGCTAAAATTGTGCTAAACATTGTCAGTTGTCTATGTATTGTGATGCGAAGGTTTCTACTGAAGTCAGCATGCTAACTAGCTAGCCCTGCCCCAGTTTTAAGCTGTGAACCGCTAACTGCACTGCTGTCTGAGCTAACAAGCTTGTGGCAGTAACAGTCAGCAGCAATAAGCAGTTCATCTGGTGACACGTTTTGCTTTGACAGGTGGCCAGTTCTTACATATTGCACCTATAAAGTTTGATAGTTGAACCTCTTTGTGAAATGTAACTGTTTAGCTTCTAACAGAGGAGCCGAAGAGCTAACAAGGAATTCCATTAGCCAAAAAAACAACAAAAAAAAACTGTCAGATGTCCGATAATAATAATTTAATTAAATAATAACTGTTTTATATTTAGTTGCAATAACAGCTGGTTAACTGAGAGATACAGTAACAGGCACACATTCAAGAAAATGTGGAATCCTCCTTTAATCAATAAAAACTATGGGAATGTATTGTCATTTCTCTTCATGTGCACTTTCTGTGTTTGGAAACTGCGCGTGCTGACGTCACGACAGGCGATGGTAACGGGCTAGGAGGAGAGGGAGGGCAGGGCAGGGGAGGGGAGGGGAGGGGAGGAAGTCGTGAACGCGCCTGACGGATCCCCGGCGGAGGGCAGCGAGGGCGCGCATCTCCGTCCTCCGCTTGTGAAGCGACTGCAGGGGAGCCAGATGCCCGACTGTGAGCCGCTGCCTGTGGATACCTGTCCCGAATGCCAGAGCAGGCGAGAGCCGCAGACACAGTTCAGCCTCTGACAGGAAAGAGGAGAGAACAGGGGCAGTGAACGGAGTAAGATTTTTTTTTTCTCCCTCTTCTCCTTCTTCTTCTTCTCGCACCCCATCGCTCTCTCTCTCGCTCTCTCTCTCTCTCTCTCTCTCTCTCTCTCTCTCTCTCTGTGTGTTTGAATCTGCTTCAGATGAAGAGCTTCCTTGGACTTGGAGTACCGCGCATCAGCAGAAGAAGAGCCCGCTCTCCCACTCTGCCCCTGCTGCTGCGGCGCTGCTGCCTGTGAGCGCGTCCTCCTCGTTGCATTGGAATATACAGCGTGCCCATATGCGCAAAACCATGGAGATTATATGACGTGGATTTATTTTTCTCCCTTTTTTTTTTTGCTACAAAACTGGACATCTACAAAAAGCGACGTCCCTCCTCCTCCTCCTCCTCCTCCTTCTTCTTCTTCTTCTCTTCATTCTTTAATTTTTTTCCCCAATTGCCTTTTTTTCCCACGCTCTTCTCTTCCTTCCTCCCGCTCCATCTATGACCACTCTATGATTTCGCGTCTTTAGCGATCCTTCCTTGTGTTTATTTATTTATCTATTTATTTATTTATTTATTTATTTGTGCACCACGCTTCTTGGTTGTCGGGGTCCGTTTCGGAGGCGCAGAAGTGGAATGCCTCGCAGAGAAACATTTGGTGGGAAGAAGATTCCGCGCATCAGCAGCATTTAGCGGCAGCGGCAGCAGCAGCAGCAGCAGCGAGGAGGGTGAATGAATGATAGTCTCCCCTCTCCATCTGAGACGTGCCATGGATGGGAAACTTAATTTGTATCCACGGAACCGATCGGGGAATAGCCGCCGCATCAAATAACTGCTGCTGACAGCGATCAGGTAACGCATTTTTTTTTATTATTAATCCATTTAACTCCACAGCTCTGTGAAGCCGCGTTGGAATGGTTTCGTTGCGCCATGTAGTCTGCCGACTTATTTATTTATTTCATTCTGGACACCCTTGTGGAAAGATCAGAGCGTTTAAATAGTCTTAATGACGCATAGAGGGGGGGGTGGGCTCGGGGTAGGAACTGGACCCCTCGTTTTCGACACTTTCACTCAAGACCGAAGTGGCGTGTGCAATGTGTGTGATCCGCGAGATCCGCGAACCTGAGCGGAAGTAGCCCAAATCCAGCCCGAGCAGCTGAATTACAGCCCGGCGGTTGATCACAGGTGGACGGCGGCAGCCTCCTGAATGCTGAATCCCTCCGTGAGGGGACACAGAGGGGCTGTATGGGAGCCTCTGGAGCCGCTGGCAGACCTGTAACTTTGCGCAGTGGCCAAGAGAAACACACACGCACGCACGCACACACGCACACACACACGAACACACTCACGCACACACGGCAAATTGTGCGCACGGACACTTTTTTTTTAATATTCACCTTCTCTCAACGCCTTCACCGAACAAC
>CAEMYA010002140.1:7124449-7136638 GCA_903131615.1 Diplodus sargus | reverse complement strand
GGCTTGCCTGGATCACTGCACCCTGGCCGGGCCATTGTTCCTCTGACACTCCCCCCCTTTTTCCACACACAAACACACACTTCCTCCCCTTTGCTGGCCTTTTCCTAACAAGCTTCCTGATCTCTTCTCCACCCCCAATCTCCCCTCCTTCTGTTCTGTTGCCTACCGTATTCAGACTGGAATTATTTTGATTCCCAATTTTGGCGATCTACCTTCAAGGTCATATATGAGCACAGCGAACCAGTCAGGTCCGGGTGGATGTATTATTAATTGATGTGGTATTATTTTATGTGGAGGATGGACTACTGACAACCAGGCTTAGAGGGAAAGAATGTGAGATGGAAAAGTTTCAACTACCAACAGAAGAAATGGCAGGTCTGACATTACGATGTCTATGTTTTGTGTTGCAGAGATATGCACTGAAATTAGCATGCTAACCAGCTAGCCCTGGCCCGTCCCTGTCCAAAGCTCCCATGCAAGCGGTGTAAACACTAACACTCTCCTGGTTCCCGTCCAAACCGCTAGGTGAATGGACAAACTGAGCTAAACAGCTAACGGCAGCTGGAGTCCGCAACAGTTAGCGATTACTCTGGTGACATGCTGCCCCCTGTTTGTGATGCTTCATCGTCACATCTGGGAGCTCCACTGTCAGAGAGGAGAATATGCCAACACGATGAAGTCGCATTGCAAAGAAAGAGACAGAGAGACAGAGGTGCAATGGACCAAAGGTAATGGGCGATCATCTACTGTTTTCCGCAACCTCACCTCAGCCTCGTACATCGTGCCCTACTACTTGGAATGCTCCGCCATGCTCCATTTGGAGCCACAGATGCCTCTGTCGCCGGGGCGGCATTCATTTGGCTCAGCCCCGGGTGACTGTGTCAATATTTGCAGTCAGTGCCATTTTAGTTTTGGGCGCTCTATAAGCATGACTGGGCTCGTGCATGGCTAAGGCTAAAGGAAAAAAATCAACAGGAAACAGAAAAAAGCCCGGCCCTATAGACTCGCTCCCTGCAATTAATTAAGCCTTTTGGCAAGAAAAGTGAAAGGATGGGCCTCCTTGGGAATAGACAGGTTGGGGTTGCAGGAGGATGAGGGATGGGAGGGGAAGGGGGGAGAAAACAAAACAAATTAATTGCCATGAATTGCAGGGATAATTCACATCTCTAATTAATATTGATCGCACCGGGGATAAGAAACTGCCACAATACAACCATAGAGAACGGTTAATTCGACGAGTTTTCGTGTTAATAACTCTGCGTGTGCGGAGATGAGCAGGGAGTTTTTGCTCGGCAGTGACTGTGCAATTTGAGGTTGTTGCTTTGTGTGCGTCCATCCCTGTGTTTTGTGTGTGTGTGTGTGCACTCTTTTGGTGACTGCGTCCCAGCAGTAATATTTGCCTTTTATGTAATGTTTTTTCATAATGTATGGCCCTCGGGGATGGAGAAAGAGCAGGAGCTGGCAGATTGTATTGATTCAGAGCATCTAAAGCTGCTATTTTATAGTGTAGTACAGGAGGGCCTGCGAGGATCGCCTAAGCTGGCGTGTTTTTGTGATTGCTTTTTGTTGGGTTGCAACTTCAGGTCTTGGATTTTACTTTCAGTTCCCATCTCTGCATCCCCCTTTCCTTTCACACCTTTTGTTTACTTCTAATCTAGTCTTTTTTTCCTCAACATTGCATGCACACATTCCAAAACACTCTATTCTCAATTTTTGCTTACTCCTCTTATGTAATGAAAGATGTCCAGAATCTCCACATCCACAGAAACACACACACAGACACACTTGCAGTTGCTAGTGTTTGCAGCTCGCGCACAAGCAGTTCTGGCCAGTTCCGCTGCTTAACTCAGCGTTCAGAGGGCGCAGACTCATCTGCCTTAGCGCATTGGCCTCGTCATCAGCGGAGTGCCCCGCCGTGACACCCATCGGCCTCCATTATGGCTCCTCACAGAGGAGGACACTTCGTGTTTGCAGGCCAACAAGTGGAATGCTCGGCTCTGCAAGCAGATGGAGGGAGCCTGGACTCCTTTGTGGTGTGATCTAATGGGATGTGATGTGTGCATGTGCGTGTGTCCAGTGTTGGCTCGGCAAATGCGATGTCTTGTGCATCCGAGTGCTTTTAGCGGGAAACAATGAAACATCGGAAAAGTGGACCCTGCTGCAGGCTTTATTTTGGGAGGTAGCTGGAAAAAAAAAAAGAGAGAATTTTGTGTGAGCAGCAAAGTTCAGAGGAGGTTAACATGAATAAGACATAAGAAAGAGGGTTTACTTATTGGTCAACACTGTGCATACGCATTACTAGTGTGTAAGCAATGTACTGATTTCAGTTTTCAGTTTTTTCTGTCCCTTGCCGACGTAGCCATCTTTATCTTGTCCAATACTTTGCTGAGGCCCCCGAGTCCTGACAGCTCCCGACATCTTTACACTTGTCTTTGGTGAAAACACTGATGAAAACGTACGACATTATCTTGAATAAGGGCTTCTCCGGCTCCCCAGGCTGTCGCTGTGGATAAAATTTCTTTTCGGAATATGCTCAACTTGCCTGTTTGAATAAAGGTTAAGGCATACATTTTTTTTTTTAAAAATCCCAAAGGCATACCGGGTTAACATGCTGCAATTTCAGGTTTTCATGTTTCATTAGTTCTGTCTGAGTGTGTGCAACATGTGTGTAAGTTAATGCATGTGTGTGCGCTTGTGGAGAACCTCCCCGGGTCCGGTGGCTCATCAAAGCTTCAGCTTGTGTGTTTTCTGAAGGAAGCAAAGGGGACAGGTGGAATACCAGCCCCGAGGCATTCTGGGACGGACTCGCAGTGTTGGCAGGTGTGTGCATTTGCCAGCGAAAGAGTTGCCATGGAGACGGTTGGTCGATTCCCAGGGGTGTGCGCTCTATCGTCACGCTTTCTGTACGTGTCGAAGTGTCGGAGTGAAGGCTGACTGTGCGCCTCGTGTCAGCCCGTGCATCTCTCACCGTCTACTTCCTGATTTCATTCGAACTGTGCCAGTGTCACAGAGAGTGAGGGAGCGAGGGAAGACAGGAAGTGAGCAAATAAGTGAGGGAGATGTTCAGAGATTCCGCTGTAATCGCTTTAGACTGCGCACAGATAGTTGTATGCAAATGTGGCTCTCCACAGTGGTTAAAAGTCTGCATACGTTAATGCGGTAATTCCAGAAACTGTTAAACATGCTCATTTAGAGAGAGGGGGCGAGACTTGAGGTTGGAGGCCAGTAATGGAAAAAAACAATGCTGTTGCAAGTGGCAGCATCCTGTTTTAAGAGAACTCCACCAACGTGGCATTCTACTGCTATACCACTGTCAGACCCACAATGGCCAGTTTTAAAAATGTAGCAAAATCGATGCAGCTGAACCAGAAATATAGTTCTTATTCCATTCATTCTCCTTCCTGTCAAAACCTTGCGGGTAGTGCAACTCAGCCACTGACAGGTCAGTTGGAGATTTGTGTGTGTTCTGGCTAGAAGCAGCTAATGTAGCCTCGAGACGCTAGCCTCAACCAGAGACTATGTCGAGAAGGAGTTGACGTAGGAGGTCGAAATGGAGAAAGAAAGTTTAGTAAAGTCGGTGAAAAAGACGCTGTTTAGTCATTTTTCAAACTAAAATAACCAGTAACATTTGCTGTTTCCAGATTCTGGAATGTAAGTTTTTTGCTTCTGCTCTTCTTGTCATTGATGACAGTGAATGAAGAGGCTTTAGGTTTTGGACTGATTGTTTTCAAATTTTCAGTGAGGGTCGTTTTAATTGTGGTAATACTTTTTTGTGGAAAAAAAAACCAAAAACATCAGACAAATAGTTATATTTCAAGCAGAGTATTTTTTTATTGTAATTTATTTAAATAGACTGTTGTAATGCACCAGTTTTGGTGTGTCCTGCTGGTTATAGCGCATCTGACAAATGACTTTTACGAACTGTGCCCTCCCTCGAAGAGATTTCACCAGCAATTTATCAGATTTTCACGCAGCTCCATCGAGAGCAACAAAAGATGAATGATCCGTTTTAAAATTGAATGTAATTGGAGTAATACATAGAGCCAAAAGTTCATATAGATAAAGGAGAGGACTTTTATTCAGGAGACCGCTGTTGACAGGCTTACAATACACGCATATAATTTTGCAGTCAAGATCATATCTTTTATTTTATATTGTTAGACAAGCTTGGCAGTTTGGTTTTACTACATTCACCAAGGTTATGTTCGTTGGTTGGTTGGTTGGTTGGTTTGTCAACAGGATTACACAAAAAATACTTCACGGGTTTCCATGAAACTAGGATAAAATATAAGTCTTGGCCCATAATAGACCCCATTAAATTCTCTCTTTAGTATTGCAACAAATGGTGTTTTTCCAGTATTTTGGCTGCACCACATCTCTGTGGTCTGACACCATTCCACCTAAACTAGTCCAATGCACAGTCTTAGAGAACTACTTCAAAGGTGATGTTGGGGGGCAAAGTAATGTACAAATTATGTGTAATAGTACATGCCAACTTTCATCTACCTCGCCAGAACTTCAATTTTCAGCTCATATGGGGGCCTGGCCCTTGCAGGGTATGTAAGTGTAGCAGAGTGGCACCGAGTGGAGCGATGTGATTTTGTGTGGAGTGGCTTTTTTTTTTTTTTTTTAAATCATGGCATTGGTTCTCTCTCATGCTCGCACTAAGCGCACTTGATTGCTCTTGTGCTTTTCCAGTCCATGTCTCTTGGCCACTAACATCAAGCGCATGTGTCCCTACATGGCAGGACAAATGTTTGCTTTAACGGCACAGAGTGTCTTTGTGTGGCGGTTCAGACTGACTGATTTCAGGACTTACAAAGAGGGACAGTTGTTTTCTGTGAATCCCCCTCGGATCGTTGCAGTCTCTGTACATTCATTACTTGGACTATTACAGTCCGACAAAACTGTGCTCAAGTCAACCCTGAGTTGACAGATCTTTGTTTGAGTTTTTGCCATCTGCTGCCAATCTGGATCTGTGTGCCTCTGTTTGCATCCTTTATATGCTTTAATGCCACCTCTAAAATTCGCTTTGCGCTGTGTAATGCGACTGAGGGGCAGCATTCACAGCATTTGCTATGGGACTCGAGCAGGTTTTCTCCCAGCATGAGCAGAGAGCGAGCAGGGAGCCGTAAATATTAAACCAACAGCAGCTGGGAAGGGAGTGAATAAAGAATGTTCTGAGCGGGGAGAAACAGCTTCTATTCCACTCTGATCATGAACCACGGGATTATTTGCTGCATATAATGGCATTTGGAGAATTCATTTATTTAGGCTTTATGGCGTCCTTATCAGTGTTGTCCTGGTGTCCATTCAATAACATTATATGTCAGAAGGGTTAGGGTCAGTGTTCAGTCCAGAACAATTGCTTAACAGTGAAAGTAACACCTGCAAACAGTGGTTGCTTATGTAACTCCAGTTCTATGAGTAAATGGAAAATCGGTAAACCCCACAACGGTATCATCACCTGACGAAATGTTTCGCTCAGAAGATCGTTACATGCCGAATCGGCATTGGAAGTACAATTTTAAATATTAGCGCCCCCGTGTGGCCGAGAGACACCGCTGATCACAAACACCTTCTCAAGGGAAGCTGAACAACTGTATGGACGCGAGAAACAATGAGGTTGAAAACAACCGACAGACAAGCGGGATATGCCTCGCAGCTTCATGCGACGGAAATTGAGTTACTGCAGTTAGTAAGATGACTCTGATTTCCGTGGAGTCCCACAGAGGAATACAGGTCTTCTGGAGCCAGACATCACAGATGCGTTGTGTAATTTACCGTCTCCCCGTAAACATCGTGCCCAGAAGCTGTATCATCATGTGGCCCTCCTGCCACCTTTACAGCAATTAGCCAGGTAGATGAAATGAGAGTGTTGCACAGGCCAGCCTTGTAATTAAACTCGAAGTGAGAGGCCACTGGGCTCCTATGAGGCAATACCTCGCTCGCCCACGCACTGGGTACCTTGTCCCAAGTGTGTGCTCTTCATCCAGGTTAGGGTTAGAAATTGAAATAGTGCAACAGAATGCTTGACAAGTAGATTAACATTATTGGAAACACACTAATGAGCCGTTTTCTCTGAAAAGGAGGATGAGATGGCACATTATCTGGGCTTCTGATGTAGCTGGTGGATATGCGGATAATAGAGACCGGGGCCAAGACGTCCTCTTCCATGAGCCGGGTCATTGTTTGCAGTCTGATTAGCAACTTGAGATGCGGAAATGGAGTTGGAATCGAGTGGTGACTAATCTCTATAGACAGAAATTTGCATATGAACACAGATTAATTAAACAGAAGCAAAGAAAGCGTTATCGTCATCAGACGATAGCCGATGGGTTCCTAGATCGCATTTCAGCCAGTGTGTTCCATCTATTCTAGTCTCCACGTTGGCTGTTTGGCTGCTTGCAACCGCACCTGGCTAAAACATGATTGCTCAATACAACTTGGACTACAAAAAAGATTACAGAGACCAGAATGCTTCCCGTAACCAAAATCCTGTCTTTTGCCTACAGAAGTTTTGCATTCTAACCTCAGCTGACCTAACACTGGTTGACTTCAGATCAGAGGGAGAAGAAAACGGACAGCATGGCACTACTCGAGGTTAATATATGCCACCATCTACCGACACGTCTAGGACTTATTTACATTTGAAAAGAAATGTCAAAATGCCAATTTGTGAATTTATTCAGGGATCCGTGTTGAAGTTTCTTGGCAAACAATATTTCCGCTGAACCATCCAACAGATTCGAAAGGATGTGTGGGAGTCATCTTATTTTCCAACCTTTATCTATAAACTGATGCGTAACAGGTGCACTGTTCAGGTTTTTCTTGTTTCAGGAGTACAGGTTCCGCTGCCAGATACGTGACGTATAGTATGGCGCACTGTTTTAGATCCAACCTGGACGTGGACCTGATTCAAATGAATGGGTCGTTATCAGGCTTAACCAGAGGTTGATGACGAGCCAATCAGTTGAACATGCAGGGCATGGTTCCACCAGGGCCGGGATCGACAAGCACTGCTACAGTGCAAATGTTTACAAAGTCAATATGTGAAGACGTAGTGCAAATTAAATGAAACATCTGAAATGAGGAAGAAATGTGTAGCTGGTGTACTACAGCTAAATTAAGCCATGACAACATTCCTACTGCTGGGTCAGTTAGAGCGGTGAACATGATGAGTTTTTGCTCTGATTTGTTTCATCATATCTGCTCTGTGCTCGAACGTCTCCCACGGGTGTGCTCTGCTGACACAGAGCTGTTTGGTTTGCAGTAAATGGAAGCTGTAAAAGACCAAATTGAATTGTTTGTTGGCCGAGTGGAAAGTCCAAACTTTGTTACATACTGCTCAGCCCGATCCTTTGCTAGTCCTCACCGGGCACCAACCGCGAGACACTTAGACAATTCGAGTCGTTAATCGGTCGCTCGCGTTATAATGAGCTGCCTCGGGGTCTCGCAGAAACCTCACGTCCGGAGGGTTTTGTGGGATTCAGAATAAGCATGGGGTGATTGTCCCGAGCCCTGATCTTTCTGAATGCATTATCCGTGGCTCCGATGCAGGATTATAAAGCATCTTCTCAAACAGCAGATGGCACAATTAGAGTTAAAAGGTTTGTGTGTGTGTGGAGGATTGGAAGAACGTTTGATCCATTTAAGAACCCGGCACAGAAACATGGCTCATGGTAATGGTTGTCTTGTCGAGTGACTATAATTTAATCAGTAACATATTCATTCTTTTATGTAAATTTCATATCAAGAGTGTGCTTTGTCTTTTTCTTTTTTTTCAAGGTACCTTGAGGTTTTTTCTTTTGACGTCTGTGTGTGATCCTAACTGCGGATTTGCGACGCTTTACTTTCATGACAATCTTAGCGCACGCGCCACGGTGCCTATGCGCTTTGCGCATGGTTGAATGCATATCGCTGCAGGTGTGGCGGCTCATCTTATTTAGCATCACATCCTCTCGCTGATTCTCCTCCACAGCGGGACTGCAGGAACATAACGGCGCGCATGTTCCCTGCATCCTTTCTATTCTTTGTCTGTCGAATTACAACTTCTCTCCAGAGCCCCGCGCTGTGTGCATAGTCACACACACACACACACCATTGACATGCATCCCCACTCAGCTGCGGCGGCCACACACCACCATCCACACTGTCACACTGTGACACATGAAATCTTATTATATTACAATTACGGCTCAGCAGATGCCCTTATCCACCAACATTTCCTGAGCTATACTTTTCTCCAGAGGGGCTGTGTTGCTGTTGCTGTTGCTGTTGCTTTGTCTTTCTTCCTGCTGGTTGGGACTCGCATATAGTGTTACCCCCTGAGGTCGACAGTGAATACGATAACTGAATATGATAACTGTGTCGGACAATTTTTGGTGTAAAATTGAAGTCTTAACACGATTGTGTCCCAAATTAGCTCAGGGAATGTGTCGGTGCAAAGGATCGACGTTAAGCAAGACAGATATGTTAATACTAAGGTTTGCTCAGATAAAAAACAAAAAAAAAAGTTGATTTGTATACGGACACTTTGGGTTAGATTTCAGCCCAAAGCATCCATATTTGACGACCTGGGAGCGAGACTAAATAACCAACTATCTCTCTTGCCATCCCTGCCTCTAAATGAGTGCATAGATGTGTGCTTGATGTGCCATGGAGACACATTGTCAACTGCACTGAAAAGAGTAAAAAAAAGTGAGAACAAGAGCTCCTCTATGGCATTTAATTTGTCTCAAACCCCTGAAGCATTAATGCCAAGTCAATGCGCGTGACTGGAGAACACAGAACAGTATCTGGGATCGCAAGAGAGCATTTCTGCGATGAGCGCGAGTTGCACAAACCCAACCCTTTGCGTATCCGCTGGTAATCATCACTGACGCTTTAAAGCTGCAAAGTATTTCAAGTATTTAAAATTCCCTTTGCACTGACAAACTCAACTGTAAGTTCTCACATACAGTGATGTTGCTGATGATACTTCAGCACCTCTAACATTTAACATTTCATAACTTTAAGAATAATTAAGTATTCTGAGACCATAGCATTTCTATGTTTACCAGACTAAAGGATCTGAATACTTCTTTCACCATTGATCAAGTTTCTACTGAGGTCGGCCAAGACAGGCTGCAAAGTAGTGAGAGGTGGATCACAAAACTTAAAGTAACATTATGGAGAAAGTGGCATTTTGTGTGATTTGGCACCCCCGCACAGTTTCTGAGTGTCACAAATACAGATTCCAGGTCTGTAACAATTTGTCAAACATACTATAGGTGCCAACTGCCAACTAAACTCATTACGTCGTGACAGTGTTACTGTGTTGAAAATGTGTATGTTGAAGTTAACATGTAACACTGTGATCTGACCCTCTTACCTTGGTGACATAGTGATAAAAAAAAAAATTTGAATCAGTTATTGTAAGGTAAAAAAAAAGTTATGACACGTTGCTTTGCAAGGAATGGATAGAAATGCCAAATGCACAAAAATCCAGAGTACGAGTTCAACAGGGTTGAGCCATCCGAGTTGTTGAGCGCTTGGTATTTTCATATTCTAAATATCATCCACTTTCAAGTTGACAGTAAGACGTTTTAACCTTATTTTTGTACATGGATAAAGCTGACTTTTCAGCCTGATCTCAAGCATAATCTCCTCTTAAATACATATGGAGCTTTTTTAGTACACTCGCTGCCGGTCACTACACATGCACATTAAAATCAGCTATTAATACCTTATGATTTCCACTATATGTGCTCTAGTGAAGAAGAAAATCCCTGGTGATGCTCAGATAGGTTTGGCTGCTTGCAGCCTGACAGCATTTTAATTCCCCCCGCGGTTCCAGTATCATAGCAGCCCAATCTCCTCGTGCCTCACCATCAGCACTTTTTCTCCCGGACCCAATTTGGCCCGTGATCCTAAAACTGGCACGCCGGAGACCCGCGAGATTCAGTAGAGTGCTCTTCGTGGAATAGCACCCAAGTACCTTAAAGGAATAGACGCCTCAGAATGTAATTAGATGCTGCCAATCTCTGCCGATCGCTTGGGAGCGAGGCCAGTGGGTCTCTTAATGGAGATGGTTTCTGCATGCACGTATCCTTCCGCAAGTAGAGCAGAACTCGCTCTCCAAACGGCGCGTTAAACATCAAAGTATCTTGTTAAAATGCCCGGTGTTGTGAGTGTCCCCCATTGGATCTGATCTCATTTTCTAAATGACGCTTTGTTAAACATGCACGTCTTGCAGAACGTTCGCATCACAGCCAGACCTTCTATAATTAGCAGAGCAGAGGTTACGTTGATGCTTGAGTTCTCAAGAAATGAGTTCATCTGTTGGGAATACTGACAATGGGGGGGGGTTTGTCAATGAATATGGCACAGCGGTATACTGTATATTCTCTGCAGCGTCTCAGCTGCAACGTTGTACTTTCTCGACAGGTTTGGTGGCCGGTATGATCAGTGAATTATGGTAGCTGATAGTGTTTTAAACCCTGATATAAACGTGCTTTAAATCCTACAGAGCTTAAGCGATGATGAGACTATAGCTTATGGGACTCTTGCCTCCGATACATTTATTTCAGAAGTCATTCCCATGCTTAGAGCTGCCATTAAGGCTTTCCAGGGTATTTATGATATGGCAAATATACTAAATGCGACTCGCTATTAACGACCCGCTTCTGGAGGATTAACCCGCAAAGCGCTAAACCTATCGGATATTCTAATGCTCATTCTAAAGACATGGGAGACGCCGGATGTAAAGACCCACCCTGCTTATGAATCTGCTACACTATGCCGGCCCCGTACTCAGTGTTTTGTCTTTGTTCTCCCTCAAGGCAAGGTTAAATGGCTGTAAATACCTATTGAGCGAATGAGAGCGCAGGTCGGACCACAAGAGTCTTTGTGTAAGTGTGTGTGTGTGTGTGTGCGCGCGTGTGTGTGTGTGTCTCAGTGTGTGGTTTTCACTGTGGATTTGCCTCCGTGAGCATGTATGCAAGTGTCTGGCGGTGCAGTGATAGGGCTGCCTCTTTCTCCTCAGTATCCCGTATCTACACTGCCGCCACAGTTACAGGATTAAATTTAACAACGTGTGTATGTGTGTGTGTGTGTGTGTGTGTTGGTGTGGGTGTACTGTACAGGCCATCCGTAGTAAGGGCCACTGTCAGAGCCGGACAGCAGAAGGTGACGGCAGGCAATACGAGGCTACTGGCATTATTAACCCCTCACTGGTATGAGTGCAGCAGGCAATTACAATAAGTCATATGGCTGTCAGATTGCCAGAGGGAGACAGCTCTGACACACACACACACACACACTTGCATGCAGACACCCACAAAGCAGCACACACACGAGACATTTCGGATCCTTGAGTCAGGGGATAGTTAAATAGTTAAAGGATGATAACACGTTATTCCTGGCGGCACATTATATTTACTGATTTAATTGCTGATATCTAACAACTCGGTAACATTGCTTAAAAGTCAGATGGGGAAGACTAACTTAATTAATCGAACAGCTTTTAAAAATATACCCAGGCGAGCCAAACTTAATTGGAGGAGGAAGCGGCGGCAAACAGTAACAGTAAGTCATTTCAGGTGCACTTACTTTTAGTTTTATCTTTAAATTAAATATTTTATGGCTAAACGGTTGGCTGGTTTACAACCTATCCTACTCCGAATGTGCCCCGGGTGTTTTTAGACCTTCTCCAGCCACGTATGCGGCCACAAAAACGGGCATTTTAAGCCAAATCGCGATGTTTTCCTAACCCTAACCAAGTGGTTTTTGTGCCTAGACCTAACCAGAGCATAAGGACAGTGTTGTTACATGATGAAATCATCATAACCATTATAAATAATGGGTAAAAATATTAAATAAAGACCCAAATGATTCTTGAACTAAACATGGCATTGGTCAAGTTGGGTCAATAATACGTTTGCGGCCCAAAACCCCAAAATTTGCCTCAAAGCTTCTGTACCTTCTGCACAGTGTACACCACAGTCGATCCTTACATCCCCAGTTTAGATGAGTACAGGACCAGAAAGTCTGTCACGGCGAGGTATTAAGCATCAGAACATTTCTTTAGTCCTTTTGTCACATCCCACCACTGCATACACAATCGCATTTTCAAAAGGTGTTTCCTTTCGTACCATCTGTTTGCAGCAGCCTCGCACGCAGCTTCCCCTCTTCATTGATGTTTTTTTT
>CAEMYA010002140.1:7075129-7096995 GCA_903131615.1 Diplodus sargus | reverse complement strand
AAAGTCATCAGTGTGTCTCCGAGAACAGAGAGGGAAGAAAAACATGTTTCTAGCCCGGACGACAACTGTCATGCCCTTGCCTCTCCCATTGCTGTTCTCACTGTTCCACTTGGACTGCAGACACAAGGCCAAAGTGACAAAGCCATCCTTAAGCCCTCTCTCAATTATCAGTGACAGAACCGCGATTGATTTTTGTCCTCAGGCTGCAATTTGAGATTCAAGCATAAACATAGTCATTTTCATCGCAATCCTGAAAGGTTATGTTGTCTGAGAAGAAATGAAATAATGAATAAAACTGAGTGGCTGTCTCGAACTCACGGGGACTAAATTGCCACGGAGTCAAGTAAAGGGCTGTTCAAGAAATGGAGTGATGATTGTGCAATTTAAGTGACAGAGAAAAACACAGTGCATTTACAGGTTATCGGGACGAGGAGAATTTGTTCAGAAACAGAGACGGACCGCCGCAGAAAATGCTGTGTATTTTCAGTCAGGATGACCTTGGTAAAAAACAAAAAAACACTGTCCAAAAATATATGAAATACAAATTTCGGGGTTGCAAGAATAATCTATCAGGCTACGTCGTGCTGTTGATTACAATCAGCTTTCAGCTCAACAGGACGCTGACATGAAAGAGGAGTGAAAGCCTTTTATTTATTTATTTCCTTCCCTCAAATCTGCCCATTTTTCAGATCAAAAAATGGCGATGAAATGTTTTTTTTTGGTAAAAGTAATGAGCTTCTTTCCAGTGAGACAGAGCGAGACGCGCCGACCTGGCGAGACTCCTCCTTTTTACCCTCAATTTTCAACACCTGGAAGAATTTAGGTGTTGCTGCATTGCTTGAAAATGTGTGCGTGTGCGCTTCTCGCGTGTCTAGACTTGGCGCTGAACTCGTCTGTTGCCGGCCTGTCATACACTGCTCGGCTCAGCACTACCGTAATATCCACTCATTCTCTTCCGATCCGTACACACACGGGCATTGCACACACACACACATTTCTGCACACACACACCCACGCACGCACACACGCGCTTATTCTTTCTATTCTGTTCCTCTGGCCAATGCTGACTCAGGATATATGGCGACCAAAAGAACAGACAAAGAGCTGACAACACCAGGTCGCTTGGCTCGCGGCGAAAGGGCTGCATCGGTTGACAAAATTTACAGCTCGCCGGTTGTTTGCGACTCTGAACAGCTCGTGTGGTAAAGTGTTTTCATTACAGTGTTTCCTCCTTCTGTATTCATCAACAACAAAAGGCACCTTCCTGTACTCTGGTCTTTAGATATAGCCTATCACCTATCTCGGCTGTGTAGTTGATCTGGGGCAGGATTGAATAAAATGGAAGAAAGAACCATTTGCTTTATCTGACTGTCCCCCTCTTCCCCCCACCACCACCACCACCAGTCAGTGTCTCCTTATCTTATCATTGATTGGCTGCTGGATTAGCCACCCGCTTTGACCAGCGTGTGGTATCGACGGGCTGCCTGTCACCACCAAGAGAGCCCTCCAAGCCAATGAATAGACCTCAATGGATGAAGGCTTGGGGGTATTGATGGTGACCCGGCTACCCCCCGAACCTCAGACAGGTCTTATGTGGGCTTCATTCAGGGGCTTCATTCTCAGGCCTGTGTCTGGCTTACTGTGTTGGGCTTATCGCTTTAAAAATCTCTGACACATAGCTCATTACTCATTTTAAAATTAATTTAATTTAAATGACTACTTCCCGGGAGGAGTGCATTCATCACACTACTCTTTATATTGGCTCCGTGTTACAGTCTCAGAATTGGCAATTGCATCCTGTGTGACCTTCAGAAATGAGGATAATTCAATTGCTTCACCTGCGCGTGAATGTTCAGGGAATCCAAACAGCGTTAATGTCCAATTGACTAATGTTCCGGCTGATTTACTGTATGTGTCGCGCTCTCCGGCGCACTATACCATAGTGGGAGTGAACGCAGTTTCACTGTTAAAGCATCGATGTTTGGACGGATCACAGTTGGGAGGTGATGGATGGGCAGCCCATGTGAAAGTGGCTGTTGTTTAGCCTCGGAGCACTAGTCTAAAATTGGTTATGACATTCGCTTTGGGACAAAATAATCAATTAACTTTAGGGGCCTAAATGAAATTAATCTGTAACAGCTATTACTCATCGGAATTTTCCAGTCTATGACTGTAAATCAACAAATTGCAAATCATGATTTCCTGCCCTGTAATCGGAGGCAATACAGCCTTTAATCACAATCGGAAACGTACGAAGCAGAAACGGCGGGAGAGATGCCTTCATGGAGCAGAGGAGCAGTGAACAGGATTAACAAGCAGTTTGTGTGGGCTCGACTAATGGTTGTACAAGGTCAGCAAAGGTTTCTGAAAGGCAACTCCCACATCTCCAGAAAAACTCTGCATCTGTTAGTGCTGCTTTTAGGAGGAGCCTGCAGTACTATGGTGCCACTCTCTGGAATCACATTATTCAAATTGAACTGTGTTATTATTAAGAGGAAATTGATTTGGTCAACGGTGCATACACAGGTGAAACAGTACAAAAAGGTAACACATGAAGTAAAACAATAAAGACAACTAATTCTACAAGTGTTCACATTCAGACTGAGAAGTAGAACTCGAGGCTCAGATATATAGAGACATTACTAGTGCGATTTGATTCACAATTGGTATGTCGTACTTGACCACAATGCAATTTGAAAATATTGTTGATTGATTGTACAGTCCTCATGCAATTAGTGTTTTTTTGTTTTAGTAATGTTGGACTTTTCCATCTACTAAAACCAGCATTACCAGGTGGAAATATTTCAAGTTGTCTATTAAAAGTTTGATACATTTCCTTGAACAGTTGCATTTTCTTTATTTTCTTAATTACTTTTTTGATATTCTGGACTGTTTACATAATCCTGCACGATTTACATGTTTACAAAGTACTTAAGTGGGGATACTTGTTTTATGGTCGCAGCTGATGTCAGTTTTGTAAAATATTATTGTATTTATTTCTGGATTGCTAGGTTTTTATGTTGTCTCATACTTACTCAAAAATCCTTTATAAAGACAGCATCACCGCCATGTATGTAGCGCCATGATGAATATGAAACATCCCCTCGCTTGTGTTTATGTGTGTGCAGTATGGTGTGTTAATATTTAGGATGTTTTTCTTGCATTTCTTGTAATATTTCCAGCTCATTTACATTCAAGAGAGCAGGATTGGAGTGTGTCTGCACAACACATAAATACCTGATGTGCATGCTCCCTCGTGCGCTTGTGTGTGCTATCAGCTTCTTGCGATCAGTGGTGTGTGTGTGTGTGTGTGTGCGTTTATGTGCTCTGCCTGGCTCCTGAATCACGCTCCCTGGGTCGCCGGGCCTCTCTGGCGCGCTGCTGCCAGTCTGCAGCTCGAGATAAAGTTCTGGCCTAAAGGAGGGAAGGCAGACCACATCCACCCTCTCTCTGCTTAATCCACCCTCTCTCCCTCTCATCCCCTCCCTTGTTCCCTCTCTCCATCTCGCTATCTCTCCCCCCGCTTACCACCTCTCAGACCTGTGTCCTTCAATACGCCACACCACTCTCTGTCATCGTTTCTCCCCCGCCTCGCTTTCTTGAAATGCTCCTCCTGCTGCCGCCTCCTCCTGCCCTGTCCTCCTTCATTTTATGTATTTTTCCAACTGCCCTGCCGAACCGATTCTATATCAGCTGTCCCAGCGGATCACCTTTTCCTCGACCAATTTCTTTTTTTTTTTAAATTGGTGTTGATTTAGTATATGGGAAGCCCATTGGGAGTCTCTCTCTCTCTCTTTCTCTCTCTCTCTCCGTCTGTTCTGCTGGCTCACAGTTGTAACTGACGTTTGCGTACTCTTTTCTGATTTACCTCTGCTCGCGTTTTATATCACCATATTTTGGGTCTTTTTGCTGTTAATCGTCTACAGAAGAAGGGAAACTTCAACAAGAAAAGGCTGCGAATGACCAGTTGCACTCGTGTAAACTAAACTGAAGACGAAAGAAAAATACATAGAAGAAATAAAAGGCATGATGTTCGACAAAACCCAACAAAAAAAAGAATACAAATAAAAGCAAATGATTGTTTACTTCTAAGGGAATAAATCCTTTGTACCCACAGCAGAGTTGTTTAATTTAGCCATAAGTAGCACAGAACAGATGTTCATATTAAAGTCTGCTTATCCTTTTATTGTTATTCTGGTACTGAAGCAATTTGAAATGCATCACTATGAAATCATATTTTCCTCATCAATCAACTCACTTTGGTATTAGAATGGATGCGATGGATGTGTAAGATGACTTTTCAAAGAGTGCACAGAATGACTATGTGACAGGCAGTACATGGATGGTTCATTACATTAAAGGTGCTCTGTGTAGTTTTTTTTCTTCAATACAAACAAAACGTGTTCACATTCAGTTGTCTCTCACCCAAACTCAATTATGAAATTATTATTATTCTCTATAAAACATGTGTTTGCATTCATGTCTGCCAGCTTGCAGCGATCTTCTTAACTGTCTGAAACTGTGTGTGAAGGGTACTCAATCTGTCGTTGCCTGTGTGCCGACGCCACCAAAAAGGGAAAATACTGTCAAAAAATCCTCAGGGCACCTTTAAGAAGTAAAGAGCTGACCCCGCAACACTTCTAGACATAAGGATCCTTGAGGAAGAAGTAAGCACGTGGTGTTAAAACCGCGAGGGATGTGACAGCATTGTAATTTCCCTGAGCTGAGAGCACTGGAGGGCTTTGAAGGCCACAGAGGAACATTTCAACTATTGCAGATGTTTAGAAACGCATTTATTGCAGTGATGATTAGAAAAACGGGCACTGCGCCTGCCTGTTAAGGAAAGTACCCCATTTTGTGAAGCATGCTTTTAGTGTTTGGATTGATTTTCTGCCTTTCAGGACTGCCAATAGCTCTTATTTAACCACCAGTATGAAAATCAACGTGTGGAAACTTGCGGTACACAACAGGTTTGCTGTATTTTCCGTCTGAGGGATGCAGGGACAACTTTGAAATGTGAGATTTAAGAGGCAATGCAAGAAGTGGACTCTTTATATTCTTTTCCCAGTATCCACGGTTCCTCTTTTTTTGACTGCTCGACAACATGTCTTCTGAATTCAAAGCTTGTCGGCAGCCGTCACTCAAATATCGGATGTCAAGACTGAGTTAATCGCATCTCAGAAGAGGAATTTGGTCACAACTTCATTGCAGCCGGAGAATTCTATAATCATTTAACAATTAAGTGCCATTGTTAGAGTCAAACATATTGTAAAAAAAGAAAAGCATGTAAAGGTGTTTTGTTCTGCAGTAACAGTGGTGCTTTAATTTGTTGCAAGGCAGCGATTTAACCTCAAGGACTTCAGATCTGCATCTACTCCGGCCACACATATTTTATTATTGACTTAACTGACATTAACACTTCTTTTCTGACTTCTCAGTGAACTCAGCTCTCTGGCTAATGGCTTTCTCTCGAGATAGAATGTATCTCAGACGCCAACACACCTCTGGCCCAGCTTAAGATATGTAGGCTTCCCAAGGTTTATCGCTCCCCCGTACGCGTGTGTCCCCTTGTTCCAGAGCAAATCGTGCCCAGTCTGGACTGTTTAGGCTAATCTGAAACGTACTGGAGATGAATGCATCCAGACTGAGATACAATGTCAGATCTAGCAGGTTTGTTTAGTTTCAATCGCGAGCCAAATTTTCGGTCTCTTTGTGTTTGTGCGAGAATGATTGTCCTCTGCTACTGTCATTAACATTTGCATTTCAATAGTCCTCGCTTGATTGAACACCAACAGCAACAGAAGTGGATTGGCAGAGCAATTTCCCCTTTGCTTCAAAACAAACATCCATACTTATTGATGTGTCACTTCATCAGATGCACGACTCAAACATCGTGCGTTGCTTTCATTTTGTCTCCTGGAAAAAAAATGTCGTCCATATTTGATTTACCATATCTTATCTCTTCTTCATGTTTGCTCTTTCATTTCATGTTGTGTCTTTGATACTAAGTCTTTTCATCATGTTGTCTTTAAATGTGTAACTTGCTTTTTTCTAATCATGGTATCAGTATTTATAAAACACAAGTGGTGCAGCTCCAGAGGTTGCAATGTCCATGTCTGTCTGAGATATCTGAAAAAAAACTATTTCATGCATTGCCATGACCTTTTGTTCAAATATTCATGGTCCCCATAGGGAATTCTACTGACTCTGGTGATCCCCATCAGTTATCCAGTGGAATACCCTGATGGAGGCTTCTTTCAGCCCCAACTCAAAACAATGGCCAAGGCACAGAAGAGGAGGTTTGGTGCGTATCCCCTTTGTACGACAGGAGTCCTGGAACATTGGTCGCTGTCGCCTGAGGTTAAATTGTAGTCAGACAGCCCAGTCACCAGGACAACATGTTGGCAGCTGACGTTTCTGCAAAACACAATGGCATTTGTATATGTCATAGGCCTAGGTATCATGTTGGCATCTCTACAAATCAAGTCACATCACATTCCCAGTATATGTTTATGACCTTCCCTTCATGTTGGGAGTTGGAGGAGATGGTGGTGGAGGTACAGGCAAGATGGCTACTACGCCAATGACAAAGGTTTGAGACTTTGTTTAAACATTTGCAATTGTGACACCACCGAGTATATTTTCAGGATGATTTTTAGAAGACCTTGCGACAACGCCTGCCGCGTTAACGTTGACCAGAACAGTCATTTTAAAATATAATTGTTTACCAACCTTAACCAAGTGTTTTTGTGTGTGTGTGTGTGTGTGTGTGTGTGTGTGTGTGTGTTTGCGTAAACTTAATCAGATCAGAGAAGGACCGCATTGTCACCACATAAAAGAGAAAATCGAACCTGAAGAAATGTAGAGCTTCAAAAAACACTGGAAACATTTATTTTGGCGAGTGGGTTGCATCAGACGATAGCTGAAAGCTTCTGCAATTGGAATTGGACCAAATACCTGGCATCCTAATGACCATTCCCATCCCTCCCACACTTTGTGTGTCGCGTTAACTAGCAAACATTTGCATTGAGACGCACCCCACCATTATCACCTTAAACACGTTAGAACGTCGAGCATGCAGCTCAAAGCCCCGAGTATTTTCCCCGTCGTGTTTACCACAGCAGTCGCTTTTCCTCCCTTCACCTCCTTTACATCTGTTTCTTTTGGACGTGTGATGCGGTTGAGGCTGTTTGAAAAGACTGTGACAGCACTCACGCACTTGTACTTCACAGAAAAATTGTGTCAGCTTTCACAAAAGGTGACATGTCTCATCTTTCCGTCCTCCCCGAGCATACGCATGCATAAATGTATGTCAACCAATCGAGATCGTGTTGCAGATAGACCTCACAGTCTGTCTGCATGCACACCGCAGCCATAGTGAGGGAACTGTGCCAGAATCCAGCCAAGGGCCGGGGCATATTTCATGCTCAGGGGTTGTCATGGAGGGGTGAGTGTATACGTGTGAGAATGGAGGAGGGTTTGACATCAGCCTGGCTGCCCTTTCCTTGTTGTCCCACCCGTTATGCAGTGCTATGACCGCTGTGTCTCATTCAGGTGTCACTTTATCAAAACTGACTGTAGTTTTTCTCCAGTGTCAGTGCCTTTGGTCTAGAGTTCACCTTTTCATGCAAGGGAACGTCTTCTCTTCCATCTTTCGGCTTACTGTGCCTTTCTTTCTCTTTTTTTTCAACACTTTTCATTTTAGCCCCAACTCTCTTCTCCCATCGCTGCATATCTGTCAGTGCATGAGGCAGGGAGAAGAAGTGAGGCAGACAAGAAATACATTCCGGTGAAAGACAGGTCTGGGTAAATAAAGAAGAGGTATCCTCAACCTTACCTGAGAGGCATGGCTGCAGGAAGACGAGGGAGGGTTCGTTTTTTTGTTTTTTTTCTCTTTTTCCGTAAGGCAGCTGTCAGATTTTGAGAGCGCGAAGAACTGGGGGCGAAAGGAGGTAAAAACGAGGAAAAGACGAGGTGATTGCTGTTCAGGAAGGGGATATGCGGGCTGGATGGGCGATAATAAGAGATACGGACAACGTCAGTTGGTAAAGGAGACGTGGATGGATAAAACACGGCGTGTACAGAGATTCTCAGAGCACAATTGTTGCACTGACTGAGATGTATTAGCAACGATTGTAAAACGTGGTCTAATTGTCAAAATATGAATGTAACCTTTATTCTATGAATGGCTCTAGACATACACATCAACGCCAGATTTTGCCTTGTTTAGAAAGAAACCACATAACCCCAAAATGTCAGCTTTTCAAGAGTGACGTAAAGCCTTTTCAGTTTAATTAATTAGTTTCGAAAAGGTGTCTCAGACCCAACGGCTATTTTCGCAACCCACAGAGGAGCGCAGGATCCTTCAGTGAAAAGTGAAAACTAAAATTGCAATAACAAGTTTTTTTTTGCTTTTTTTTTACCTGACAGCCATGACACTTCAGATTTGTAATATTTTAATAGGCCGTCATTTAAATCCCACTGTCAGGACTCCGAAGTGGATCTACTTCAGCGCTCCGAATTGCAACCTTGAAGTGGGGTATTAAATTTGAGCGTAAAGGTGCACCTATAGGTGGATGGTCTTGATCTGGCTTCATTGGAGTAACTAACTCAGACGAGCATGACAGCTCCGACTAAAATTAAAGCTTTTTTGTGACTCACTTCCAAAACTAAAAATAAAACTTTTTTTTTTTACGAGTAGCTGAATCGTCTGCAATCCAGACGTTGCGGGATTAGGAGGAAAGCTAAAGTCATGTTCCTTTACTCTAAAAATGCATGTGCCTGTTATTATGTAAGTGTGTACTAGATAGTTCAGCAATATTCCTCATTGGTCCAAGGTGTAACCCTGATTGTTGCGCTGTAGAAAACAAAACTACAAAAGAATGTGATGATTTGGTAAACACATATACTAATTTCAAACAGTACAATGACAGTATATTTGATGTTGTTGTAGTTGATTAGTTTAGATTAGATACATTTTTTGTCTAATACATGTTACCATTTATGTTTAGTTTATGTTAGGTGTGAAACAAGGACATTACTGCATGGGCTCGAGAACACTTGTTCCAATCACTTTAGATGAACACAGTTTGTCAGTGATCAAATTCTGTCTTTATTTATCTTCCGCACAGCATCACAACCTTTTGGGGAATCATATACAGAGTGTGTTCGGCATCTGTTTTACCATTGCCTCTACTGTAAAGTAGAGCTCAGAATGAAGCTGTAACAATGATAACAGCCTGCTGTTGTGACAACATTGGAACCATAATGCGTTCTTAAGACTCACTTGCAGTCTAACTATTGTCTATCATCTTATTTCTTTTGAACATAACAGCACGTCCGACGATGCTGGAATAGTATGAGGAATTAAGAAAACACTTTAAGCTTTCAACTCGGCCATTTGTGTTTTTAACAAGAGTGTTGGCTGCCATCCTTATTTGTGCATAATTGTCTGTGAATGAGAATGTACTTGGCAAACCTCAGTGATTTAGACTTCAGTCTGGCAAATCCAGCTCCCCCCTAGTATGGGATTACTTTTCCAACAAATACGGTGCAGCCTCTGGTTTATTTCAGGATTTCCTCCTGAGTTCTTCTTCTGTGGCATTCATACAGCACCTCTGTGTGCTGCACATATATGTGTTTCCAGTAAGCCTGTGTTTTGCTCTTATAGCGGCATCCATTTGCAGCAGACATCGTTTGGATTCTGCAGCTGTGCAGCACGTCGGCATCCCCCGCTGAGGATGTTGGATGTGTTCTAATAACAAATGTGAAAGATGTTTTGTTGAAAGATGTAAAATGCCACGTCTCTAATCCCTCCTGAAATATAGGAAGTATAGTAAAGTACAGCATTTAGTAGCTTACTAATACGTGGGCCTAATCATTTATGACCTGGCTATCATGAGGGTCTACCGCAATGTTGTACTGTGGCTTTAAAGGACAATTTCACCCAAAAATGTCATTATGTACTCATCCCCCGACTTCAAAACAGTTGCTAACTTACAGCATGGATGAATATTTGGACTCTTGTGTGGGCAGTGATCAATAGTGCATTTGTTTGTTGGGTGAAATGGCAGTAACCAAGGCAAAGCAACACTGCAGAGCATTGGTCATTTTTTAGCAGAGCAGCCACACAACTCTCCACAACACACTTGAGTCTGAAAGCACATCGTTTTAAGTAACCAGTAAATTACAGCTGTGATTGAACAGTTAACTTGACATTTTGTTTATAACAGCCAGTTTTGTACAAAACATCCTTGTTTGCTTTGCCGGCCACTTGTGTCTGCTCTCCATGTCATCTGGGAGGAAGTGGAAGAACAATCTCCACTTTGAAATTACAGTCAGCAGGAGATCCAAATTCTTTCTTTTGGCTTCCACATCAAATTAAATTGGAGTGCACAAGCTGTTTTTCTCGTAATTCCACTATTTTTTTTGTTTTTCTTCGTAAGAACAGTTTGTGATGCCATCCAGACTGAGCCTTTGAGGCCCAGTTAGTGTTCAGCGCGTGATCACCCACTCACTTCATGGTCAGATCTCTGCAGTCCACATTGGAATGCACATCGTGTATTTAAGCTTCCATGCCTGCAATTATATCGTAGCTCTAAGCCATGTAAATTAACATATGTGTAAAGATATTGTTACATAATTGCAAGGTTATTACATAGTTGGGTATACTGTATAATATGAACTGGATGTTTCCAGTCAGTGAATGACATTAGGCAGACAAAACAAAAATCGATTATAATAAAGTAATCATATTTCACATCTTGATCCTATATGACTGCTTTCGTATAACACATTCTCACTCCCAGCTCATGAAATACAACAGCATTGTTGGTGGCCCCTTAAGCTTCAAACTATTACACTCAACCCAACCCTCCAGCTTCAGTTTTGCACATTAAGAGCTCTGCGGCTAACTGACATATAGAATGTAACATTCGGTT
The DNA here is from genome assembly GCA_903131615.1 of Diplodus sargus. Lineage (NCBI taxonomy): Eukaryota > Metazoa > Chordata > Actinopteri > Spariformes > Sparidae > Diplodus > Diplodus sargus. The sequence continues at coordinate 7,086,055 of CAEMYA010002140.1, read as the reverse complement.
GGAATTTCAGAAGTAAGCTTACTGACAGATACTGATAACGTTCGATTATAAGTATTATGGTTGCAGTTCAGTCAGGGTTAGACATCACTATGTCACTCACTACAAAAACAATGCACTTTATGTTCTTCATCACAAATGGGACTCGCGCTTTGGTAAGAAAGTGCCAGTCTTGCTTTTTATGTTGCTTCTTTGGAAGGGCCCTTCCAGGAAGCGGTGCATTGAAGGGTGATGATGGCGTCAAACTTAAAAGCTTTGCGCCACTGAACCAGGCTGCTGCATTTGACGTGTTGGGAGTGAACTATAACCCCCTGAACTCCCACAGCTGAGGTGTGGCACGTGTGAAACATAGACACATGAGAAAAAATAAAAAAAGTTTACACACGCACACATGGATACTCGCAGGTATGGAGCATGCTCAGTAGATGCACTTCTGTTTGCCAAATCAATATCTCCCTGCCTACCACCATTTTACACTCATTCTGTGAGTGTGTGTGTGTAACTTGAATACTTAAAGTGCAAGTTACAAATATACATATGCGCACGCAAACACACACACCCACACAGTTTAATGTCTGTGAAAATGATCCCGAATTCCCCCCAATAAAAAACAGCCCACAGTAGAGGAGGGGACTAATCAGTACGTCCTCGTCTTGCAGGATTTTGCCGTCTTTCCATCTTTGCGAGGGCATTTTGTTCCACACAAAGCTGTGAGCAGCACACCAACACAAACACGCAGTCAAGAGTTGCAGGCGTGTACCTGCAGCGTCAGCTTTCCGTGCCTCTACCCCTGTCTTCCCCTTGATACCGAGCCCTAAAAAAACAAGGAGAGGAAATAGAGAGGGAGAGGAGATAATGAAATAAATACCCTGCCTGGCAACGCTTCAAAGAGAGAGGGAGAGCCTGATGTGCTCTACTGCAGCGAGAGAGGGAAGAGATGTTACATAAAGAGAAAAGATTGGGAGATAGCAGCACCGGCAGCCGCCACCTCCACAATCACATTCACACAGAGGGACGCGCTAATAAAGTTTGACTGCTTCTTAGCTGGTTAGTTAAGAATCGTATCGTGTTATGCTCTGCTTTGAGGCGCTGATCAACCTTAGTTAGATTTATTATATATGTTGCTTTTTATCTCATTAGCCCGAGCATAAACAAGTTATTCCACCACTTTAGCCCTGCGCTGTGGATGAAAAAGCTGTCAAAGCTGAGCAAGCCATGATTCACGTTTATTCCTGCTGTTGAACAAGCCCGGGCTCTCTCTCTCGCGTTATGCTCTCATGTCATTGCATTTATTATTCATGTATTCATGTAATATGTGCATGCAGGCGGACGGAAGATACGCCCGTTTTAAAATATTCCCCAATGTCCACGGGACCGTGATGTGTGCCGCTGTGTGTGTGTGTGTGTGTGTGTGCGGTGGCGTGTGAATACAGTTGTCTGACACACCGTCCTCACTCTGTCCACATAAGCGTTACGTATAACACACAATCCCACAAACACGCACGCAACATGCAAACGCGCAGTGTATGTCGGAATAAACAGGTGTCCTTCATTCGGGGATGTTTTGCGGGGAAAATGTCCGCCTGATGGATGGTTCTTCCATCAGATCGCACATCATAATACAAGCACTCAGTCGGGGAATACACACCGACAAATATATGTGGTCGCGAGCAGTACACATAACCTCAAAGACACACACGCGTGCTTCATCTTTCCAGTTTTTTTTCTCCCTTTAACGTAGCACGTTTCTGTTGACACACGACTATACGTTTCGCTTCGGCTGGTTTTTATCCCTCATCCTGAGGCCACAATTACATGATGTACACTATTGCTTTGTGTGACATATTGTCTCTTTTTTAATGAATGTCTCCCCCCACAGCCCACTTGCTGCTCAATCAATGAGTTTTGGAACTTAAAAGCTTCTTTAATGCCCTCTATATCCCATTCAGATGACTTGGCTTTTCGTCTAAAGTGGCGTACGGATACTTCAATATTTAAGGCCCTAATCAAATTCAGGATCAGGTCTGCAGCAGGGAAATCAGAGCAGTGGTGCGCAGCTGTCCCTATTTACATTGGCGGGAATCAATTGCCGCACATATTTTGCTCTGAAAACTAATCATTTGCTCGCAAGATTTCCCTCCAAGGCTGTCGCAGAGGAAATGAAAATGCAATTTTGGTGGCTTTGTTGCATGAACGTGCTCCGCGATCAATTCCTTTCTTATTATTTATTCCGATGACACAAAATAGATGCCCGTTTACTGCATCTGAAATAAAGCGCATCACTGTGAGTTTCATTTCTTCTTTTTCGTTCAACTTTCTCTGGCTGTTTATTTCTTTTTTTTTTCCTGGATAGGTCCTCATCCAGCGATCATAATAATAGTAATGATAGCTTTTCGATGATACGCAACAAAATAGCGAAATTAGATAAAATCCAATATATAAGACATAAAACAAGACCAGATAATGATTCACACAATCAGATACCGTCTATTAAGAAAAATCTATTGGATAAAAGTGAGCGTTAATGAAGAGATTTGATGGAGAACGCTGAAATCCTCGGGCTGGGAATTCAACAACTGAGGGTCAGACACCCTGACATCTTTTTTGTCCAGATAGCGGAAGCGGTACTCAGGCTGTGCCAGAGGATGCCAAGGTGTGAACAGACTCATAGGGAGGTGACACAACCGGAAAAAGAAGGAGCCTGACCAGGGAGGTGCTAAAATATTCTTTATTCGATACATTCATTGAATAAAGTAAAAATCATAAATCTATAAGATAATGATTGTGTGAAGCCTTCTAACTTAAAAGGTTTATGTATAGAGACGGATATTCTATCAAATATTTTCTTGGAATATGATGGAATCAGCGTTCTTCCTCTTCCTTATTCTATTTTAGCAGCTCAGTGGTTGCAGGACTTACAGATAGACGATATGGACAGCTTAGAGCACAACGTGAATATATCTAGCAAAAAAATCTAGAATGCATTTGTGCATAAACGGATGCTGTGGTGGTGCAGGGTTGTTGACACTGATGTAACCATTCGTCAGAGGTAGAAACTCTTCTTTTCTGTGGCTGCTCTGGTGTGCTCTGCAGGGAGAAGCTGGAGCAGGTTGTGTCAAGGCAGTGGTGGTTGTGCAGTGTTGTTCTCTATTATTTCCCGACTCTGGAGATGCACAAGCCCTCAGCGAAGGGCAGGATGGCACTGTTCGTTTTTTCTCTGCAGTTCTGACTGTTGGTCGTGGTGCTCCTGAGAACAGGCTGGATGATTGCAAACTAGAACTCAATCAGCAGCAGCCTGAAAAGACGTGCTTCCTTTTCTCGGGCTTGTACAGGAAGTACACCCCCTGCTGCGCCTTCTTGATGAAGGAGTTGGGTCACGGGAGACTTGGGATCCCAGACACCTGTATTTTTCCAAAGCAGAGGCGGCGCTGCGAGTGTGGTGATTCCGGGGCTTTTCTGTCATCTCCAGAGTTTTTGAGCATGTTCAGGTTTAAGTTGTTCTGACCGCGCCAGAGGGTCAGCGTTGTCCCCGTCTACCATCTGCATGACTTCTCACCATCCCAGATGAGGCGGATGCCTGCTGCGTCGTCCTCAATGCTTCAGGAGTTTAACAGACCGTTCTGTTGAGGTGCTGTCGTCAGAGTAGGGGGAAACATGCAGAGCAAACATCCATGCGGGGTGCCAGGGGTGATTGCCCACCTGCTTGATCTGCTTTTACCCAACCTCAACCGCTGTCTCCGGTCCGTCAGGAAGCTTGTGATCCTCTGACAGGTGGAGGCTGGCAAAGAGAACCGGCTGAGTCAAGAGTGAAATCTTTTGCGTGTGCTTGGGGATTGTTGCACTTCCATGTTGCCTGCATCATCTGCTGACCTTTGTGCCCAGCAGGCAAACTGCAGGAGGCATGGGTGTCCTTCAGGTGGGTCAAGACCAGTCTCTTGAAGAATTTCCATGAGCACGGATGTCAGGGCCAAGGGCCTGTAGTCATTTAATCCTTGTGGAGGAGCAGCTGGTCGGCACAGACTTTCAGACAGAAGGGTGAGACTCCAACACGGCCTGGTGCCTCGCTGATCTTCCGTCTCTCGCGCCCACCGACGGCAAAAGCGCTGGCCGATGGTCGCATGAAAGGGCACTTACTCCAGTTTTGTCTCGCTGGTCTGTCCCCTCACGGTCTTGACCACAAGCTTAGCAGATTTTTGTTTGACAGTAGACCCAAACAGCATTCAAAGAGTCTCAAAGCTGCACACCGGACAGTGACAGGCGTCCTGTAACACAGTGTTGCAAATGCCCGGTGTGTTTTTATCCCTTCTGGTACACTTGGTTTGCTTTTGCAGTTCATGAGTTTGCTCTGCTAGAATCTCCAAGAACAATGAGCAGGATTGCAATTACACATGCATTTCAGTCCAACAAAGTAAAGCTGTTTTCCGGGCCAATATTTCTAATCAAAACAGGATTTGTAGCTCCTCTTTCTGGCAAATTACCCCACTGAAAAAGATTTGACATTTAATATGGATGATAATTCCACTTCAACTGAGCTGCAATTTTTAGTACTTAGTTTTGTTTTTTGTTTCCCCCCTTTTACATTAAGCTCTCTAAACATTATGTAACACAATACTTAGAAGAGCACTTAGCTGAGAACCAAGTGTCCTGTCTGTGTCTCCGCCTCCCCTCCATACCGTACCGCATATCTATGTTGTCTTGAGGAGAAAAAAAACCAAAACGAAACGAAAAAGCTGGTGTAAGCTGAGCTGTTGGCAGGGCTGTGCTGCAGTGGAAAGCCGATCACCCCTCTCCCTCAGTCCGTGATTCTCTGTTTCACAATGAAACCCAAATTCCCCCAGGCCCACCACAATACTACAAGGCCCTTTTCCAGCTTCCTATTGGACATCCTGCCAACCCCTCTCTCTCTCTCACGCACACACGCGCACACACACACACACACATATCTACAAACGCACACAGATTTATGCAGATATATACATGCATACACATGCCAGTGTGCTCTGCGCACAAAGGGATGGCCTGCTTCACTTGCAGATCAAGGGAATAAGACTGTGTGCGCATGTGTGTCACATCAGATTCTGTCCAAACACTCAACAGATGGTGACATTTAGTTTTTTTTTCTTTTTTTTTCCACCACCACGACAACAAGGTTAAGGGTGTGAAGATGCCCGAGCGAGTGTGTCGGGGGTTAACAGGGTCGAACCTGACACATGCTTCTGCATCTGTACCACAGTGTCTCTCCATCAGTTAACTGGCACACAATAGGCAAAATTGTATTTGGTTTTGTATTTCCGTAAATCACAAGAAGTGAGCTGCAAGAAGGACGGGGCTGCCTTTCTTTAGTCTGCTATGACAAATGTGCGTATGTGTGAACCAGTTCAAAGACTGCAGCGATGGGCGGCATGAGACTGCAGTTTTGAAATGTATTGGTAACCACAGCACTTAGCCACGTTAGCTGTCTATCACTCTCATATTATCTTTGTAACTTTCCACATGACCTCAGGGTGTTTTTAAATCAGTTATAAATGTACCTGTTGTCTTTATGAAAGTGAAGGGTTAGGGTTAGTTGAACAGTATGTGTAAGTTGAACAGAGTTGCTCAGTGTAACACTTACAATAGCCTATTCATAGGTTTTGTTAGGATTAAGATTTCTGGCAGTACAATATTAATATTTTATATCTAATATGTAATTCTGAGTAGGTCTACATTTTTTTTTACTGTGAAGTGTATAGCGCCAAGTCCCGATGCATATGAATACTTATAAACAGGCAGTGAGAAATATATACAGTGAGATATAACCATGTTTTAAACTTTATTAGATATTAAGTTGTAAAGTGACATCGGTGTATTGATGTTGTGTGGGTGAAATAACATTTTAATGTGCAAAACACTGTTCTAGCTAGGTCTAGTTATTACAATAGCCAGCTACCCACAAGTGTAGAAACCCTGCTTAACACAGTCATGGCCTGTAAGCCCAAGTCGTCCATTTGCTTATCCTCATCTCCAGCAATCGTTTATCCACTCATGCAAAATTAATGGCCGTCATTATCAACATCTCCCTGAGAATGCAACACCGATCAATGTTGAAATTCAGGTTTGGAACATATCGAATAAATGTTGCACGGGAGCAAATTGTTTTTTAAAGGGCTGTAAGACAGTCTGATGATTAGCCTAAATGTTTTCCCATTGAGCGTATTGGACAATGCTTTAATGCTCTAAGTGTAAATATATTACCGTTGAATATGATAAACGAGGTGCGATTATTCTCAGAGCTTTGTGAGGTGACATGTCAATGAGGTTTCTTTTTTCCACAGTATCACATGACTAATGGCACTGTCATTTCTTCTGTTTGTTTATTGTGTGCGGATAATGTCACGAACCCCGCGCAACACAATACACAACTGATAAGGAAAATGATATGCACCAGTTGCTTCTGGGTTTTATACTCTCCGGGAAAATAGCCTCCTGATAGCGTTTGGCAGCGGCGGTGGTCATTTCTGTTCTGTTTAATCAGTGCGCACATTCATAGCTTCTACTGTCTGCTTCTGTTTTGCCGCTGATTACAGATGTTATGGATTTCATACGGCAGAAAATTGCAGTTATCAAGTCAGTAATTACAGGACGCCGCTGTCTGCCGCTGCCGGAGTAAGCGTGTTTTCTCTTTGTGTGTGTGTCAGTCATGTCGCACTTTTTTTCAAGGCCAGTTTCTTGAGGGCTCTTTCATTGAATCCCTCGGCTCAACCATCTCCTCCTCTAATCGGTGGCTTGTTCTTGCATCGCTTTCTGTCTTTCCCCTTCGCGTACTTGACCCTTTTCTTAACATCTTGTTTTTTCAATTAAGTGCCTTCAGGAACCCAGGCTATTGAAGGAAAAACAAAATGAGGCAAGTTTTAATTTCAAGACTAATTTTGAAGATGAGTGTGGATCAGATTACCTGACTACCCATCTTTTTCCTTTCTCTCTCTTTTCTCTCTCATCTTTCCTGTTTTCTCCCCTGTTAACTTTTCACAAGGATCGGCTGTGTTTGTGCTGTACTGTGCTCACAGTTGTAGGGAAAGTAGGGTTGGTGATCTTTGACTATCATAATTGGATTCAATCACTGATTCTCGGTTTCAAGAATCCATTCAGAAGGGGCAGTAGTTTCAGGTTTTTTACTCTAGTGCACCGTGTGCCAAACCATTCACTTGTGTCCGCGGTCCGCTGAATTGCAATGTGCTTAATAAGTGGCATTTAAACTTACTTAAAATTGTCTGGTTGAAGGTCTCTGTCTGCTGGACAGAAAAGCAGAATGCAGCTGTGTTCATTTTAAAAAGTTGTCTGCGTTCGGTCCTCTACCCGATAATAAATTAAATGAATGTGTAATTTACTAACCAGCATCAGTGGGGAAATGTCATTCGCACCGCTGGCCACAACTCAATTCAGGCACATGGCTTTTGAGATGTTGGTTTGCCAGCTTGTTTTCCACTTTTCTCGTGCTGGAGTTGGTGCGCCACTTCGTTAACATTTTGTCCCTGCGTGATGGCACATGACCTATTGACAAAATACTAAACTTTCATGTTGCAGAGCTAAGTGGTTTGAGTTTTGGCCTTTTTGCGTTCGACCAAGATGACTTTATTAGTGTTAATAAGTAGCAAACTTGATATTGGGAATCTGCAGCTCAGTCTAGAGCCAGAGAAGAAAAAATGACAATGGTAAGCTGCTGCATGGCACAGATTTCATTTCAACACATGTTAAGCAGGGGTCCTGGTGAGAAGTCTAATGTCGTGGTTTTTTTTTGAGGATATAATTAAACATAATGCAGTAAAGCTTTTTTGGAGTCAGACGTGACCATATGTGAGAGAAGGAGTCAATCTGGAGTGAGAACCCAAAGGCACGCTATGTTAGCTAATTGTCAATCAGCAGGTAGCCACACCCTGAAGCATAAAGTCTATTTTACTCCAAATGGGACTATTCAATACAAAAGGTGCTGTATTGGAGAAGAGCTACACAAGCTGTTTAGAACATAAACTCAAAACAAAACCATTTACTGAGGTAATAAATCAATCGACAAGTAGTCATTTTCTGAAACCAGTGGAGTCGCCCCCTTGCCGGCCACTCGAAAAAATGCAGGTTCAAGGCGCTTTTCACAATGGCTTCAGTTTTCAGACTTGGAAACTAATTCAAACAGTCAGTCAGGTGGAAAAACATAGTAGTGTTTTGTATAATGAAGCGGCGTGACGCTTGCTCCACTCCGCAACAGTGCACCGATGTCTCAACCTGCTGTCGCAAACTGTCAAACAACTGAGTCTCGCTGTGGATTGTGTTTTCCGTTTCGTCGTCGATGTCTTCGTGACTCCTCTTCCTCATTTAATAAGGCATAATTACACCCTTCTCAGCTTTACCACACACTTGTGATGTATGCCTTGATCTCCCATCGGCATTGACGTGTCAAGCTGACATGGGCGCATGAATATTCACGAGTGTGTGTTTGCGGTGTGTGCGCGTGGAGCATGCTATAGCTGGAAGGCAAAATGCCCTTTGCTTTGATTGAGGGGTTTAGTAGCGCTGTCTCTTTTCACAGCATGAGATCCTCTCAGCTTGCCTGCCATTTGTTAATAACTGATAAGGCAAAGTGAAAAGCACTGACTTGATGGTGTGCTGGAGTGAGCTTGATAAAAGGACAAACAGACTACTGACTTCTAAAATGTCAGCCGGGCTAAATCACTCACACAACATTGGTTTTTCATTTTGGTTTACAGCCAATAGATTTGATTGAGATAAACGACTTAAAAAGAAGCCGACACGGACGCGTGTAGATGTTTGTTTGACTTTGAGGAAGGCTGATATTTCCCGGGCTACGAAAGATGAGAAAGGTTCAGGGTTGAGGATTTAACGCAGGAACGGAGAGAGAGAGAGTGAGAGACAGAAAGAGGAACGTTTCATGACTTGTTAATCAGCGGCGGAGAGAGAGGGTCCAAACGCTTTGACTCGCGATCGAGCCTTGAATCTTTGATAACTTCGAGGGAGCTTTCGAATGGGTGTGGCATGTGCGCCTGTGTGTGGCAGGCACATGGATGGGTTAGTGTGCATTGTTGGGTCTTTGGTATGCGTGAGCTTTCACAGAGACAACGTGTTGATCTCCACTGAGGGCAGCAAATGAGAGAAATGCTCCCCATCAATAAATCAGACAATAGCATTCTCTACCACAGCGCACGTACAAGTCTGCACTACAAATGGGAGATTACTGTGGATGCAGAGAGGAGGAGAGAGAAGAGATGAGAAGGGGTGATACGATTCTCTTGCGCAGACCCTCCCGAAATGTATTTCCCAAAACAGAAGCACCCTACTGAGGGATATTATTAAGTCTGGTGCCCGGAAGCTATTCCACCAGAACGAGGAAGGTTTACGGGAAGAGTGCATGAATAGCTGTTCGTCTTACACATTTGAAATGTGACGACTGATATTTGCTGCTCATTGTTCATTGACGCTGCTCATTTCATTCAGCCAGAAAGACCAGCCGGCCTGCATTAGTCTACCAGATAGCCAGCAAAGAAGTGCATCTGTTCAGTCCCTTCTGGATGTTTATGCAATCAGGACGGCCGGCTTAAGTAATAGTTCCATGAATCTGAGCGCTTATCAGACACCAAAATAATGACCAGCAGATTATTATGCTATGGCATTCTGTGGCTCTAGAAAGTGATCGCCGCGGCAATCGTGGAATCTGTAGCAAGACTCCCCGCCAAAGAGTCGAAATGCATTTGTCGCATTACAACGTTGGCGTCAGACACATTTTATTCTGGTCTTACTGAAGGGTAAGTTCACCCAAAGGTGAAATCTGCTTTGCCAATGGAAAGTCAGCTGGAGTTTTGTCTTCCACAAAACGTTTCTGGAGCCTCAAAGCATTAGAAAGTGTTGCAGCAGTGTCCTTCTAAGCAAACCAAGTAGATGGGGACTTGTTTTAAAAATGTTTTTTTTTTCTTTTTTAATCTACAAAGCCAAAGCTAAGGCTCGACATGCATAATCCATGTCTCCAGAAGCCCAGAGACCCCGAACTGATTAAAAAAAAAGACGTTATTTACATTTACAAGCCATAAATCTCCTGTGTTTATGTGCTAAGCTCAAACTGTTAGCACACGCCCCTATTTCAAATCAATTTGGGATCCCAGGACTTCCAAAGACTTTGGCTGCACCAGATAAGCTGTATCGAGCAACTTTACATTTTAGTTTTAATTTTTCCTTTTCTTTATCTTTTAAAATAAGTCCAAATCTACTTCAGTTGTTCGGTTAATGTAGCAACAATGTTGTGCAGTTTGCCTCTACAATTGATGGTAAAAACATCATCATATAAGGAGCAATCGCAGGTCAGTGTGTTGCTCAAGGACACTTTGACATGCGGCCAAGAGGAGCTGGGGATCGAACTGACACCTTGTGATGAATGGAAAACCCACATTGCCTGCTGAGCCACAGTTGCCTGATTAGAAGGCTAACAGTAAAAAGGGGGGAGAGAATGAATTTGTGGTTTTGTGGTTAGCTCCTTAAAACCCTCGGTTTTTGTGGTAGCTCTCATCAGAATCAGGATCCTGACTGTTCCACTGCACTGGTCTCATCAATGTGACCGTGGCGGCTGCTAATGTCGGTCTGGACAAAGCCTTAGACTAGATAAACAGTTTACAACCTGCAATGATCATCTTGTTTATTGTGCGTCTGGTTTTATTATGTATAATTGGCAAGCAGAAATGGCTGCTTTATACTGAGGGTTGTGATAATGGCTGTCACATGGGGCTTCTACAATGAAAAAACGCCGGTCTAAGAAGGACAAGTCTGATTTCTAAAGATGTTCAAAGTAAACTCTCTGTGGTATAATTTGTGTTAATATGACACTTTTTTGTTTTCCCATTTTTAAACATGTCTAATGTTTATTTTAAAAGACTCTCCTACACCAGTTTTTTT